>VWZD01006242.1:0-275466 GCA_013396695.1 Sakesphorus luctuosus
AATGCCATAAAGAACATGGGGCTTACATTTAAAATTAAAACATTTATCTTGCCAATTTTTAGAATGTTTTGATTCAGAAACTTGGTCTTTACTATAAAATGATGGCCAGTGGGAGAGTGCTATCACTGGGGATATTGAGAGGCCTCTGTAATATTTAAAAGCATGGAAGGCAAATGTGAAAACTGCAGAAGGCAGAAATCCAGGGCAAGGTGCATCAATTAAAGGGTTCACAAACTCGTGTCTAATGAAGAATGAGCTTGAGTCTGTCTTTTGTATGACAAGCTTAGAACAATAAATGTTTGCTTAAAGACATCCTCTTAAATGTTTTCTGCAGTTGGTATCTGCTGTAGGTGTGCATGTATTTAGAAGGTGATATTTCTGAATTTCCCAAGATCATGTTTTGAGAAAGCATTGAAAATCAGCCACCTTATATATTGTTCTTTGATTTAAATACTCCTGTGCGTCATTTTGACTGTAACGTTGCGTTTTTATGGTAATGAAAATGAAGCTGAAAAAGGAAACTGAATATTTGGGTTTTCAGTATCTAAGTTGGTTTTGATAGAGAAAATAAATCAACACTACAAATGGTGAAAAGCAAAATTGATTTGAAAAACATGTAGTAGAATAAGGTAATAATTAGCCAGGGCTGGGCAATTGTAAGTCTTGTTCTTTTTAAAAGAGATTAACCTGCCATAGTATTTTAAACTAATGAATATGGTTTGATTTATTATGTAATTCAAGTTCTATTTAAAAAAAAAAGTGTTTTTCCTGGCAAATCAGAGAAGGAAGTATGCAGCTTCTGAAAAAAAAGTCTTTGGATCTACAGTATGTTTTTGTTAAAACCTGTTATTTCCATAGATAATATTTGGCTTGAATTTGGGCTGAGAATCATTGTAAATTCTTGGTTGGTTTATCTATGAGAGTAGCTGTATAGTAAATTTAGATTCAGAAGCCATAAGCTTGTGAGTGTCTTAAAGACCCCGAGAAAGGCATCAGGCCAAAGTGTGAACCACCCATTTTATCCCTGGGCTGCAAAGGTGGGTTATGTGATCACGTGCCATTGGAAATCACCTGGGTGGAAGTCTCTTATTAATTGCAGGTGTAAGCATCTCTACATTATCAGCTTTGATATTGTGGTACAAGCTGGTGAAAACTTGCTTTCCTTGAATGATATTTGCTTTATTTTTAGTGCACAGTTTGCAGGACTTCTTTGTGAAGAGGAAGGCAATGGTGCAGATAACGTCCAGTACTGTGGCTACTGTAAATACCATTTTAATAAACTGGTATGTATTTGTTCAATTCTATAAATAAATGTCACTGACTTATTTTGTCACTCTGAATTGCCATTAACACTAGAAATAATATTTTCATACAGCTCAAAAAGTAGACTGTATTTCATTAAAACAATGTTTTAATCACAGTTACAGAAGTACTAGCTGAAAATGTTTTCATAAGAGATGACTTTCTGGATGTGTGGGGGTTTTCCCCTCTGCCAGAAATAGCATACATATTTAGTGATTATTTTTCGTTGAGTTCCTGTGATGTTTTCTTTTGTTATTTGTGTAGGTGCCTTCTAGGAATTTAGTCCATTTTGGAATAAACTGGAAAATAATACTTGTAAAGAGTAAAGAAGCCTTCCATTTCTTTCTGCTTCTGTTACTCTTCTGCCCACCTCTTCTGTTCTCTTTCTCATTATGTAGCCCACGGATATTCTCTGCCTATAAGTTCTCTTAAACCTAGCCTTAAGGAAGTGACTTGAAGTTTTATTTTTAAAAACCGAACAAACAAAAACCATTGAAATTTCTCAGTTATTTCAGTAGGTTGTGGATCAGACCTCTGGAGTCTTTCCTATAACCTCTTACTAACTTGACGGTTCCAGATCCCTGTTTCTGTGTACATGTGTGGGTGTGTGGACTTCAAGGACTTTACTGATGTTTAAAAAATGTTATTTGTTAATATTAAAGTGTATACACTTACATTCAGATACTGCTTTAAGTATAGTTAAACTTGCACATTACTTGTTTTCACTGCTGACAAAGGTGAATACTTGCTGTGACTTTTGAATGGGTTCCAAAGGGGTAACACAGGGCCAGTCACCCATTTTAGCTTCCTAGAAGATAAGCTTGGGGAGGTTAGCTCTGTGCTCTAGTGAATACTGACAAATTTGCTTCATAATTAAGACAAGTCATGGCTTTCTAGGCCCTTACTAAACTAAGATTGGATTTTTTTACAATCTTGAGCTAAGTATATACAGAAAGAGCAAAAATGATCTATTACTTAGCAGTGAAGACAAGCCCTTAACTGTTTGGTGTCTGAGTGGTGCAGGGCTGCTATGATTGAGAATATTTATGTTCATTTAACAGCAGGTTTAATGATAGAGATATAACTCTATATTTGACATAGAATTAGTGAGCTTTCCATTATGAAGTTATAATGGTATGAACAGTAAAGAAAGGCAACATCGATTAAAGCATTCCAGTGTTTGTTTGGACTTACTGTGACTGTGAAAGCCTGGTAAATACAGGTGTTTAGTATTTACTGCTGAAGGTGGGGGGTGGTGTGTATTTGTTACTCCACTGAAAGCTGGTTGACAAAACACTGACCTGAAGTGTCTTTACAATGTTGCCTCAGTCATGATGAAATAGCAAACATGAGAACACTGGTCTGGCATAAAGTATTTGCAGTCTTGGGCTGGGCTCTCAGACATTGCAGAAATACAGGCAGTTACATCTGCTGCTTGTGACTCCATAGATGACCACAGCGTTCTGTATCCTGGTTTTTAATCCATTTAAATGAAAATATTACAGACAGATCACTTGAATAATAAATAAGTCCTGAAGCCACAAAACAACCACCTCACAGTGCATTTCCGGCCTCTGTCAGGGCTGCACTGTGGCTTCATATGATACTCCCTTGAGCAGCATTTTTTTTGTTCTGTGTTACGAAAACTTGAAAATGTGTCTAACATTTTTTAACTTTTAAAATGTGGCATATTTTGTTTCTTTGTGGATCTTGCAAATTTGTGGGAGGTATAAAAGTCAGTACAGGGATGGGCTTTTTTCCTGATGTGCATTGAGTAGCCTTGGGAGTTTTATTAGTGTCAGTTTTTCAGTAACTGAAGTACTGAATTATTTTTCCTCAAGCAATAAGGCATCTTATCAATTAAATGCTTTATACTTTTTATTTATTGAAATGGTTCCTTTTCTCTGTCCATAAATATATTTTCTCTTTTTAGAAAAAGAGCAAACGGGGATCTAATAGGTCATATGATCAAAGTTTAAGTGATTCTTCCTCTCACTCTCAGGATAAACACCATGAGAAGGAGAAAAAAGTAAGTGGATTTGTCGTTGCTAATTCTGTGGCACATCTGCTTAATAGTAGCACTTTCTGATAAATCTAATTTTTGCTGAAAAGCATGAAGGAAGTCTTGTTCCTGAAGCATGGAATAGTAATAGAGGTACCAGCATTCTATGAGGAAAGATTTTCAGGTGCATTTGTACATGGACCTTCCTGTTCTTGTTTATCATCATTTCTGGGGTACGCACTGAAACGTATCCATTGGGAAGGCTGTTTCCATGCAACTTCCTTTGCTTTAGGTTTCCATTAGAGTTTTTCTTGTATAATCTTTGTGACAATGTAGGAAAGATAACCAGCAGTGGAGATTTTAGCAACTGTGCAGCTAAACAGGGCCATCTGATTTTTTATGTTTCAATCTGCAGTATCTTTTTCTCTCATCAAAGAACTGACATCTCTTCTTGACATGTTTTACTGGTACTGATGGTCAAGCTCACTGTGATGGCAAAAGACTTTGTTATTCACCTGGAATCTTCCTGGGAGGGTGCAAAGAGCATAACTGGCTGCTGATTCCGAATGCTGGTGTATTCATTTAACAATTCGACTTACCGTATTTTTTAAAAAAGAATTTTGAATTTATGTTGATTACTTTGTTTATTACTGCTGGATTAACAGTTGTCTGTGGGAAATTTGTCATCTGAATTCAATAGGGTGTGCTTACAAACTGTGGCACAATAATGCAAATAAGCTTTGGCTCTTTTTTAGCCCTCTAAGAATACGTGCAAAACTGCTCACTTGCACACATCCTGTACAAATAGCCTAACAGAATTTGTGTGGATGTGGGTAAACTTAGTTTTGCATTTAAAAAAATCATTACATAAAAATTGAAATCAAAGAATCTTTTGACCAAATGTGTGTTATACAAAGGAGTTGTACTGATAGTAATAAGAAATTAAGTAACAAATGTCAGCCTTCAGACTCTTAGTCTCCTTAATATTTGACTTGGATTTTAAGATCATGCCCATTTTGGATGGATGTTGATCTCCAATTTTCTTGGATAATCTTCTGAAAGTATCTTTAGGTTTGATTAATGATGTAGGTGAATAGTTCCATGTTCATCTGGTAGTGCAGAAGAGAGTGTGTATTGTGTTGCAGTTGTACCATTAAGTCTACATTTATGGCTAAAATAATAAAAGTGTGGGGTTTTGGCAGACCTTTTCTTAATAGCACATTGATAGCAAAAACCATTCTTGAATTATAGACTACAGAATTAGCAGCAAGGTAAACCCTTGCTAATGTTTGCCGTATTTTTTTCTTAGTTTTTCACCACAGCGATATTTCATATCATGTTTTGTCAAAATACGTGCGTGGATTTTTACTCACATTGACAAAACTTGTAAGCTGGTGAGTTTGTTTTTTGGGTGCTGAGTTTATGGTTTTTGGGTGGTTTTTGTTTTGTTGTTGTTAGCTTGTTTTTTTTTAAATGACTTTGACTGAAGATACTGTGCTTCTTCAGGTCATAATACCTGTGAAGTCTTCAGGGTGTACTTGGAGGGACTTTCTAAGAGTGTGTTCAGTCAATGTCTTAGCTGTTTTTTCAGCTGGCTGCTCAGCCTCTCCTGCTCTGGAAGTGTTTTGATGGAGACCTTCTAGAAATAGTTAATGTTGTGGTTTGCCTTTGCAAATCTTGGCCTTCTTCTGTGACTTGAAATTTGCAAGAAGTAGGATATTGAAGTTTCTTATACCTTTCATGAACTGAAATGTGGTAATCCAGGAGATCTCATGATCTGCAGTACCAAGTGAAACGATGCAGTTTGAAGCACTAACCTATTACTTGGCATTCAGTGTTTCTTGTGGCACGTATAATAACAAAACAGTATTCTAGTTAAAACCTCCCAGTGGTGAAAAAAGTTGTAGTTTTCTAAAGCTGTTAATCATCTAACTTTTTGTGGCTACAGATTTTTTGCTTGTCATTCCTAATCTTACACGTTCTGTAATTGAAGAACAACCTGTTCTTCTTAAAATCCTTATTTTCAGCCGGTGAGCTGTATATGCTGTGGAGCCTAATGCTCTTGGTAAATTTAATTACCTTCTGCCTGTGATGCCTTACACTGTATATTTGATACACTATATCAATTATCTTGGAGGAGTAGGGTAATTTTTTAGGGTGAATTTCCTTATTTTCTCTTCTGTAAATCTGTTTGGAATCTAGATTGTTGTCATATCACAGTAAATATGTGTATCTTTCTTCACAGACACCGTAGTGTCTGTGTGTGTGGCACACTCCTCCCCTCTCCCCGCCATGGCCACTGTAGTTTCTTCTTTATCTTTCATTTTTGTTCTTTGGAAATCTGGATAATCTGATCTGCAGGCATTGTTAAAGCTTTCCCTTTTACCAAGCAGTAGCTGTATGAGTTGTGGATTGGAACCATTTTTATTTCTCAGAGCTCAAAATCTATCCATTTGTGCATATGAAATACTATATTGGAGTAAGAAGAGGTTGGTCTGAAAACATTGATACAGATAACTGTCATTTTTACAAACAAGACACAGCTGAAAGCCTGTGTTTTCCATCATAGTATGTGTTAAGTTTCTTCTGTTCACCCTGCTAACAAAATTGATAACAAATGTATAAGAGTATATTAGTAAAAAACCCCCCCAAACCAAACAAATCTAGCCAAACCTTTGGTATGATTTAATTTTAATCATGAATTTGAAACTACAGAATAAATAACTTAATTATTTTTTGCTTACTGCTGCCTGAGTATTGGTAGTTTCTATGGCAGAGAAACTATTCAGAAGTGATAAGTGATGAGGCTGCATCCCTCATAAATAGGGTTGGTAATATGTTGCTTGACATTCCATTATAATATGCATTTTTTCAGGGCCCAGATGTTTACCTCAGGCTTTCTTAGTTAAACTTCAGGCCACCATGAGGCTGTGGAAGAACACCTTGCTTTAATGTTCCTGGCAGTCTTATATTTGGAAGGACTAAAGAAAGAACTAAACATACCTAGAACTGACTGTTGTATATAAGAAGTCTTTTTAAGCACTTGCATGAAAATTAGGCAGGATTACAAGCATTATATGTTTGTGCCTTCCGAAAAATGTGGATATACTTAAGTAACTGCTTTCTAGCAGCTGAATGATACAAATTTCTTTTTTACTAGAAGTGCTTTGGTCTGGGCTGAGCAGGAAGGGGAAGTTTAAAATTCTTTGCTATGAGGGCTCATATGATTTAAATTAAACAAAAATGGGCTTGTGACTGAAGACTGCAGATGTACAAGAAGTTGTGGTTGAAGAGGCAAAAAGAACAAGGAGCCCCAGGCCACTGTTACAGAAATTGGAGAGTGTCCAAGGAGAATCTAAAATACAGGAGCCAGGATACTTGTTCTTAACACTGAGCTGCTGATTAGTTCTTTGCTGCTTGTCCTTTCCTTGAAGAATTGTTACTGCTTGTGTGATTTTGTGGATAGAAACCTGCACACCCAGGAGGAGCTCGAGGCAGTGCCTCACACTCAGTGTGTCCCACTGATCTGTGAACTGGGTTGTTGGGCCCGTGGGAAAGGAACTTTAAACATCAGCTCTATGCATTGGAAGCTTCCATAGGAGAGCTGAGGTTTGTAACTGCATTCTGAACTGCCCAGACTTTCCCAATATGTTGTGAATGATCCTGTGTTCATGTGTCAGGGCAATGAATTTCATTTGGGAGAAAGGCGCTTGATGCTTTTTAATGTGTTTTAGTGCTCTGTGAGCTGCTACAAGTCAAGTTGTAAACACTCAGATCAAATGTTCTTCAGGTGTTCTTCACTGTCTGAATAACCAACTGTGAAAAAGTAAAATTGACTTGCCATGCATCACAGAATATTCTGTGGCAAAAATAGGAACAGATTTCAGGTTTTTGAGTACCATTCAGATGCATAAACAGTGGTTTCTTTTTTTTCTTAAATAAAATAAATATCTGATTTAGTCCTGAAGGATCAACTTACAGTGCAGTACAGAGTGTTTCAAACGTGATTCTGTCATTCCTCTTTTAATTATCCCAGTTAAACTAAATTATGTTACTTGAGCACTGGGCTTTTGTGTAACTTTTAGGGAGAAAAACTCCCAACTCATCTTAGCAATGAAGTATCCCATTGCCTTTTTGCTAATTTTTGTTGATCAGTTTAATGGATTTGATTCTTTAATCCTTTCAACTACTCTCGATGTATGAAGCAAAACTGTAAGAATGCTAAAGATAACTAGAAGAAAAGTGGTTTGCAGCCACTTTGAAATTACTTATATTTTAATAACTGAAGTAATATTAGATAAATATTATTCAGATGAGAACCATATGATATGGATGCTAATGGTGATGCTTAGCCATGTTAACTTACTCCAAATTCTGTTCAATCGGAGGGGAAGAAGAATGCCTTTAAACACCTCTAAAAGCTGCTCAGTAAATATGTACCATGCGTATCTCACTGTATAAATGGTCTTTAATCGATATCTAAGATGTATACCCCAGTTCCTGTTTCCTTAAACTGAATTTTTGTGTGGGTTCTGTGGGTTCAAAAAGGGGCATGACTTCACACTTTAGTCTTTGCTGTTGTCAGCGAATAGTATTTCTGGGCACCTGTTCTGTACTGACTTCTGTAGAAGTGTGTTTTTTCTTTTTTAATAGATCTCTTTATGTCAAATTCTGTTGAAAGTATAACTCTTTGGGAAGACTGACAGAGTGTGACTGTGTAAACAAAATTTATATAGAAAGCTACTCTATCTAAGTATATTCAGTAATATATATCTTTATCTGCAGGATTAAGAGGAAAGGTGACATCTCGTTGCCTGTTAAAGTTCTCTGTTAATTTGTGTGTTTTCTATATATTCAGTTGTCATCCTGATAATCAACTGCGTGTAATTTACTGGAACTGGCACCAGCTGGTGTATATATAGATGGCACAGCAAAATGATCTCTTGTGGAGGTCACGAAGAACTATATAAGCAGATAAGCTCATTTTTCTTTACATTTTCTTTAGTAAGAGAAAAAGTAAGAACTTTTCATCTCCATTCTTACGTTTATCGTGAAATTACCGTTTTGATTACCTCATTTTCTTAAATTTACAGTAACACATTATATATATTGTCAAAAAAAGAGTAATGCTTTTACTGTACCTTAGCACAGCAAACACCTAGATAGTATTAAGCTGGTCACCTGGGATTGGTTAATTATTGTAAAATCAAAATGGCAGACACACCACCTCAAGTATACCTAAAAGCTACTCGGTATGATGTAGATTTTTTTTAAAGGCTGCATAAGTTTTCAACTGTCCTTTTCCCCCTCAAAGAACACAGTTTAGTCTTTTACTTTTCACTGTGAAGAAAATAAACTCAAAACTCTGTAGGAACTAACAGTAAGTGATAATTGTTTCTGTAGATAGTAAAACTGAAAATCCATGGGTGGCAAAATCCTCAAACATTTATTGGAAGAAATTAGACATATCTAGAGTAGTACCAGGAGATTCAGAATTTTTAGTAGGTCTGTACCACGAATAAGTTCTTACTGTGCTCATGAAACAAGAGTTGCATTTTTTAAAAAAGAAAAATCACATTGTTGGTTGGGATGTCTTCCTTAGAGATTCCCTGGAAGGACCAACTGAAATCCTTGTTTCATTGGAAATTTGGTATGATATATTTGAGGTGCTACTTCAGCTTGTTTTGTTTTTATCTTATTATTATGTATGACTTCAGTTTCATCGGTATCTTCACAAAACTTTAGGAAAAGACTTTTTGTCTCATGCTTTTGCTTTGTACGAGTTGAATGTATTGTAGCATCATTTACCTCCTCAGTGTTTGTGTTCTACCACATTATAAGGCAGAGGAGAGTAACTTTTGAGTGACTGAGGTAGGGGGTAAGCTGTACTTTGAAGGAAAGTGAACACTTTTTGCTTGAGAAAATTACACAAGGTGGTTTGTCTTAATTTGAAAACTGAACATTAAAAATAGGTCAGTAAGGTTACTGCCTCATTTTTATTCATATTTGAGCAGTGTATCTTCATACACTTTGGTTGTGGTTTAACCCCAGCTGGTAGCTCAGCCCCACGCAGCTGCTTGCTCATTCTCCTGCAGTAGGATGGGGAGAATCAGAAGAGTAGAAGTGAAAAAAGCCCCTGGGTGTTGAGATAAAGACAGTTTAATGGGTAAAGCAGAATTTGTGTATGCAAGCAAAGCAAAACAAGGAATTCATTGACTGCTTCCCATGGCCAGGCTTGTGTTCAGGCATGCCCAGAGATGAAGGACTCCATCACATGTAACCATTACTTGTGAAGACAAATGCCATCACTCTGAACATCGCCCCTTCCTTCTTCCCCCCAGTTTTGCATACTGGGCGTGACATCATATGGCGTGGGATATCTTTGGCCAGTTAGGTTCAGCTGTCCTGGTTGTGTCTTCTCCCAGGTTCTTGTGCCCCTGCAACCCACTCACTGGTGGGGTGGGGGCCTGGGCTCTGTGTAAGGTCTGCTCAGCAGCAAAAGGGAAAACATCCCCATGTTATCAACACTGTTTCCACAGCCCCATACTGACAACTGTAAAGTAAGTTAAGTCTATCCCATTCAAAACCAGCACAATTTCAATCCTATAGCTATAACTGTGAGAGATGCAGAAGCAAAAGATGCTTTAAGATACTATTTTTCTGTGCTTTAGATTAATACAAGATTATTAGTACTTTGTATCGATTTCTAGAAGGTAATTTGGATACTTTTTTATGAAGATGCTTACATATATTATATCTATATATGTGCTGTTCACTAGGTGCAGTGGTCTGTGTGCTAGTAGACCATACACAGTTAAAGATCATCTGCAATGTTAAGCTGACTGAACTAGGAAAATTGGATGTATTCCTTTTATTTGCCATTCTATTTTCAGTTTTTTAACCTATGTTTGACAGGTGTCTTTATGTTACCTTGCAGACAACGGAGCATTTCACAGTATGTAAATAAGTATTTTAAAATTTTGCAACAATGCTGATAACAGTAGTGTGTAAAAGAGAGGATATTTTCCAGGCAAAATGCTCACCCACATAGCACAACTCCTGAGACAATGGACAGAATGGCCAACGGACCCTCCGGGCGCCACCTTTGCTTCCTGACCACAAGCCAGGCCTCTTCTCAGGAGTGAGAGTCCCTTCCTGCCACCCTCCTGTGATGACGTGGGTGGTATGGAATAACAACACAGGCACACCAACATGGCTCCAGGCTCCATCCTTGCCAAAACTAGGATACATTGATGACATACCTGAGTTACAATGAAGCTATACATGTATTCCTACTTCGGTATTTTCATGAGGTGACATTTTCGTTCCATAGTCTGATGAAGGTTCCTCTGAAAGTACATTAAAGAAAATGAGTGAGCAGATGCTGATCTTTACAGTGATCCAGAATGTAAATGAGCTAAAAAAATGAAGAATTGGAACCAAACTGTATTTGTGAAGTTGTATTATATAATAATTTAGTAAGCTGAATCTTTGAGGAAGAAATAGAAGTAATCAGAATGTTTTTTCCTCGTTTCTGCCCCCCTACCCCCTGCCCCACAAGAGGGCAGTGTACAAAAGGTGCTATAGAATTCTAGAAATCTTTCACCTTATTTGTTTTCTTATCTTGCTGCATGTAGCTCTTAGAGTTAAGATGGTATTACATACTTTTTTAGATAAGAAACAAAAGCCAAAAATGAGATCTCTGGTGATAAATAAAGCTTTCTGATTAATCATGACATGTGACCTCTGGGTATTTTATGTTGGTATTTAGCTGCACCATAAATCAGAGCTCTTCAGGTTCTGGGTTGAATAATGTTACAGCTGCTTGCCTGATGGCTGCATGGCGATCACACTTTATTTTTCTCACAGTAAAATAGATTTCAGAAGGTACCTGAATCTGTTCTGCTGAACTACCTTATTTGTGAACCAGGATTAAAGTGTCCTTTGTCAGTTTTGTAGCTGGTCCTGTCTCTTTTTAATTATATTCTTCCTTGGAATGTGTCTTCTGCTAAATTTTGGTGTTACAGAATGTAGTATTGCATTATCAGCTCTGCGCAGGTGTTTGGAACATCAATGAGTTTTGCCTGCCCTTAATGCTCCCTTAGCTTTCACTTACTGGCAATATTATTTTTAGTCCTTGTTAACAGTAATTTCTGCCTTTTATTTTTGTTACTGTAAATCTTGTAGAAGGTCAGACATTTGATATGATTACCTTCCTTAGAATGGGGTATTCCCATGTGGCTTTCTGGATGGATGTTTACCTTGGTGAGCTGCTGCTGTGTGTTTTGGGGATTTTTTAGAGTGGTGACAGAACAGAGATCTTAGAAAAGGGAAGCACGCAGAGTTGTCCATGAGGGGCCAGTGGTTTGTCTTTTTCTGGCAGTAGGGAGGATGGCCAGTTTCTGTGGCCTTTGAGACAGACTTGATTGAAAGCTGTCATATTTGTTAAATACTGTGGAAATTCATGTGCCTCTGTTATTCCTTTTCTGGATTCCAAGGTATTATAGAAGTCTTACTATACTTTGTATGCATCTTTATGATGAGAAGAGTGTGCAACTGCAAGGAGTCATTGTGGGAGCTATGTCTGTTCATCTCAGCAGGTTGTTGTGGAAAGTTTTGTTCTTATCAGTGTCGAATCTGAGCATTTCTTTCCAAGGTTTTCTTGCAGTGAAGTGTTCTCCACTTCTTTGATGTTATATGCAGTTGGAGTCAATCCCCATTCAGAAGTAAGACTTCTGAACTTTCCTTAGGAAGAAAAAAAAGTGAAAATAAAAAATAGAGGAAAATTCGTTAGAGGAAGTATAACTTGAAAGGAGGAGGGAATGTAGAGTTAAGGACAGCAGATGTCCTGTGAATGAGATATTTGTATGTAAAAGGCTTTTGGATGGGTTACACCTGCAGTGGCCTTGAGTGGTAAACTAACTTTGGGAAGCTGTCCGGGCAAACTTTATGTTGATGCTTTGGTTCTGGGAGAAGAATTTGATGTGGTTGCTGATGCTTCACTTTGCAGAAATTAAGCATATTCTTTCCAGGCTCTTAGTAACGCTCCTTCCCTTCCTGATGTTCTTGTGTCCCCTTTTCCTGCTTCTTGACACCTCCTTTTATGTTGATATTACTGGCAAAATGGTTTCAGGACATTGCAAAATAAGTTCTCTTAACTGTTTCTTTGATCAGAATTTCATGTTTCTTTGCCTTTTTGAAAAAATTAAAGCTGAAAGTAAAAGAACACTTCAAAGTCAACAGAAAAGATTGTAAAACCTGTTCATTTAAAAGTTTTCCTATTGTTCACTGAAATCATTGTGAATATTCATATTAAAGCATATTAAAGTCATTGCCCCTTGGCTCCAAGATTATAAATAAAACCAGTTCTTTATGATGATTTGAATTTCATGGTAGAAAGCTAAAGAAAATCGGGCAGTAGCGTAGCCATTTCATGGCTATTCTTGAAGCTTGTCTGGTGTTCAGTGAAATTGTTGCTTGGGTTTATCTAAGCACGGAACAAGCACTGGTGAAAGTCTTGGATCAACAGATTTGGTGTGGCAGTCTGAGTGTAGATCCTCTGTTTTTTTCTGGTAGTCTAGGTAGCACTTTTGGGACTGTTGCATGTAAGACATTATTGCGAGGACTGTGCAGTGCATTTGAATGCCTCCTCTCTCTATTTTTTTCCTTTCAAATGGGTATTTTCCAGGTCTAAAAAGAAATAACCACAATCTTCCCTGCAGAAAAACACAAAAGAAAACAAAAGCAATCTCCCCAGTCTAAAACTCCTTCAACAAGCCTATATGAGGCTTCAAAAATTGAAATCCTGCCTTATGGTGTGTGTTGTTGCAATTATGACACCTGCACACTTTATTATGAAAGGGAAAACTCTGTGTTTCTCTCCGTATTGGCACAGTGGGGAAAAAATCCCCATCAACTTTTTGAAGTGTTCTCTTGCACCTTCCTTTGAGTTTTAAGAAATGTACAAGAATTAAAAGAACTTTATACATTGTATTCCAGCAAGTGTATTTTACATGGTATTTTGGGGACAATATCTTTGTTATTTTATTTATGAACTTTCTTGGTTAAACTGTATTTTCTTTCTGGAAAAAATCAGTTATAAGCTTAGTGAAATAGATTTGGGCTGATTAGGTGGTCTCTTCAGTCAGTCGGCTGGTATTTATAGTTCATAAAAGTAGAGATAAATGTGGTTTGCTTTCAGCTTTGCATCTAGGTTGTCAGTTAACTGATTCCTTTATTAGAGAATTTGAGCACTCATTCTCTTACTCTCTCAGGCTGATTCCATGAAATGACTCTCTAATATTTCTTCCATTGTGACTGAAATAGAAAACTTACACTTGGTCATACCTGGATATGATGTGACTGTAATTCGTCTTGTCCTGGTGCTTGGTGAGAGTGGTTGTGTGGTCACTGTTGAACAAATTATGTTTTCTTTCAAGAGTCTGGGTAATCGTTTTGATAGAGGAAGATCAGCATGGGTAATTTTTAAGATTCCAAACAGTTATTGGGTTTTCATATGGCTGTTCAGGCTCACACATTTTGTGTTCCTCATGATTTCAAGCTGCTCAAGGAGATTTTTAAACCCTGTGTGTCAATCCATACATAGGCACTTTTTAAACAAACTGTTGAAACACTCATTCTGAACAAACAGCCACACATTGTGCTGCTCTCCAGAGTTCTGTGTTAGTACACAAAACCTCTGCAAATACATAGTTAATGAAACAAAATAGTTGAGTGCCAGTAGCTTGTAAGTAACTTTCTCTCACACCTATGGTTTCTCTGCATCTTCTGATACTGGCTGTCTAAATAAACTATATTGTAATGCTAAGGAAAAAAATTACTTGTTTATGATTAAATTGGTAAAAACTCTTTTATTCTGAGTTTAAATGTTGGTTTTGTCAGTCTGGGGTTTTCTTTTAAAGTATTTGAACTGTTTAAACAAATACCATTTGGGTCTGATTCTGTAATCCTCTAAGAATTGATTTCTACCAGTATGAAAGACTTCTCTTATACTCTAAAGGCTCTGGGTTAAGGAGTTATTTTCTTTCTGTTTGCACAATTTCATTGACACTGGCAATGCTTCATGTTGTGTTTAAAAAACAAAAAAAAAGAAAATCCCTGTTAAATTCTCAGCTCTTTTAGAAAGCACATTTAATTTGTATAGCTTTTGATATTTTGTTCAGTTTACCATGGAAGATATTCACTTAGTTTGTAAAATGTATGCACCTTTTTGGGAATGAAATCTAAATCAGATTTCACATTCTTACGCTTGGAAATGTCAGTAGGGCAGCCAAAGCTACAACCTTGCATTAATTTACATGAGTATCCAAACAAAAAATACTGTACAGGTGCAGAAGTGCAGAAAGGCAGCAATCTTTGGTGAAGAACGGAGGAAGGTTTCTGAAGCAGAAGCCATGTTTCAGTTTTTAATACAGTTTCTTTTATTGATTAATTGATTATTGGAAAGATCGATGATATTAACACCAGTGGATTCATAAATGCTGGCTGTAATTGAAGAATTTCCATTTGGGTACTTTGAAAGCAAATATAAATACTTGATTTGCTTTTATAAAATTATATTATAAAAATTTCAAAATGTGGTTTCCAAATAGTATTGTTATGATGTCTCTTAAATGCTTTCTTGATGCTGTGTAAAATGAGTTACGTTAAAGATGAAGCTGAACTTAGTTTTTATTCTCTTCTATAACTTCTAGAAATATAAAGAGAAAGATAAACACAAACAAAAATACAAGAAGCAGTCGGAGTCCTCACCATCCCTGGTTCCATCTCTTACTGTAACTACAGAAAAAGTAAGTCAATGTATTTTTTCTCCTCTTCCATTTCTCAGTTATTTAGGTTGAAATTTCATGATGTGATCATTCCACTGTATATACAGGAGCTTTATAATGGCATATGTTCTGTAATTAACAAGCACAGTTGGTATTTTATGTAAAATCCTAAAATACTTTGAGACTTACCACGTGGAGAAAGGCTGAGAGTTTCGTATTTAAATCATGTGCAGTTTAATGACCCCAGTCAGGTGCTACTGATACTCCAGAAAATTTTATTTAATTGAGTTATATTTAATAATTAGAGAAGTTTTAGAAAGTCTTTCCTTTGAAATTTGCTTTTGTGTGCTAAGCTGACACTGTACCTGTACGCATATGAAACTGGTAATTATGAAATTACAGCTCATGCTTCATGTACTTGTAATTCCACATTGCCTGTTCAGCAGTCTGCTCCATTAGGTTCTGTCACCTTTCCCTCCTGGTAATGTACTGGCAAATACCTAAGTGCAGGGCAACGCACAGGGTTAAATAATGACAGTTCTCATTGTACTTGGCAAGAATCCCTTTTGCTCTCCCCCGAGAAAACAATCTGAATGTTGGCATTACAGAGTGGGCAGTGCTATGGAGAAACGGGTTTTTAAATTTCAGAGTTGGAAAACATTTATCCCATTGCTGTGGAAATGTTTGGCATCAGTGTCAGAGAATCATGGTTTGAATTCATTAGGGATCAGCACACAGATGATTGTGTTTTACCAGATATGTTGAGGTTTGTGTTATCTCTACGTGGTTTGGTTGCTGAGCCATTACATTCAACAAATGGGTGTCTGCTTATGGTACTCTAAGACCTTGTCAGGGTGAAGAAATGCCAACTTTCTAAGTCTCTAGAAGTATCCCTCAACTAGTGGTATCAATTTCAAGAATAATCTCCAAGAAAGTTAGATATTTAGTGTGCTTTGCATATTTCTTTATTCTCAATAGTAAGATTATTAAGTCCAGAACCTGTTAATCTGTTGTGACTCCTCACGCTTCTGTTAAGTGCCTTATTTCTGGTTCTACTCTATTCTCTTTGACACTGTTGGGAATAGTGAAATAGTATTCAATGGTTTTCTGAAACCCTCAATAACTCTATTAAAAAGAAAAAGAAAAAAAGGTAGAGTCAATTTGTTGCTTTGTTGTTTTGATTTTAGAGCGATTAGAGATTGCAATCAGTGTGACAGTTTTTATTGCAATTAAGTTGTAGAACACTTAGAGTAGTATTGATTGGTCCATGTGATTTGTTACTTCATTTTATTAATTTGCCCTAAATGCCTCTCAAGTCTGAGACAACTTGTAAAATTCATAGCCTTCAAAAGAGGCTTCTTGGGTGGGAACTTCTGTAAATGTTACAACTTTGTTTTGGGTTTTATGCTGTGTATGATCTGATCTTTCTTGAATTGCATCCCTTTTGTGCTTTGGTTATCTAATCATCATAACAAGTTTTTACAAAAGGTGATATTACTGTATATTTTTGTAAAAGCTAAAGAAAATGTATTGAAATACTGATTATTTTTTGCATCCTGCCTATTAGAATAGGCTTTTAATGCCAAAGACACAGTTGGATTCTGTTTTTCTGCTCAGCTTGTTTCTAGTTGCTTTGTCCTCCTTTTCCTAATTACAAGGTTAGTCACATGGGTAAGCTAGAACAAGTTGCTAAAGTGAACAAAAACTCTCCAATTATAAAAGGTAAATTATAACTGAATTAAACTAAACCAGAATATTAATTGTGGAGTTTAAATATCAACATGTGCCATTTTAGTTTTCTTATTTAACCTTCTGTATCCAGTGGGTTTTCTTCACCTAAACTGCCTGCTTCTTTTACTGCCTTCTTGTTATAATGCTTCATATCATCAGGAAAATTGGTGTTTAGTGTTTTAACTGAGGTTATAAGTGTGATTATGTTTTTTTAAAAAGTATCTACTGGATATTGGGAAGTGATTTTTTTTTGGTAGTTCCTTCAGTTGATTTTTTTTTTCTAAGTCCTTTCAATACCATTTACATGTGTTTGCTTTTCTAGGTTACAAACTCATAATGTGTTCCTCAAATTTTTGAAATTTTAATAATGGAACAGGCTTTGTTTTCTTCTGAGCTGAATGTTTGGTTCAGAATATTGTACTAGTGTGTTACTTTTATTTGTCCTTTTCCATAGGGTTGTCAGAATTGTTTTGGACTTGATGTCTGTTTCACAGCAGTCTCTCTTTGCATTGAATGCATTACTTTATTATGGTATATAATGACTTTGCTACCATAGTGCTCCTGTGGGGGGAACAGAAATTTGAAATGAAATTCGTTTCTTCTTTTTAAATATGTCAAGTTCTGTGTGACATAATGGTAATGATCATTTATGTGGGTGATGCCTTGAAGCGTGTTTGTACCTGGGTGAGTGGCTTCTGAAGACAGAATCATGTCAGGCTGCAGAGTACCTGTGGATTTACATTGTGTGAATTACTGTATGTGGATTGCCTGTTTGTTCTGCAGAACTTAATGTCAAGAAATTTTTCTGTGGTTCCAGTCCATGCCATTTTGAGAGGCATTTTGTGCATCCCTGTCATGTCTCAGGAAATGTTGTTAGGTCTGAATCAGTTAAGTTTGAGGAAGTTTGAACTAAGAAATTCCTGACCACTCCTCAGATAATGTATTTGCAGTTTCTTTCACTTTTGGGACATAAATACAGAATGTTTTAAGAAGGATTAGTATAACTTAGGAATTTGAATTCTCTTGATGCCTTTTCTTTGAGCCTTTTTCTTGGTGGAGAAGAGCCATCAGCCCTGTATTTACTCCTGATAAGAACTTCTGTCTCAGGTTTTGAGCTTTGACTTGTATCAGGAGTTCCAAAATGTGTGTGGTTTAACAGGTCCAGAAAAACACACTTTCCCCCCTGCTCTTTTTGTTGGCATAGTGTATGTTATTAATTGAAACAAAACCTCCAAAACATTGATGTATGCAAAGATACCCAAGTGTACCTGCATTCAAGTTGCAGGCAATAACTAGTAAAAGACACTGCAAACAGAAAGTACAGCTGATGGAATTTCAGCTGTAACAGTAGAGATGATGATGATAATAACCCTCCTCAGTTCACCCTGACTGTCGGCTGAACCTGGTTCTCAAGAGAGGTGCTCAGATCCTGCCACACCGGGGTACAGAAGAGAATGAAAAGAGTAGGGAAGTCTCTGTTTGATGTAATTGAACATTGTTGTCCTACAGCAGGTTGGTGTTTGTGGGCTGTGGGGTGTATGTGTTGCAGTGGGTTGACCCTGTCTGGACACAAAGTACCTGCCAAAGCCGCTCAGTCACTCCCCTCTGCAACTGGACAGGGGAGAGAAAATTTACCAACAAAGGGTTCATGGGTTGAGATAAGGACCAGGAGAGATAATTCAGGGATTACCATCATGGGCAAAGCAGACTCATCTTGGGGATATTAATTGAATTTATTACTAACAAAACCAGAGCAGGATAATGAGAATAAATAGGAAAAGCACCTTCCCCCCACTTCTCCCTTTTCCTCAGGCTCTATCTCCTTCTCCTCAGTGGTGCAGGGGGATGTAAGTGGGGGTTATGGTCAGCTCATCACAGGTTGTTCCTGCCACTGCTGAGGGAGAAGAGTCCTTCTCTTGCTCCCGGATGGAGTCCCTCCCACAGGAGACAGTTCTCCTTGAACTTCTCCAGCGTGAGTCCATCCCATGGGCAACAGTTCTCCATGAACTGCTGCAATGTGGGTCACTCTTCCACAGGGTGCAGTCCTTCAGGCACCCTCCAGTGTGGGTCCCCAAGTCCCACCAGGAAACCTGCTCCATCATGGGCTCCTCTCTCCACAGGTCAGCATGTCCCTGCCAGGACCCTGTTCCAGCATGGGCTTCCCACAGCGTCACAGCCCTTTTTGGGCATCTGCCTGCTCCAGCATGGATCTCCTCCACAGGCTGCAGGTGGATCTCTGTAGCCCCACTGACCATGGGTTGCAGGGGCGCAGCTGCCTCACGGCCTGGAGCACATCCTGTCCTTCCTTCTCCACAGACCTGGGTGTCTGCAGGGTTGTTCTTCTCACGTGTTCTCATTCTTCTCTTCTCTGGCTGCAATGGCTTCTGCCCAATAACTTTTTTTTTTCCTTTCAGTGTGTTATCATAGAGGCAATACCACCATTTGTGAGTGGCTCAGCCTTGGCCAGTGGCACATCAGTCTTGGAGCTGGCTGGCATTTTCTCTGCTGGATATGGGGGAAGCTTCTGGCAGCTTCTAACGGAAGCCACTCCTGTAGCACCACCCCCCTGCCTCCCTCCCCTGGGCTCCCAAAACCTGGCCATGCAAACCCAAGTGTTGGTTTGGACTCTGCTCTTACCATGTGGCATTTTTGTGGAGGATTACCTGCCATGGTCCTTCCCAGCTCTGTACAAGAGTACTGCCTTTTACATCTGTATTAGGGCTAAAGGCTGCTCAAGCCTTGGAACATACTGCGTATAGCAAGAATGATTATTATGCCTTTACCATAAATCTAAGGCTTTTCCCACAAGTTTTAAGACCTGCTGCAGATGGGGATGGCATAACTCTTCAGGCACAGAGGGTGATGTATGGAGAGTGTAAAAATGACAGGAGCTCTCTGTGCACCAACTGGGCAATGTGGAAGTGCTTTCTGGGAAAAAACCCTGCGGAGCGGTTTATGGGAAGCGTAAAGAGTTAGCTTGGTAATTGCTCTAGCAAATACTGAGTGTTTTTTGAGAATATGTTTAACATTCATGAAATAGTCAAGTCCTCCCAGACAAACCAAGGAATGGCACTGGGTGACAGCATCTCTGGAATCTCCTTCCTGGGGGATGTCTGTATTGAAATGCATGAAAGTGACTGACTGCACTGTGAGCAGTGAGTGGGGCAGCCCTGAGGAGTGTATTCCATTTTAAAAGCATGTGCTGGGAGGGGGGCAGCATTGTAAGCTCAGAGGGGGCTCCCGAGGCTGAAACCATTCAGTAAATAACCAAAGGTGTTCTGCTTCTATCCTCAGATTCTTTCTCTCTGCCACTCACACTCCTGACCTCAAAAAAACCCAAACCAATTGAACAGTGTAACTTGGCCATGGTATAATAATGTTTCTCTGAAACACTTCGATTAGATATTTGCCATTTAGAACTTACCATTTTGGAAAGCAAATTGTTTAGTGGTGGCATGGTTATTGTATGAAGTAGCTTAATAGTCTAAAGTTTGTGCTGCAGTTTTACCTTAGATTCTACTGCATGTCTTGTGGATTCTCAAAGCAATTGATGTAAGTGTATCTGGTTTAGGGCACTTCGTTGCAATTAATTCCTTAAAGTAAGGAATATAGTTTGTGGGGAAAACCCCCCAACTCAACCAACCAAATGATACTAATTTTGCTTAGCTTAGGGTGTATTGCATCATACTAGTGTTTGAGATATTCTGAGTAAGTGTGCAGATTGCAGTACACTTTACAACACCTTCCGAAACACAAATAACTGTTGGTGCAAAAATAGCAGAATTGTGATGTGCCTGCATGTTCTTCAAAATCTGCCAAGAGCAGAATTCAGACTTGCAGTCAAATCAAATCTCCACACAGTATTTGCAAAGTAATGCCAGCTTTCCACTGCCTAACCCTGGCCAGTCTGTACAGCTGTTAAACTCTTTATTTCTCTTTAAAATAAATAAATATTTTAAAAATCCTGCAGAAACGGAGAAGAGGTACGAGATAGCAGTAAACTATGTTGATACCTGTGGGCATTATCCTTGCAATTAATATCTAAGTGAGTTGACAGGAGATATGAATTAGTCTAGGAAGGTTTTTGATAAGAGAAGGAATATCGGATCCTAGAAAAAGCTTGACATTTGGTTTGGGTTATTGCAAGTTTGGAAACCTTTTGTTTCAAATGGCCCAAGTTTGAATCATTCTTAACTTAGTGGCATACCAATTTGTGGAAAATTGAGCCTACTTGTGGTCTTTGTCATAGTTCAAAAAGTTGACTACTAAACTTACCTTAGAGTTGGCTCTGTCTTCATTAGAAACACCAGTGCAATTATATGAATTTGAGGTAAGTTATTTTTAACATCGTACTGTAACAGAATTAAAGTGATTTTTCTTCACTGATGTTCAGAAAATCTGTAATATATTTTTACAGCAGTTCATAGTAATTCATACAGAGTGGTATGCAAATAGATTGAAATTTTTGCCTTCCTCAAAGCTTGCATATTTAGTTGTCTTCTGTCAGTTGCAACTGAAAAGTAAGGTTTATGTAAATGTCTTAACTGTTTCAGTAAAATATAGAAAACTTTGTATGGCTGGTATATAAAGCTGTTTGTAAAGATGAAGAAATGTTTTGCTGTAGGCCTAAATTCAGCAAGCATCCCACTTGTGAAAGGGAAAACAGGTGTATATGCTCAATATTGAGGCACATGTTTGTGTGGGCTTTAATGAAGATACATTTAGATACTATTTTAAATTCTATTCTGTAAAGAACTGAAAAACAAGCAAGTTCATTTTGAACAGATGAGTAGCTTCTAGGTTTGATTTGTGTTTTTTAAGAACCTTTAAACAGCTATTTTACAAGCTGATTTAAGTGTAAATAACAGTTGAACGTTTTTCCCTTTTTCCTGATTTTGCTTTCCTTTTCTTTCTTGTGTTATTAAATTCTGCTATCACAACTCTACATTTTTTTTAGTCATGAGAACAATTCTGTTCCTTTGTTTGGTTTCCTAATGTTGTGCAAGCAGCTTTCCTGCCCGCTTAATTACTCTATGAACCTCTTTTGACCATTGTTCACTAATATGTACAACTGTGACGAAATTTAACACAAGAATAATGGACCTAAAGATAGAATTTTTGAAAGCCATATCAAGAGCATATGAGTGTAGAAGAGCCAGAATTCTTGGGGGTGGGTGGGAGTTGAGGAAGAAATTGCAGTGGGAACTCAAGAGTGTATTTTCCTTTTCCTTCCTGTCAGACAGCAGGATTGAAGTAGGTGTGTCTTGGCTGAGTGGATCTCATGTGTCTTCTTTACTTGATGATACTTAAGGAACTGAATGAATGGGACAGTTCAGTTGGCAGGGAATCCTGGTGTGGGGATGGGAAGGGAAGATATAAGGAGCAGTTGGGCTTGTTGGAGTTGATTTTGGTTTGTCATAGAAGTGCAACGTCTGAAACATGTAACAGTTCCACTGCTGATGGAACAACATTTCCAGTTTGATAAAAAAAGCTGTATAAAAATTTTATGTTCAGAAGAGCATTGAAATTTAGTTTTTAATTTTTAATTCTGAGCATAAAATAACAATATCCTATTAAAATAGTCTATAAAGACTGTAACCATAGATATGAGATTAATGCAGTGAAGTAGAAATTTCAACCAAATCCATTACTTTTATGCTTCCCCCCCCCCAGCCCCCGCAAATGAAGTTTTATGCACATCAGTTGTTTGCTGAGAATCTTCGCAGTTCAGTTTCTGTAATTCTTGCAGTTTCCAGTTACGTTAGTATTTGAACTCTTCTAAGCTTGTTTGAAAGAATGGGGTCTTTTAAACAATGCTTTTGTTGCTGAGTTTTTATGTGACCTGTTTCTTTTATTTCTTCTCTCTTATCAAAATGCCAGACGTACACAAGCACTAGCAACAACTCCATGTCAGGCTCCTTGAAGCGACTGGAAGATACCACAGCTCGATTTACAAATGCAAATTTCCAGGAAGTTCCTACACACATTTCAAGTGGAAAAGATTCTTCAGAGGCGAGAGGGTCAGAGAGCAAAGGGAAGAAATCTGCAGGTCACAGCTCAGGTCAGAGGGGAAGAAAGCCTGCTGCTGGAAGAAATCCAGGAACAACTGTGACTGCAGCCAGCCCTTTTCAGCAAGGTACTGACTGTGTGCTGTAAGGACATGAATTAGAAATGTTATGTATTTAAAACTTGTAAAGTAGTTCATATTTTATCCTTAGTAAGGAGAATATTATTTCACTTTGGTGAAAAATCAGCTTTTTTCAGGCCAGAAAATTTGTTGTCATAACATGAAAAGGGAGGTTGTGCATCTTAAAGGACAAAACTGCCGCTTTTGTTCAGACCGTTAAGGTATTCGGTTTATCTGCTGAAAACAGAAGTGTCTTTATTTGCCAGAAAGTCAGTCTGGGCTAAACTTTAACGTGAAATTGGGCCTAGAGGTCTTTCTTAGTCTTTTGGGAGAGTAATGTTTTGTCGTCAGTGCATGCTAAAATGAAACTGGATTACCTAATGTATAGGGTGTGGTGGCCCCTAAATAATTTTTCAAGCTGCAAACATTTAAAATACACCAATTTCTTCAAAGTGAAAGACCTTTTTACTTAACTTTTTTGTTGTTATTGACATATATAAGCAATAGATGACCGTGTGACAAGCATATATGGTTTATTTGCCTTAGGTAGTACAAAATTTTTTACTTCATGAACGTGCTAGAACACTACATGTACTATTGACACTTCTAAAATGCAAATTTTATTATAGCATCTTTGTCAGAGTTGAAGAACCATTAAAAAATATAAAAGTCTATTCTTTTATTCCTTAACTAATAAAAATATTATTTTGAAACACAACAAATCTGACCTTCTATAAAGTGATTGTTTTTCAGTAGTTTTCACTGTGTTGTGTAGTAGGTGACTGTCCTTTATGGTTTGTGATGTTGCGTTTCGTTTGAGTTTATTTATTCAGTGAACACTTGTAAATTTGTCTAAAACTCCCTCAGTATTTCAGATCTTTTTACTTGAAAGAAGTGGAAGTGTTTTTTCATTTAAATTCTCAAAACCTTGAAAATTGTCTTCTGTAATTCTTCATTTAAAGAAAAATCTTGCTCACTGCAAATGGCAAAATACATCTTTACTATGTGCATGTATTGTCTTTAAGGCTGCGTTAAGTGAAATTGATGTAACTTAATTAAAATACAAAGCCATGATATTTTAATGATTTTTTCTTAAATTGCTGTTTTAATATAAATTGTATTTTAAATGAAATTCTTAACAATGTTTAATGGAATACTATGACAAAACACTAATTTTTAAAGGACATGAGTTTTTATACCTAGTGTTGTATTTTGAAATACTTCCTCGATGGGATAGTTGTCCTCAGTCTGAGTTCTGCAAAACAGTCTGCACATACACCCACTCATGCAGAATTACTGAATTTCAGTGCAAGTAGATGTTTGTATTTCCCAACAGTGCTCCATTTTCTGCCTTGCATGCACTGACACAGTGGTGAAATGACTACATTCCAAATACTACAGGAGCAGTGTAATTCTGTTACATAAAAGATATTTATAGTTCTGTGACAGTGCTAAAAAAGTCTTAAATGCCAATTTTATACACGAGTTTTCACTTACTCTCTCGTGCTTTTGAAAAATACCTCTCCTGTGGAACACCTCCTCAGCCAGGGTAAACTAAGTGCAATTGCTGTTCCTTGGTGCGTGCCGGGCCCTGGATTTTGGGTAGAAGGGTAGGGAGAATCGCAGACAGTGTAGGTGTGATCACAGCACGTTTCTATCGGCCTTCTTTTTACGTATGTGCATGTTTAAAAAAACCTGCTCTGACCTGCACCAAGTATTTGTTTGTTGTTGTGGCTTCAAAACACCATAGATATCAAAATTGCCTAAGCAGCAAAGTTGTTACTCTCTTTTTATTTGTTTTCACCTTATTTGTGTTCTAAATTCAAATCTGAATCTCAGAGAGCGATCTGAGAATCAGCTCCAGCAGAGTGAAGATCAGCAGGAGGACCAATGAGTTATTTAAAAAATAAGCTCTTTAGCTCTTGGTAATGCTTTTCATGAAGTCCTTACACATTAAAGTTTTGTATTCTAAGATAGTAATATTTTCCATAAGTTTTCATCAACTTTTTTTTTTTTTTAGGAAGCTTTTTGGGCACTCCTGGGAGCATAAAGTCATCTTCTGGAAGTTCAGTTCAGTCTCCCCAAGAATTTTTGAGTTTTACAGACACAGATCTGCGAAGTGACAGTTTCACACATTCTCAACAGGCTTCCTCAACCAAAGATGTACATAAAGGAGAGGCTGGGAGTCAAGAGGGAGGTGTCAATTGTTTCACTTCCTTAATTGGTCTCCCTTCATCATCAGCTGTTTCCCAATCTAAAAACTTTGAAAGCTCACCTGGAGACATAGGTAATTCAAGCCTTACTTCTGCAGCATACAAACGAGCTCAGACTTCTGGAATAGAAGAAGAAACTGTAACTGAGAAGAAACGGAAAGGAAATAAGCAAAGTAAACATGGGCCTGGGAGACCCAAAGGAAATAAAAGTCAGGAAAGTCTTTCCCATCTTTCAGTTTCTTCTGCTTCCCCTACTTCATCTGTGGCATCTGCTGCAGGAAGTGTGACAAGCTCTGGTCTTCAAAAATCTCCAACTTTGCTCAGGAATGGAAGTTTACAAAGTCTTAGTGTTGGTTCATCCCCAGTGGGTTCAGGTAGGCATTTGTTAGATTCGTTTTCTTACCTCGAAATACGTTTTTATTGTTTTATTTGTAATTCTGAGTATGTTTTTCAAGAACAAAGTATCATTTAAATTATCATGAAAGTCACATTGGGGGAAAAGGTAAAAATTAGAATGAGACTGTTGGAAGAGTAAGTTTTGTTCCGTGTGTAGGTGCCACTGTGCTGTAGTTGGCTGTGGTAGGTTGACCGTGTATTGGCCTGTAGGCTTTAGAAGTGCAGGTTTTGAGGCTGTAGAGGGAAAAGTAAGTTGTGTGAAAATAAGTTCTTTGGAAATTACATGTGACAAGTTTGGCTAAAAGTAAGTGATAGTTAATACAGACTGTGTTGTCTGTATGTTGTTGTTACACAGAGAAAACAAAATTGGTACTCAGGCATATCAGCTGTGCTGAGAATGTCCCACAATTGTTTTTCCCAATTTAGCTTCACTAAAGATCAAAATGTCTCTATGGAGAATTACCAGTTTAAACACACAAAAGTGTATTCTGAATCTGGACCCCTGTGCAGCTGGATGACATTCTCATATTCTTGTGTGCTTTTTAGCAATTGAAGTTGGCTGGTTTGTTCTTCCTCTGTTCTAAATGTTCTGTGCATCTGGGGCTGTGAGAGGTTTTCTGTTCCCAGTAAACGTGTGTGGAATGGCCTAGTAGGACACTGTATCTACCAAACTCTTTGTTGCTCTGAAGTTTCTCTCAAAGATTTTGTGTTTGGATAAAAATAACAAACTACCTGACTTTTGAACTTTGTCCTTTTTCTTGTTGTAGCGGGATTTTTGCTTAGTTTTTCTATTATGGTGGAAAAGAGAAGTGGAACTTGAATATTTGCTTATGGGCAGAGTTTTCTGCTTTTTATATTGTGTATTTCCACTGTATAAGCAAGAGATACTTGTAAAATGTATGTACATCAAGAAACAAAAAACTTTGTATTTCTTTTAGAACAGGGCAGGTACTTAATAACTTGATCTCACACCCACATTGTTTTAAATCTCTTAAATATAGGCAAATGATGTTTTTTATTATGCTATAGCAGTGACAACTATGTTAAAAATATTTTTCCTGTATTGAAATCAATAGAGAGAAGTGATATATGACAGAACTTAGAGCACACTGTTTATCTTTTTGTTTAAAATACAATTTTAAGAACAAGTTCACCTCATATCTGTTATGAACAGAGACTATCTAGCAGACTTAGATCAGTGTTCTGATTATTAGTAATATATATTATAGTAATATTTCTTAATCCTTTGTAATCTCTTTGAGGTGGATTGTGTATAGTTGTAGTTGGGGTAACAGTAGAGGTACAAGGTCTTGGTTTGAAGCGAATGACCCGTGTTTGGCCCTTTGTATTTGTCTGAATATTTTGCTCTTGTCAGCTCCTTGAACAGGCCTTTCCCTGGCCAGATCCATTCTTGCTTGTCTGTCTGCTTTATTAAATCTCACTCTTCCATCTATAAAATGACAGGGGTAATGTTAAACTCCCTTTGTAAAATGTTTTGAAATACTTGGTTGGAAATACTGGGTAGGTTTTATTATTTTTATCATGATATTCACCCTATAATTTCGCTTCTGTTAAGCATACTTAGATTCTTGGTAGCCAGTGTTAAACCTGTCCTCTGAAACTGTGATGTTTTCTGAAGCTGCCAAAGAATATGAATGAAAAACAAACAAACAATATCACCTCAATAAAAACAAGAAAACCCAAAGATACAAAACCAGATGGGATGTCTTTGAGGATGAGCTCTAAATTCATCCAGAAACTTCTGCTTGAATCAGAACATACTGTTTTAATGTACTCTTCTCACTCATTTCCCCTTTTTTCTGTGGTTGTAGTGCTGCTTTCCTCACTTCATCCCTAAGCTTTTTTGGGATTTAGCAGTCCATTTACAACTTCCTTACAGTGAGGTAGGGCTTGTCAGCGTTATCAGTATTACCAAAACCATACATTTCTCAGGTGTGATATGTAGATGTTTCTCTTTGAAACGTGTCTACATTATTCAGTAACAAAATCTGACAAGTGAATCTAAATTATATGACCCAAACCCCCAGATAAGATTTTGTGCATGTAAATGTAGTAAGAGAAAATGCAAGGTCCTTAAGCCAAAAAGTTTTCACTGGCTCTTACTTGGAATTGTCTTGTTACTTCAAAGCAGAATCAGGAATGAGCTAGACCCGACTAAACAAAGCTTTTGAGGCACTTTTTCAAGAATCTCCTCTTTTTTATTTCAATAATCTTCCTAACTGCAACTATCTGAAGCTACTATTCCTTTTCAGTTTTCTTTAAAGTATTTGTTGAGATCCATAAAAATTATGACCTCACAAATGTCTGATAATTGTGTTCATAGTTAATGTTCAAATTAGAGGAAATATGAAGGAAAGCTTATTTTACAAGGTAATGCAGGTTCATCACGTGCTATTTATACATAATTAAATATCTTCCATAAAAGTTCTATTCAGAATAAGTATATTCAGCTCATTTAGTGAAAATATTTGTCCTCTCCAAACTTTTCTCCAGTCCACTGGACTTCTGCTTTCCTGGGTAATAAGAGCAGAGATGTGCCATGAGTAGTATGAAGACGTGTAATTAAAAGCTACTGCCACACACGCACAGTTTGTGTTACAGCTGCCATGCAACTGGTCTGTGTTCAGATTTTGATCACCTAAATGTTCAGTCTTCATGCTCCTTAAAATTTTTTTGAAATGCATTTATAACCTAGTAGAAAACACTGAAATAAGATTTGGTAAGATTTAATTAGTAGGGGGGATAACAAATTTTTGTAGTAAATCGACATTTTGCTAGTATATATCTTCCTGTTTAAAATAAAAAAGCTTCTTTAGCTCCTAACAGCTGATTTACAAACCGTGCTTATCTTTCTGTTGGGAATTCACAAGCACTATAAGGTTATTGTCTAAGAAGATGTAAGTCTGTTGTTAGTGGGAGTTTATATAAAGCTGATACTAGTTCAGCCCAGATGGGGCTGGTCTTTGGAGTGAATTCAGGATCTGAATATTTTCATGGGGCCAGGAGGGGTGGAAGGAGGAAGGGTGAGTTCATCTGAACTCTGCAATTTTAAAGAGCTATTTAACTTTTAAAGTTGCAGTGGTTGTGTTCTCAGCATCTTTCTAGGGAATAACACTTAAAGATTTCTGGTGTGTAGTATTGTAAAGCACTGATTCCTTCTTCTGAATCCCAAGGACCTGAGTTTGAGTCTCAGTGGGAACCATCCCCTGGCAGTTCAATGCCTCCCTGCCATCCCATCCCGTCACATCTCGGATGCTCAGCAGGGTCAGCCCTGGTTAGTACCGGGTGCTGTGACAGTCCCGAGGACTTCACTGTCACTGTCCAAGCTCGCTCGGCCGTGGCAGATGGACCTTAGGACTTAAATGGTGGAGCCAGTTCTGTGCACGCTGTGCCTCACCTAAAAAATCCACTGTGCAGGCTGGAAGGGCACACCCACGTGGGGAGAGCCCTTCCCAAATCTTCGTTCGCGAAGGTTGGCCATTATTATGATTCCTTCTTCTGAAAGCTTCTAATTTTTTTTCTTTTCACTACAGCATTGATTAAAGAACAAAACCTTAGCTCAGGGATTAGAAGAGATGAGTAGTAGCTTGTCCCAGTAGCAGATTCCAGGATCAGATGTTCTTTTACCACACTTGCACTTTATTTCAGCAGGAGTGCGGAAGGTAATAAAGTGGTGGGAAGGGAAAAAACCCCAGTTATGGTAAACAACTTTCATATGTTCTGTATTTTAATGTCAAGCAGTTTGTGTAGGCTCTTGCCCCGCTTTATTTGGAGTGTGCTCCAGTGCATGAAGAACTTCCTGAGAACTCTTCTCCCACAGCAATAGGGAAAAGAACATTCTGTGTGGCATACAGTACTTTCTGACTTTTGTGGAATAATGTAGCAAGGTAAAATGGAAAGCAATCCAGTATCAGAAGTCAACTGAAATTTCTGTTTCATGGTAGGTAAAGTTCTTACGCAGTATCTTCAAGTTCAGCCATGGATACTTTGCTGCTGGAGGTGTTATGGTGTTTCAAGCACTGCTCTGCCTTTCCCAGTTCTGCTCCTGATTTCAAGTGTACAACAAATTGTATGGTATCAGCTTCAGTAGCCAAGTACTTCAAGGGATCATTTGCCTCAATATTTTAATTTTTGTATAATGGATTTTATGCCCTTATGTAAACCCTAAAAAAAGCTTATAAAGTAATTATTTTTTTCTTTACAAAGACTGGAGAAGTTCAAATTACAAATTGGGCCTTGCAATGGTTCGCCCATTGTTGTTGTGCACATCTTCTGGAATTCCTTTTTCCCAGTTGAGGCAAACTTACCATTTGTCTTCCTGCATTTTTCTGTTTGCATCATAAATAGTCTGCCTTTAACCTGTCTTCAATGTGCTCTGGTTGGTAATACTAGATAGTTTTTGCAATAAAGGACACTTCTGAGCTCAGTATTGTACTTTAATATAGCAATATTTCAACCTCTGAGAAACCATTAATGTTTTTTGGGCACAGGTCCCTCTAAGTTGGTCTCATGTCTTGTGCAGTCAAATTTCAGCTTTAGATTCAAGTTTGCTAAATGCTTCAGCTTAGTTCCATGTACTTTGTGATCCTTTCTTATCTGATTCAAGCAGTGATGAAACCTTTGTCAAGTGGTACAAGTGTTACTGTGCAAGATCATTGTACTGTTAAGCTCGTTATCACGCTCATGATGTAAGAGAACACTTTGAAACTGGAAGAGGAACTTTAAATCACTCTCACTGAGATACTAATGGTCCCTCAGTACTTAATGTTAAATCTTCGTGATGCTGTGCTTAAAGTTTGGCTTAGTAGCTACATCTACTGTGAGAAAGAGTTTAGAAGAAATTATTCTGAAGCAGTTTGTGCTATTATGTTCATCTGCCAGGTGCACCTAAGCAGAAGAAGTCTTGCTGTATTAAAAGCCAGTTCATATTTCAGGGGAGATAGAATACAAAGAATAAATTGATATTAATAGATATTAATGGCCTTTTAGAACTAAGCAAATGGTGTAGAAAACACACAAGACAAAATGAATGTCCAGAGAATTTCATTCTTCATATTTGAGGCTCAGCAGAAGAGGCGTTGAGATTGGTCAATGGTGTATAAGATTAAAATGTTAAAATTGATGATTGTTGGTGTAGAAAACATGGAGACATTAATCAGGTAATGGGAGAAATCACACAAGGTAGCTTATAAAAATGAGGATTATCATGAGATGGATCTCCTCCATCAGTGTTCTTAACTAAACCAGTTGGTATCAGCAGCTACAGCTGGAAGTATTGACATTCCCTGATGATGAACACACTGTATTTCCATGTTTTTAGACTGTTGGGGTTAAATTTCAGTAAGCCTTTAAAACCTCTGAAATTTCAAGAAACTGACGAGTAGTTACTGTTACCCAATTAGGATGTTTCTGACAGAAGAAAGATGTTGAGATACAAAGATGTAATGATTAATGGTGGGTTATTCTGAGTTATGGAAATCACATATTGAAATGATTTTATTTTATTTCCTATTTTAAAAAATGCTATCCTTTTTCTAAATAAAAGTGGCATAGTAAATGTCTGCATTTCAGTTGATACAGCATGACATTTTAAATCAACACCTGTAATGACAGGAAGTCAGCAAACCCTTGCATTAACTGTAGTTAATAGATAAGTCTCAATTTAATTTTGATCAGAGACTTATTAAACCAGTGCTTACCTTGCTGTGTTATTTCCTTTTGCATCAGTTACCAACTTTTTGGTTGGTTAGAGTGTGGTGCTTGTAACACCAAGGGTGTGGGTTCCATCTCTGTACAAGCCATTCAGTGTATTTTCTAAAAGATAGTTTGGTTGAGTGTATTTATCAGATTTGCAGGTGCAGGACATTCTAGAGCTGGGAAATCAACATGCTTGCAAAGATCCTCTTTGGTTCTTACCTGTGAACCTGATTCTGTACCGTGTTAGCCCTGTGATTTCTAAAACAAAATCAGCATGTGCATCAGATTTAGCATATGAAATAGTCTGGAACTGGGCAAATAATGCATTTCAAAATACAGTAGTTGGTAGTGAACTGTCAGGCAGCCTGGGTCTGTAGAAATTGGTTCTCAACACAGTATGTTCTATGCTTTTATCAGAGATTAGGAAGAAATTATGTCATTTTTGCTGCTTGCTCTCGAGGTTCTGGGTAGTTTCTAACAAGATATGTTGTAAAAAATGTACTTGGGTGTAATGAATTCCTTTATTAAGAAGGTTTTGTGCAGAAAAATACTGAAAAATGAACTTTCTAACAGAGATGTGTTTTGAAAACAATTAGGAAGGACTTTGAATAATGATGGAGAACTGAACATTATCTCATATTGAGATGCTCTATGGGAAAAAAGGCTGTTGTCATCCCTGTGACACTCATTTGAGAAGGGATAGTGAAGTTACATCACTTGAAATGACTCCATGGATATTGCAGGTAGCAGAGCACTATATTTAATTATGATACTAATTTCCTCCTAAAATATGAATATGAGTGTGGAAGTTGAGAAGAGGCATGAAGTGATTGGTATTTTTAAAGTGTCCTTTTTGAGGAGTCTGAAGCTGTTTGCTAGACTGAAATATCTTTAATTTGAGAATATTTCCGTTTACAAAAATGTTTAGAAGCATGATCATAATTGTTATACAGAAAGAATTAATATTCCTGGTCAAGATTTTTTTATTGGTGACTGCATGCTGCATACTGGTAATTGCCCTATTTTCTGTTAAAAAAAAAAAAGTTAACAAGAAAATACAGACCTATGGGGCTTAATTGGATGGGCTGCTGAAAACAAGGTGTGTTCAGCCTTTCCACTGCTGAGGTCTCCCAGCTGCCCTTCCATGGAAGCGCCGGTTGTGCTTGAGAGACAAATCATGCTCCCTGTTGGAAAGCTACAAACTCTTGGAGAATTGCTTTGAAACAAGACTTGATTTAAAACAAAGCAAAACAGAAGTTTTCCTTTCTCAAAAATAAGTGGGGTTTTTTGAGTGAACACAGATGTGAGGGCCTTCTGAACTGAAAAAAAAATGTCCCAGGGAGGGTAAGTTCTGTTAACTAGGATAGAGCTTCCAAGTCAAGCTGCTAAGGCCTGATGATATATTGGAGAAGATCTTGGAGTCTGTGGAAATTACCTGACTAGTTACTTGTTTTATGGGAATGTGTCTGTCAGGTTAAAACAAAAATTTTGAAGATTATATCTTTAAACTAGATCCCCAAACTATGGTGAGTCTGGGCTTTAGTTTCTATTTAAATTTCAAAAAATGTCATCTTTTATTTATTTATTATGCTCTGACAGTCAACAGCAAATAGTATGTTTAAATTATGAACTTGTAATACATTCCAGATACTAAAAAAATGCAACAAAGCAAAAAACAAATTAATACAGGAAAGAGAATATATATTTTCTTGACTTCCCTTTTAGGTCATTCATTTTATAACAAAATAAAGAAAATTTTGGTAGGTCCTAATTTCAGGAGAAAGACATAGTTTTAAACATTGAGCAAAAGGATGTAAAGATTTCTAAACTGTTTGAGATTTTGCTTTTATTCAAACTTTGTGAATCTTCTACCCAACCATGAATTCAGTAACAAATACAAGAATTTCTGCAGGTGTAGATTTTGCCCATATAGATTTTTTTTCAGATTTGGAATTTAAATACAAATTCAGGGAAACGTCATAAATGTCTGTATGAATACACCAACTATTTATTAGTTGTATCTACGTTGGCAGAGAATATGTAGATATTCTCTGTATGTATGGACATCTTCTCTCTATATAAAGATACACAGATATATGGGAAGGGCTTACAGGCTGCTTAAATTTCTGCACTTACTACTTTTCAAATTTAGCTATAGATCTTTCCTGTTTGGTAAGGGAAGGTTTTCAAAGAAGTCCATGAGCTTTTTGTAAACAGTTTACTTTTAGATTATATTTGACCCATAAGCCTACAAAGTGCCTCATGTGTATTTGGTGTTAGGTTTGAACTCCCAATAAAAACTGCCTCATTTTAGGCCTGGATAATCTGGGTAAACTACACTGTATGGATGAGTTCTCACTGACAGCTTTGCTGCTATTATTGTTGTCTGCATAGTGAAGAAAATAAATTGCCTGCTTTTCCAGGGGCTGATGGTCTTTGCAGACACATGGAGTAAAAGTATGTGGCATTATCATTATTATATTAAAAATAAAAAAAGGCAGAAAGAGAAAACGTACTGAAACTTCCAATTTTGTGCTTACATCATGTTAGTTCTTTAACTCTTGTTATAAAACTAATACTTAGAATTTAAAATAGAGCAGGAGAACAAGGAGGCACTTGGAGCAATTAAGNTAAAATATTCTTCTTTTTGAGTGTGAACATTTTTGAGCATCTGGAGTCAATTACTGGAGTATGGCATTCTTTGTAAGTCAAATGTGAGATAGCAATCAGTCTTTTAACTCCATAAAATCTGTTAAAGGTGACATGGGAACATTAAAAGTGTGTGTGGGGGAGGGTGGAGAAGAGGCTTGACTATAAAAGAAGCAGTAGGGATTTTACCCCTCCTTGAAAATTGTACTTTTCAGATCTTACAGACTTTCAAGTCTTTCAGAAATCAAATATAGCTGAAAAATAAGTGATATGTATGTGTTGATAGTTCTTGAAGCATTTTTGTCCCTCTGAAGACTGTCCAATTCATGTGGTGAAATTCTTGTTGTTGTTGTTGTCACTCGGAGGTGACAGCACTACAGTCAGGTTTTTAAAATCAGAAGGAGGTGTACTTTGCATTTAAATTTTCCATTTATTTGATGTGAAGAACTGCAGTACCAGAAGTTAAACTGACTGAAGGTTGTTTGAGGATTACACTCAGGGAGAGGCTGTGATGTCTAAAGCTGTTGTTGATTATTGTAATAATTTCTGAGATTCCTTTATAAAGTTTTAAAAAGAAAACAAAAAATTTAAATAGCAATGCTAGCATAATAATGTAGCTGTATAAAAAAGACTAGTTACCTTAAAATAATTGAACTTTTCACTGAAAGATGTTGCTTGAGGAGAAATCCATTAAGACTTACATTGGACAGATTCATTTGTTGATGTGTAGGAGCTATATTACTTTTAAAAACATATAGTAGGGCCAAGTGTCTGATTCTCAAGTCCACATTTCTTTACGATTCCTTCTTAGTAAGTAATTTGTTTTACGCCCTTGAATAGGTTACATGGCTGTGATGGTACTAAGAACAGCAGCTTCCTGAAGCTCTGGCAGCCTGTGCTGTGGTGCCACTTGGTGCAGGGCTGTGCCATGTGCCCCTTGGCAGTTCTTGCTGAGCAGTGAGGGATTTGTGTCAGATGGTCCCTGGGGCTCCATATGACAGTCTGAACATCCAGCTGCACTTTACATGACAGGAACCAACTGGGAGAGCTCTACACGTACAGCTGAAGATTTCAATAGCATTTGTATTAAAAACACTTTAGAAAAAGGCAACTGTGGAATCCAATGTATGTTTAGATGGAGACTAAATGTACCTAAGTGCCTTTTCACTGTATGACACGACCTGATACTGTACAAACATTAACCTGTACCTGCAAGATCTTCATGTTGATACACCTGAATGTGAGCTCATTTTTAATAAATCTCCCCAGCATAAATAAAACACAGAACATTAACACAGATAAGCTAAGACTGTGTTTCCAGAAGGTTACTCAAATGAACTTCTCTTTCAGGAGCATTAGGCATACCTGAAAAAGTGTTGTAAGAGCTCGATATACAGGTGTGCTGTATACTAATTATGCTGTCAAAATGCTTAGCAGGACAGTTCTTATCAGGGCTTTTATGGTGGTAATGCAGGAAACAGTAAGTGAAATAAACTATTTTATATTGTTGAAAAGTTGTTTATCTGATCCGAATTTAAAGCGATTTTTTTGTCCATTCGAACTAAACTGGGATTTAACACCTAGTTTAGTGCAAACTCCTTACTTCATCTTGTTCTTTCTATAATTTTTACTCAGCTTGGAAATAGAAGTCTTCATCTTCTGGTGTCGGATCTGGTAGATAGGCGAGGGGTCTGTGAGAAGGCCATAAGGAGAGCAGTATGAAAACTTAACTTTAACAGTGATCTAGTTTGCTGCATATGTTTTTGTGAGGGAGAATTACATGAAGTGATAAAAAAGTTTCTGAAGAGGGATCTCATTAAACTAAGTAACTGAAAAAGAATGGAAGAAGAGACTGATGGAAGCTGGTAACGACTGAAGAACATGAATGTGCAGCTGGGGCTTGTGTGTGAGTAATCCTGCAAGATCCTTTGTACTTGGCTTGGTTTTATTTCTGTTTCCGACTGTTCATTTGTTTTGAACATTTTTGAGAAGGATTTCCTAGTAAGAATGACTGGAGGTCCCGAGTAAATTAAACAAACAAATAAAGAAACCCCTGACCGAAACAAAAAACACCAAACAAACAAACAGCCCCCCAAACACCAAAGAAACAGACCCTCCTCCTGTCCCCAAAGCTCCATTCTCCTAAACAAATGGAAAAGCAGCTCCTAAGCTGTCAGTATAGTTAGCTTTCACGTAAGAATCTCAAATTCAAGTTGCTGGAGGGTTCTTTTTGTCTGTTTTATTTTGCTTTTTTTGGTTTTGTTGTTTGTTTCCTTCCCTTGCCACCTTAAAGTGTAGTAGCTGTCATGGACAAACGTCTGATCTGAGGGATTTAGTGGTTGGCTGCAGCAAATGAAACGCTNCCTTTTCTGAACATCAAGGAAATATTCCTTAGGTGGAATTCTACTGCTGCATGGAAAATAAAGTGAGATACAGATGTAGTTGGCTAACTTGCAACTGTTTAGTTCCTAGGATCTCCTTTTAAATTAACTTAAAAAGGACTTAAAAATGGTATCAAATGAAGAGGAGTTTAATATATATATATATATTAAAATTAAAATATTCTTCTTTTTGAGTGTGAACATTTTTGAGCATCTGGAGTCAATTACTGGAGTATGGCATTCTTTGTAAGTCAAATGTGAGATAGCAATCAGTCTTTTAACTCCATAAAATCTGTTAAAGGTGACATGGGAACATTAAAAGTGTGTGTGGGGGAGGGTGGAGAAGAGGCTTGACTATAAAAGAAGCAGTAGGGATTTTACCCCTCCTTGAAAATTGTACTTTTCAGATCTTACAGACTTTCAAGTCTTTCAGAAATCAAATATAGCTGAAAAATAAGTGATATGTATGTGTTGATAGTTCTTGAAGCATTTTTGTCCCTCTGAAGACTGTCCAATTCATGTGGTGAAATTCTTGTTGTTGTTGTTGTCACTCGGAGGTGACAGCACTACAGTCAGGTTTTTAAAATCAGAAGGAGGTGTACTTTGCATTTAAATTTTCCATTTATTTGATGTGAAGAACTGCAGTACCAGAAGTTAAACTGACTGAAGGTTGTTTGAGGATTACACTCAGGGAGAGGCTGTGATGTCTAAAGCTGTTGTTGATTATTGTAATAATTTCTGAGATTCCTTTATAAAGTTTTAAAAAGAAAACAAAAAATTTAAATAGCAATGCTAGCATAATAATGTAGCTGTATAAAAAAGACTAGTTACCTTAAAATAATTGAACTTTTCACTGAAAGATGTTGCTTGAGGAGAAATCCATTAAGACTTACATTGGACAGATTCATTTGTTGATGTGTAGGAGCTATATTACTTTTAAAAACATATAGTAGGGCCAAGTGTCTGATTCTCAAGTCCACATTTCTTTACGATTCCTTCTTAGTAAGTAATTTGTTTTACGCCCTTGAATAGGTTACATGGCTGTGATGGTACTAAGAACAGCAGCTTCCTGAAGCTCTGGCAGCCTGTGCTGTGGTGCCACTTGGTGCAGGGCTGTGCCATGTGCCCCTTGGCAGTTCTTGCTGAGCAGTGAGGGATTTGTGTCAGATGGTCCCTGGGGCTCCATATGACAGTCTGAACATCCAGCTGCACTTTACATGACAGGAACCAACTGGGAGAGCTCTACACGTACAGCTGAAGATTTCAATAGCATTTGTATTAAAAACACTTTAGAAAAAGGCAACTGTGGAATCCAATGTATGTTTAGATGGAGACTAAATGTACCTAAGTGCCTTTTCACTGTATGACACGACCTGATACTGTACAAACATTAACCTGTACCTGCAAGATCTTCATGTTGATACACCTGAATGTGAGCTCATTTTTAATAAATCTCCCCAGCATAAATAAAACACAGAACATTAACACAGATAAGCTAAGACTGTGTTTCCAGAAGGTTACTCAAATGAACTTCTCTTTCAGGAGCATTAGGCATACCTGAAAAAGTGTTGTAAGAGCTCGATATACAGGTGTGCTGTATACTAATTATGCTGTCAAAATGCTTAGCAGGACAGTTCTTATCAGGGCTTTTATGGTGGTAATGCAGGAAACAGTAAGTGAAATAAACTATTTTATATTGTTGAAAAGTTGTTTATCTGATCCGAATTTAAAGCGATTTTTTTGTCCATTCGAACTAAACTGGGATTTAACACCTAGTTTAGTGCAAACTCCTTACTTCATCTTGTTCTTTCTATAATTTTTACTCAGCTTGGAAATAGAAGTCTTCATCTTCTGGTGTCGGATCTGGTAGATAGGCGAGGGGTCTGTGAGAAGGCCATAAGGAGAGCAGTATGAAAACTTAACTTTAACAGTGATCTAGTTTGCTGCATATGTTTTTGTGAGGGAGAATTACATGAAGTGATAAAAAAGTTTCTGAAGAGGGATCTCATTAAACTAAGTAACTGAAAAAGAATGGAAGAAGAGACTGATGGAAGCTGGTAACGACTGAAGAACATGAATGTGCAGCTGGGGCTTGTGTGTGAGTAATCCTGCAAGATCCTTTGTACTTGGCTTGGTTTTATTTCTGTTTCCGACTGTTCATTTGTTTTGAACATTTTTGAGAAGGATTTCCTAGTAAGAATGACTGGAGGTCCCGAGTAAATTAAACAAACAAATAAAGAAACCCCTGACCGAAACAAAAAACACCAAACAAACAAACAGCCCCCCAAACACCAAAGAAACAGACCCTCCTCCTGTCCCCAAAGCTCCATTCTCCTAAACAAATGGAAAAGCAGCTCCTAAGCTGTCAGTATAGTTAGCTTTCACGTAAGAATCTCAAATTCAAGTTGCTGGAGGGTTCTTTTTGTCTGTTTTATTTTGCTTTTTTTGGTTTTGTTGTTTGTTTCCTTCCCTTGCCACCTTAAAGTGTAGTAGCTGTCATGGACAAACGTCTGATCTGAGGGATTTAGTGGTTGGCTGCAGCAAATGAAACGCTTCCAAGGTGCAAAGTCACTAGGCCTTTCTTTGTTGTGGAAGTAATGGCAAGCTTAGGATTGAACTTCAGTTTTTGTGTGCATAACCAATTCCCTTAAAAACAAGTAATGAACAGCCGAAGGATGGCGACTTGGATGTCAGTATCACTACACAGTCAGTTCTGAGATATTTGGAAACTAATTGAAATGAATGAGCTGTAAGCATCAATACAAGTAAAGCAGTAGCAGCTACTGCAAGGATTGGATAAAGAAAGGAAGGTTTCAGCCAAGACTGAGAGGAAAATGTGTATAGCAGGAGAGATGGAAAAAAAAAGGCAAACAATGAATGTGAAGTCCAGCTAGTACAGCATGTAGTTTTTTGGCTTATATATGGTTACCCTTCACCACTTCTAACCTTTCTTGACACCTCAGAATGTTGAGGTTCAATAGATTGGCTGTACATTGTAGGAGAAAACTAGGTGGCTGGGTGGGTACTTGAGCTCAGGAAAGTCAGGAAGGCGGTAGCTGCCAATAGAGGCAATTACACCAGGAACCAAGACAGCAGCTCTTTTTTTCTTTCAGAATAAAACACCTTTTTTCATTGGCCTTCTATTAATTTATGGAGTGTGGGAGGGAATAGTTGTAGGGGAACAGTTCTCCTTCTGTTCTGTGCTGAGGCTGGAGGGAGTCTAGAATTAGCTGCATCAGTCACAAGGAGGACTGATCTAATGTTGGCCCTTCCTCGTGTAACTGGGTGAGGTCTGTGTTAGAACAGTTTGGTTTAAAGGCATTAAGTTAAAACGGGATGTTTTCTTACTAGGATTCTTTGCATATCTCTCAAGGTTGGAGATCTACAGCTATCAATCTTTTCCATTAATTGGTCTTTTCCATGAATTTGTGTAATAATTTATGCTGTCAATGCCTGAAACATGAGAAGTTTCATATCTTTATGCATTATAAAAGGACATACTTTTTCTGCAACTGTTGCTGATCATGTTTTCATACTCTAAATACAGTGAATAATAATTAAAAGTGTTCAGCATTTTCAGTGTATACGTAATGGATTAAAGTCTGTAATTTCCCCATGACTCTTTTTAGACCTAGATAGCTTAGTGTATCTTTTTTCATTCATGCTGTATCCTTCCTAACTCTTCCAGATCTCTCTTAGTGCTACTATATCCTCTTTTAAGAGATGCAGATAGTATTTGAAACATGGTGCAACATGTATTTTTAAAGTGTTATAATTATACTTATAGTTTTGTTCTTTGGTCTCATAATTTAAAACACTGTATTTGTCTTTTTTTCCATCATTGCATGATAGTTTTTTTACTCCCTATTGGAAATCTTAAAGACTACAGAAAAAGGGACTTTTAAAGTAAGAATCAAAATTGTGAATCCTTTCTTCACATATTTCTTCCATTTAGCACATGATCATTGCAAGAAGTTCTTTTGCACATTAGCAGATGATCAAAGTGTAATTCATGTGTCCTACAATTGTCTCTGTTGTCTTAAGGACTGTGTATACCATCAGTGTTAAAAAGACATTTTTCCCCACATTTAGTAGCTGCAGTTGGAAGTGGTGCTACAGCAGTTTGCTTCCCCTGCTTTGTTTTTGTTTGTGTTACTGAGTTGCCAGACTGGTGCTGTTTTAACCCCATGTTGGTGTCTAGGTCTACTGAACGGGTCTGTAAGCTCTTTAACAGCATCTCCTCCTTATTTGTCTGTGAAGTGTGTGTATTATGTAGTACATTTTGCATTGTGGCATATCTAGTTTATTCTGCTTCAAAACTTTCTCATACCTCTTGAGTGGTGGTCACTGTATTGTGATTGCTTGGGCTAATGGTAGCTCCTGTGTGGTGCAGTTTTAATGAAACCAAAGCAAAAGGTAGCAGCTTCAGGAATCTAGGGCTGAGCTATCCCTCCTCCCCCCTCTAAGCCTCCCTCCAAACCTGTCTGATGACTCCTCAAATTTGAAAGGCACTTTCCTTAATATTGAAAGTGATAGTGGATTAAAATGGCTGCTATTTCTTGTACACAAAAATTGAGTATAACTGGAACAAACTGATACAATCAAAGAAAGACTGTGGGGAGTAGGTGTGGGTGCAACGCTTCTGCCTTTAAGGGTGACAGACTGCAGTTGTATTGTGTTCTCTGCACCTGAGACAGAGCTTGCCCAATCACTATAATGGATGTGATTCCAGCCATAGTAACTGTGCATTTTAGTAATCCTTTTTCCTTCTAAAGCAATAGTTTTGCTTGTAAGTGTAATTTTGTACATTTTGCTAGTTCTCTGAAAACTGTTGAGAATGTTAATTAGAATTACCAGTTTCACTTTTATCAGATTAATACACTTTTGTCAGGATTCATCCAGGATGTTGTATGTTGTGAGTTCTTTTTCTGTACCACAAAATGAAAAAAAATGCCCAACATTGGTGTTTGTATTTTTTACAGTACAGACTTTGTAGCTAATGCTTTAATTAAAATTTTCCAAATTTTAAAAGCTTTTCCATTGGAGTACCTTTGGCTAGTTATTTAAGTCAGTAGGTAAAAGTCAAGGCTTTTTTTTTTAAATTACCTCTGAACTACTTTTTTAATTGAGTATCAATGACAGAAGTTTGAGGTACCTTTGTTTTTATTTCTTTTAAATCCTGATATTCAGAGTAGCCTGGCAGTTAAAGAATTAGTTATGATGGCAATTTTTGGTAGCTTCCAGTTCTGGTGAGAGTAAAGAAGAAAAACAAAGCATTGAAGGCAGTCACCCTTTTGGAGCATGAACAGTTATTACAGGCAGACCTCAGAGGCTGATGCAGGTAGAAAATCCACCCATGGAGGTATGACAGAGGTCCTTGCCACACTCACCTGTAAAATCCTTCATTCAATCATCTTGTCAAACCAGATGTGTGAGCTGAGGGCTCTGTAGTGTGAAAGAGTGAACTGGTAAACTGAAACTAAAATAATTCTGTAGTCATGAGGTCATTATCCTAAGCAGGAACAAACTGGTGGTGTAAGAGGAAGAGGATTGGTATCTGTGTGACTGCCATCACTCCACAGCTGGGCATTAAAGTGTTGTGGTGCTGTGGAGGCTGCATGAGAGACTTCCAGTTTACTCAGGAGGGAATATAAGTGTGTTCTGGCAATTCAGGATCAGAGATCAGTACTCCCTAAAAACCCCAACCCTCGAAGGAAAGAAAGTTCATGTGAGCATCTCCTTTGGTGTACCATTAGTTGGTCATTCTTTCTCTCTACTTGTCTGAGTTGTTCTTAAACTGAGCTCTCTAAGGTCCAGGAGACACAGCCATTTTCTGTTAAACTTCTTGATGATTGAGTTTGTCTCCATCTATCAGTGAAGAAAACCAGATGCCTCATGATTAAAATTATCAAGGCAACTTCCATTTGAGTGTCTAAATTTGTTGCAGACGATGAAATTAAAATCAGTCTTTTGTTGGAGCATTGATTGCCTCTGAAAACTATTTGAATTTTTATTTGTAATAGCACCTTTAGAATGCAGCTAATTGATGTGTACTGGAATGTTCTTATACTTGACATTTCAAATCTACCCAACACTGATAAAAGAAATATAAGTAAAAAATTATAGTGGATAGAAATAAATCCATTTTACAATTTGAGCTACTGTAAATGATCAGAGCTCGAATACAAGAAAGATGTATTCAGGTATATTATTGTTCACTGAAATTCCTGTCTATACATATATTCTTTTGTGCGTCTGTTAAACATGATCTTAACGTGAAGCCCTTTTTCTCCTAACTCAAAAGCTTTCTCGAAGTTGATGAATGCCATACATAATGGTAAGTTATATTAGAATCTTTTTCAGAGGTTCATTTATCACAAAGGGTAGCCTTTTGTGGAAAAGCCTGATTGAAGGTCTGCATATTCTATGGATTGGGTGAAATACAGGTCTGCAGTGAGTCAATTGTTCAGTACTTGAGTGAAAACTTTGTAGATTGTCTGCAGGAGCCTGATAGGTCAATAGTTCCTCAGTTCTCTTTTTATGATCTTTTTGTATGTGTGAAGTAAAACGATAACAGTTTTATTCCAATTCTGAGATTCTTTTCTTCAATTTTGTGAATAGTGTTTCTGCTTCGTCTTCTGTGCTCCATTCATAGGTGTGTTATAGTGGTGTCTACCTCAGACATTCTCCCACTTGCCTTCCTGACTACTTAAATTACTACAAGTAATGCATGTGAAGGTGGCCTTGTTTGGCCATTCTTTGTTCTGACTTTGTTTTGTGGCACTGATAACAGAACGGTTTCAGAGGGAGAAATATTGAATATTAAATGTATCTAATTGCAATTTCCCTTTAGTATTCAATATTGGCTTTGTACCCCTATTTCTGTATTTGCTCATAAGCAGTGGAAATGAAATAGATCTTATTAAATTAGAACTTGGTTTACTCTTTCAAGGCTTTGTTCATTTGTAGGAAACAACCATAGCTGTATTTACAAGTTACTGAAAGATTAAAAACCCTCTCATGAGGCTAGTTTGGAGATGATCAAGTTTGTTTCCCAATGTGATATTTAATTGGTGTCAGGAAACTGTTAATAAAAATTTGAATTTTTTTATCCTTTGGTGTCAGCCAGATAGAAATTTTCTTATTGTTGTGCAAGCGTGTTGGAAGAGTAGTGCTATATACACTGTATTGTATTAACTTGGAGTTCAGCACATGGAAAAGAGTTGACATGCTTGAAACTTTGCATGGAGAAATTCTTTGCACTTTGAGCTGGCAATCATTAAGGTTTTGCTTTTCACACTGTCAGATCTATGAATTATATCTGCTAGGCAGATGTCTACATCTACAGTGGTGGGTCTCTTAATAAATTAATATTACATTAAATTTATATTTCATAGTCTACATGTGCTGAGAAATATTGAAATTTCTCTGTATTTGCTTTGCTTTAGTAAAATAGGTTTAGCTTTTTTCCTTTTGATATAGGGTTTCCCTCTCACTCTCCCAGGTATACAGTGCTCTGAACCAGCTTTGAGATGAAGGAAAGCAAGCTCACCATTTTTCTGAACAAAAATAAAACATCTGAAGGGTATCTGACAAAGTGTGCTGAATTTGGACTTGGTGAGTTTCTGCTGTTTTATAAGCAGAGCCTTTTTGCTGTTTGATGTTGAAGAGGTACAGGCTCACAACAGTGTACAGAATAGAAATTGATGGAACACCTTTTGTGACTTCTTTCCACATTGCACTTTTTGTTTTTTAAGTAGCATAGATGTTAAAAGGGCATATATTGCCAAGCAATAATAAAACTTTATATGACTTACTGTTGTGGAGCAGCATAATGTTAACTACATATTTGTTTTAGAATGGTGTTTTGGACAGGGTTTATCATTTAATCTGCCTTTTTGGGGAGTGGTGGTCATGGTACTTTCCCACATTTAAATTGGTTACTTTTTTCCCTCAGTATTGCAGAGGGGTTTTTTTGCTCTTCCCCCTGCTCCCCTGCCCAGTATTGCAGGACTCTTGTTTTGGCAGAGACTGAAATCAATGAGGGCAGGGGGGAGGTAGAAATTACCAGGAAGCTGAAACCTTTCTGACTGGGGTTTAGGCAGTTTTGAAATCTTGTACTTATAAGTCTAAATGTGGAAATAAAAGACTAATTTAGGGCTGTACACTGACTGAACTTGGTCTAAGCAATTAATGAGTGTTACTTCATGTTAGTTAAGCAGGTGTATGTGTTCCTTACTGTTGGTATTTATTGAAGAGTGAATTGCATATCACTGCTGATGTGTGATCATTAATGAACATGGAATCAAATATAAAATATTATTGTTCACTATAGCAGGTGGGACTAGATGAGCACAGGAGTAAACCATTTTGGTATCTACATGGATCAGTTCTGATCCTTCACCCCCACCCCATAATTGAATACATTTCTGACTGACGGTAGGTTGCTGTACTGTCAGGAGCTTGAACATAGGGATGGGAGTAGGCAGAAGAGATTGACCAAACATCTTTTGCTGGCTGAGCTGTCAAGGCTTTGTGGATAATTGACATGGAGTTTGGTAGCAGACTTCAGATATTTGCTGTATATGTAGATGATGCAATCACAGATTCACCATATCTGTGACATGGCTATCCTGAATTGTGTTCCTTCCTCAGTTGTGTCAAGGTTTTTGTCAAGAATTTTGGACTTTGACTATTTGTCTTGGTTAGGGCAGCTGCGACCATCTTACCACTGTGTGGGTGTAACCAAAACTCTGTATTTACACCCGCTATGTAACTTCTGATGGACTGTTAATAATGGATCATTTGCAGCAGTTTCCCAGGGCACACCTGACACCTCTGGCTGCAAGCTGGGTGTTACAGAACCCTGTGAGATAGGGCCTTCATAGCAGTGACTCAGGTGTGATAACTGCTTACAGGGGAGTCACTAGCACTTTCACACCCAGCCTGAGGTCATGTCTGCTAATGGAACATCAACGAGGCTAAAAGTATTGCATGGCTCACAGAGGTAAATCGGCCATTAGGAAACTCCCTGCCCTGGGTGAGAGGTGCATTCCCACCTGAACCTGAGCATATATAATCCTTGGGTTTTGGGACGTGGAGGTACCACTCATCAGATCCAGAGGAGGACCAGAACCTCAACAGGACTGAGACTGCCCCTCTGGACCAGACTGCGACCATCGTCCTCACCAACAGGTTTTCCTTTTCCTTTGGGCTCAGGGGGACCACATGGCACTCAGTGCAGGGGCTAACAAACACCATTCTGTTCGTGCCCCACAGTGCTGGGTTATACATTTGGGTTGTGTGGGTTAAAACCAATTCTTTCTCTGTATCATTGTATTTATTGTAATCTTTTTATTAAATTGTAAGTCTGACTTGTAATCTCTTTTTGAATTGGGTTCATTTCTCCTGCTGATTTACCTTTAAACCAGCACAACTATAAATCTGATTTATACAGTATTCTCAAAGTAGAAAATTGGGGCAGTTCTGCATTCTGTCAATAGATATGAAACCAGAACAGTTGTTCCAGTTTGAAAACTTGTACACTTGTATCTTCCCTCCTCCCCCCTCTATACCCAGCAATGTGTACTCTTTGGGTGCTTTGAGTCTGGGAGCTTTTTTTCCTCTACCTCATCATGGAGAGTACTCAGAATGCCCTTTGTGAATGGAGGGCCCTGACTGTTGGTCTGTGATAGGATGCTGTGCCTCTATCAAAAAAGGATGCCCAGGGAAATGTTGTAGCTTGTTATCCAGCTGCAGATCAGTAACTTTCATTGCCTTGCACTTCTAGAGCTGTTACTCAGAATCTTGTAGGAACCTGTCTGAAAGTGAACTCTTACTACTTTGTTCATCAGCAGCAGGAAAATTACTTGATCATTTGATTCTTAGATTTCAGATTCCTTCATGAAGGAAAACTGATGACCCTTAGCATTCAAACTCATTATCTCAGAAATTGAAATGAAACATTGTTGCTAGCTCAGCAGTGTCATATGGAACGTTCTTCTCATTTTAGACAACTGTCAAAATAACCTGTTTTTATTTGCTTGTGTTTTGCATTAAATTCACTTTAGTTTATGTCCATATAACAAAATAACTTCTTCCACTATTAACATTGTACTGGAATAGAGCATGTGCTTTCTTGTGTAATGGAACTTAAATAATTTTTTCTACATTTTTATTTACTAATTAATAGAGTGCTTCATGCAAAGGCACTTTTTCATTTTGCACTGTACAGGAAGTTGTCAGGATTTAGGGGAGACATTTTGGTATTACCACAGGAAGTGAAGGTACTGAAAATATGTATATAGCTTTAGTTTTTGTAAAGAAGTTCTTCTTATAACTCAAAATTCCCTTTTATTTCTGTGAGCTCTACTAAAAGTCCCCTTGAAGTGGTTGTGCCTGCCCCATGTCCATGTGTCCTCCCTGAGGTAGGCAGGTTCTGTAGTTTTGTGCAACTTTTGTGGACTTGCAAATTTACATTTTAAAAATAACCTCCTTGACTATATACTGCTTATTCCTGAAGTTTTGGCTAAGTGCTAAGATGGGCAACCTATGACAGATACAGGTAACTTCCTCTTTTCACAATTGTTGCAAGAGTTTGATGTTACTGACCTACAAAAGAAGATGCAGCTTTAGGGAGAACACTTTCCAAGCCTCCTAGGGAAGCACTCTATACAGTGTCCCTCTTGATTTTGGCCCACAGTAAGCTTTGAGATTTGAGTTTGTGTCCAATTTTCAGAAAAAAACCCCAGGAGTCTAAAACATGCAAATTCCTGTAGTAGGAATGGATATATATGGCTATAGAAGTAACCACTGCCTATTTTGTCTCCTGCTGAACTTGGCAGTCACCAGTGTAGGAAGGGACAGAAGGGAGCTGGATAATGGAGGGGGCTGTAGTAGTACTAGAAAACAAGAACTGAGGATTTCATTGCTAGATACAGAAATTGTGGTGGAAAAGGTTAGTGTATTTATGTCATCTGTGAGATGCAACACTGTCAAAAGCCAGAATTTATTCTCTTGTTAATTCTTGGGCTCATGGAACTGCTTATTTTTGAGATTTTTAATAAAATCACTGAAACTGTTCTGTGTGCCACCTGATGTATGTTGCTGCACAGCTAGTTCTAACTTGAGGCTGTTTTGTTTTTCACTGTTCTTGAAGTTCTTTTATTTCATCTGCTAGCTATTTTGTCATTGATTGTCAGCAAAAGGAATGCAGTTTTTTCCAGTCTGCATTTCTGCATTATCTGATGTGTTCCCTACTCTATAGTAGTGCCCTTCTGTACTAAGCAGGCAGAGATGCTGGGGGTTTGTGTGGTTTGTTTGGTTTGAGTTTAGGTTTTGTTTTGTTTGTTCGGTTAGTTTTTGTTTAATTTTGATTTGTTTTGGAGTTTTGTTTTTTGTTTTGTTGTGGTTTTGTTTTTTGCCTTTGTGTGAAGGCAGCAGAGCAGGCTGTGTGTGCAGTGTGTCTGTTAGAACCTGAAGTCAGCGTTCTGCAGCTGTGCCAGTGGTGTTACACACAGTCAGACTTGAAGAGTCCTACATGACCATTGCCACCTGGAGCTGAAGAACTGTGTTCTCTTTAAAATGCTGAAGATTGTATTTGACCATGCTATTTGTGCCTCTGGCAAAGTGCACAATGCCATTCATCACAAGTTAGAGCTACTTGGCTTTTCAGTAATATGGGAAGGACTTCAACGTGGTTTGTTTGTTTTAAACATTGATGTGGTTTACAGTAATTTGTTCAGGCTTTCATTATTATTCCTTCTTGATCCAGAAAGTCATTTATCTCTCCCCAAAGGACAACTTAGTATGTTTGAGACATTTCAAATGTGTTGACTTTCTAATATGGTGTTCACATAATTTTTACACAGGGTTTTTTGTAACGGTGCGAAAATCAAGGGTTTATTTGTATTTTTAGCACACAGTTCCTATTGGAATGCTCGCATGGACTAATACATTGGTTGCATGACTAGTTCCAGAAGGTGCATGTACTTCATGTGTTAAGTAAGGCATTGCTAAATGAAAACACCCCAGAGTGTGTGGATAGGTCATATTTGTCCTGTATTTTGCAATAGCAACAAATAGTGTTTTTAATTCTACTGCAACAATTAGCACAAAACGCTAGCTTACCTCATTCCACTGGCAAACTAGTTTACTGCTTGTCTTTTTTTTTTTAAATATTTTTATGCCTGTGATTTCGTAACTATCTGCTTGTATTCCAGAATTTTATTTTTAAGAGGAAGAATAAACCTTATCATTAAAATAGAAGCAGCAGAAGGTCTGCAGTTACTAAATGTGTAAGATTTTTAAAAATTAGGAAAAAAATTCTTCAATAGCTATAAAATCTTGGAGTTTTCCCTTTCTGGCAAAATGTCCTTCTTTGTCAGTGCTTGACTCTCACCAAAAATTTTGTTTTCTCCTCTCATTCCTCTTGGTATTTTATGAGAGTGATAGTGTTTGTGGTGATGAGCTCTTATTATTTAATCATAAGTGTTGTGATATTTCATTATTTGTACTCTTAAAATCTATGGTTCCTGAAGCCTGATAATTGCATGGGCATCTAATATTTTTCGAGAAGGTTTGTATGTTTAGTTGTTTTAATGCATTAAAAAACAAAGGGGTGAATCTCATCCTTTTTATTAATTTGAAATTGCTGATTAAAAGCAGATTAAAAATATTTTAAGGACTTGGGGTATATTTCAGTTTTTGTTACTGTAGTTATATCACATTTAAGAGTAGACTCAGTAGCAGAGCTGTTTTTTATTCCTGTTCATTTTGGTGGTGTGTAGGGACAAATAAGAGCAGGATCCATAAAATGTAGTGTCTGGTGAGCTGAGGCAGATAAAACTGGGAGAAGGTCATCACAAAGTGAAAGCTTTAAGGTTCTTAACTGCTAATGGTGCCATAACTGTAGGTTTTGAGGATGGTGAACAAAAAAAACTGAGGGGGAAGTGTACTAAATGGAAAAAGATATGGAACTCAGAAGAAAAGTGGAGCAGGTATGGAATTGCTCTGTGGTGAAGAGGTTGGGGAGAAGATGACAAGTCACTAACTTTGGTTAGGCAGGAAAAAATTGTTGTCAGGATGTGTCTTCAGCTGTTTTTTCTCATCTTCTTTCTTTACTGGGCCTGGCTGATTTTCTCTTCCTTTTTCCTTGACAGTTAATAGAGGCAGGGAATTTAAGCTGCATCAGTGTTTGCATATTGTGTGGGGGTTTGGATGATGTTAGTCTCCCTTGACTGCCTGTGCTCAGAGGGATATCTGGGTGGCGAGTGGTGTTTTAACATTGCGTATCTTCTTATTGTCACTGCCTTCTTCAAATCATTATTTGTATGAGTGACAAACTAGCTCCACCCTTTGCCTTCTAACTGGCATTTCAGTTCTGTTGCTTTTTTTGATCTAACCATGTTCATTCTACTTCTGTTTACTCCCTGTGGCACTCTTCCTCTAACTGCAGTTCAGTGCTACCATGCTTGATATTCCTTGGCCAGCTGACAGCTCACTTATCTAATGCACGTGGAGCCTAACGGTTTCATAGACAGGTACTACTTCTTGTCCTGGGCTTCTGGTCAGTAGGGTTTTTTTTCCCAACCTCTATAATGAACTTTACCCTGCATGTAGATGAACAGAAGTAATGGCTTCACAGAGTGGTATGAACTCTTCCTATTTAAATTGCTAATGTACAAGTCTGACTAATGTTAACGTGTTTAGTCATTTGTTTGTTGGCTGTCCTAGCAGAAATGTTAGTCAAGCATTCATATAGATCATGGATGGAATTTTAGTTTGTGAATAAATGAAATACCACCAGTTCTATTGGCGAATCTGAGTACTTCATCCTCAGACTTGCTGTCAGTATTTTTCTGAAAAAGCACAAGCAATCCTTAACTGCCAAAATTACAGTTTTGGACAAATATATGTTGTTTAGAAACATCTACTTTAAAGTTAAAATATTTTTCCATTTGTATGGTGTATGTTCAGTTATATAGCCCAATACTTCATTCTTTACTTAACAGTAATTCATTTAAAGAACAAACTCTGATAACACTCAGTTGAAGGCAAGCATTTTAGCCAAAAATTCTGCTACTGTTAATATTTGAGCAGTTTGTAACGCACATAAATATTTGATTTATCACACATGTTTTACAAAAACTTTAAACTGAATCAATCTGTGTTCTCTGAACTGTAGAATGTCAGATGACGAAAGCACTTTTATCAATCAGCATGGTTAGAATTTCAACACAGGAGCTTTCTGCATTATGTATTAAGTGATCTTGTTTGTCTTGATTAATTTTTCTACTGCATATTTACATGGTTACTAGAAGACAGAGGGAGGGGGAGAGAGAGAGATGCATGTAATCGTTTTTGTAATTTTTTTCAGGTATTTTTAGCAGCAATGATGTAGCAGTATCATTTCCAAATGCAGTATCTGGCTCAGGATCTAGCACTCCCGTTTCCAGTTCTCATTTACCTCAGCAGGCTTCAGGGCACTTGCAGCAAGTGGGAGCTCTATCACCTTCAACTGCGCCTTCTGTAACTACTGTTGTTGCTGCAACTCAGGTAAATTATCACAAGAGTTTAAGATAGCAAACCATGTTATTGACCTGCTTGTTTTCAATGTTAAAAAAACAGTAATTTGTTTGGAAAATAGATTAATAAACATTGTATTTGGTGTGAAAATGTTACAGTGGGTAGCAGTTCCCCATAATATTACATGTTGAACATCTTTGTAGAACACACAGGTTGTTTAAAAAACAGTCTGAGGAAGTGTTTAGTAATAATGACTGTATTATGACTATAGGATAAATTCTGGTTGCAATTCATCAGTGCTCTAACCAATGTCTTTATCAGAACAATGTTTTAAGAAAGGGTTTAAAAGAGGAAGATGTGTAAAGCTTTTCATGTTTTATGCAAAATACTGATATCAGTTAAAGAACAGAGGGTGTGTTAGGGAGATGTGACAAATGGACAACTAAGGCTTGCCCTGGCAAAGAGATGGCCAAGGGTGACATCTTGATAACGAATGTTGACACATATGTTATAGTTCTATATTTGAAAAGGCATGCAAATGAAGATATGTCGTTCATGTTTGATGGTGAAGAAGTAAGGGAGGCACGGGAGAAGTGCAGAACGATGGCAGAGTTGAAGTAATGAACCAGAGAAAATATGTTTATGATAGTATTTTGTTAGAATTTAAGTTGGACAAGTTGCATTTATCAAGACCAGAGAGTACACAGTGATAGTAGTAGAAACCCACCATGATTAGTGTGCAAGAATGAAGGAATACTGCACTGGACATGATGATTTTATACCTGTATTTCTCATTTTCTGATGGGAATCTCTTACAATGAATGTATCGAATATGTATCTTTTTGTGTTTCTATAAGCAATCAACTTTATAGAGTCTACAGTGATTTAAAATAGTGGATACAAACATAAAGAATTAAAATCAAGCTTAATGGTGTGTATGTGCACATGAGGATGTCTATAGTAATGTATAGCAACAATGCTATGTGGAGACCAACAGAGAATACATTTCAATGTTGAATAACAACTTTTAGGTGGCAGTTCATATCTTTACATCGTTCTTCTGGACTGGTTTGCTAAGGAAACAAAGTGGTTTCCTCCAAAACTGAGTGACGTCTCTGTTGCCCAAATTAATAGAAACTACTTTAAAGAAATGAATTAAAAATATGGTGCTTTGGCAAGTTCTATTTTGTTTCCCATTTCCAAAGTTGTTACACACTGTAACTCACTGAAGACTCTCAAATTGAACAGTCCTGGAGACTGATAAGGGAAGAGATTGTGTCATAGTTTACTAGCAGATGAAAAGATTTAAAAAAACTCAGACCCTAAGTCAATGCTCAGTTTTCACAGTGGAAGGGTTTGCCATCAGAGTGTTGGAAAGACTTGGCCTTTTGTACAGCTCAACTTATTCATAAATGATCTAGGAAAAGGAGGAGGAACAGATGCCAAGTCTGCTGATTATGCTGGGTTACAAAACAAGCCATTAGGAAGATCAGCTGTCACAAACTGCTGAAAGACCTCACCAGCCTGTGTTGACAAGGTGGTAAGAGGGCAAATAAAATCAATGTTAAAGAGAAAGGACAGTTTCTATTCAAACCAGATATGGTACATGCCAAAAGAGGTACAAGATGAGCTGTGGCAGTGAACAATGCAAAGAATATCTTTATAGGGGTGAGTAAATAGTGAAGGACTCTTGGCCTGAAAAACAGACACTGAGATGGGATAAGACAAAGGTCTGTAAAATCAATTGACATGGAAAAGTTAAATAAGCAAGAGTGGTGTACCATCACTTCTATTTGTTAACCTCTGTCAGATGACAAACAGATTCAAAAAGCAATAGGACAAACCCCATATTTAGCAGTCAGGAGCAGAAATACTGTATTATTTTTTTCCCTAATGTTGTCAAAAAAAAAAAGAGAACTATATACCCTAGGAGATAGACTTTCTCGTATTGTTTTGCTGAACTAGAGAGCCCTCCATAGGTTAAGTGCTTAAAATTCCTGTCCTTCCTTTGGCTTTGTTGTTTGGCAGGTACCCTGGGGACTTTTTTTTTCCAAGAAGTTGTGTATCTTACCTCACTATCAAACTTGTTTTCAAGTGGTCAGGATCTTACTCCCAGGTACTATTATTTAAAGAGTCTTTTGGTTCTGAACTGTACAGGGAGATTAAAATGGTGAGAGTTTTGGGTTGACAGCCGTAAAGGTGAGCTCCTGTCTTTGAACAGAGAATTAACAAAGTCCTTCACTGCTTCAGTGAGTCTTTTTTCAGTGCATAGGGTCCTTACTGGTTTGAAGAGATTCAGTCAAGAGAGCCTTGTTTGCCAGGCAGTTGTTCTCCAACTGAAGCAAACCGTTTTTGTTTTTGGTCCTCTTGTACCCCCCTCCCCCTGCAGTTCTAGGGTAAGTGAGTCAAGGGTTGGGGTTTACCTGCTCAGTTCTGCTAAGTTTCATCAGAGTGCAGTGTCTGCTTACTGGGCTCTTGTGGAGATATTCCCAGTGTTTACCCACCTCTTGACCATGGAAGTCTTCAAATAAGAGTGTGCAAATATATTTCTTGTGTAGTGTTCTGATTAAGAGAAAACTATCATCCCAGGTTATAAGCCAAGGTGAGCTTGTACCTCTATAGCAGGTAAAAAGTAGTAGTTAAAAATCAGGTTTTACTCAAACTACTATTAGTTAAGAGGGCAAGTTTGACCAAACCTTGGCTGCTCAGTTATGTGGTCAAGGTGGCAGATGTGCAATTGGAATAGTACTAAAAATTGGAATAGCCTCAAAGCTGTACTGCTGAGATGTATCCTGTAAGATTTCAGCTATTTTCTTAACATCTCTGTTGGGTGTTAATCATAATGATTTTGGGGACATCATAAATTTGTCAATTTCTGATGGATTTTTTTTAAAGGAAGAGGTTTAAGACATACTAAAGAGATGGTCTTGGGGGGGAAAAATGTTTCCACAGCATTAGTCTCAGAATTCTCTGCTATATTTTGATTAGGGTGGTATGATATGATAGGTATCTAATACAGAAGATTTTGTTCATAGTGTTAAAAAATTTGAAAGCAATTGAAAGCAACTGGCCTAGATTAGGTAATAATATTATTAAATAATACTACTATTAAATTAATAGTACTCAAAATAGCAAAATAACTTTTGTTATTTTTAATAACTTATATGCTCATATAAAACTTCAGTGATTAAAATCTTGAAGTGCTGCTTTTTCCTTCAACAAGTAAACAACCCTGATTTTAAAGCTGAAAAAACCAACTTTAAAAATCCTTGAAAATCCAGCTTGAAAATCCTTTGATTTTTTTCATTCTATTGACCAGTATGATGGTTCCAATACTGTAGGTTTTGTTTGTTTGTTTTTCAGGCAAAAATACAGTATGGGTCTTGTTGCAATCCCCTTTTTTGTCTCATTTTCTTTTCTCTCATGCCACTTGTAATTTTTATTCCAATAAATCCAAAAGACATTATTAACTTGTGTTCCATGCTGTGCCATAACTGAATTTAAGTGCTGGTGTTTCTCACCAGGTGGGAATCATTGGACTAGTAAAAATGCCAATTGCTGGAAGTGCAAATTTTTTTTCATCCTGTTCTTCTTTTTTATATGTCATGGGCATTGCCTCACATAGGTTACACTGCTTAATTCAGTGAGGCTTTATTAGCATAACAATGCGTGCAGTAATTGCAAGAATGTAGGAAAAAAAGAAAACACACGAGAAGGAGAACAGTCCACACAAATATTTGTATCAGATTTTTCAGCGAATTGGTCCTCTTGACGTGTTTGTGGGTAGTGCCTGGTTTATATGTAACAGCAAAGTACTGTATCCCAAACGTCTGTCTTTTCTCTCAGGAGTGTATTTTTAACTTTTACATGATTATGTCAAGTTTATGTGTCCTCTGTCCTTGAGAAACACCACTTTCTAGCATTTGGATTTTGAATATTATCTTAATTTTTCCCTCTAAGGGAAATTTACACCACTCTAATGTCCTATGCTCAGTTTTTGTCTCAAAGATTTCCTTGTGTTTCATAATTACAGCAAAAATGTTTGTCAGCTTGTTACACTGTTCTGGAACAGTTTTCTGTATTGCACTTTCTGGTAAGTTATTCTTAGTGTCAACATGTTCATAAAACAAGCTGTGACTTGGGTGCCTCAGTGTCCTCTGGTATTGCACAGCAAGATTTCTTTTTATTCATTGGGAAAGGATTGTTACATTGAAACTTTTCCCCCAAATTTTTATTTAGTAGATTTAGTATTGTATAGTTGAATGTTTGCTACTTTGGTTGAGGTTGAGACTGAAGTGAGTTGTCTGTTTTTTCATTATTTAAATGAGTGAAATTACCCTACTAGTGCTCTGTGGTTTCTGGGATCTCCATGTTCTGAATGCAGGATCAAACTGCAGGATTGGAAGGAAAGGGGTTTGACTGGGTTTTCTACAGTCATTGATTATTAAAGCCTTTTAGTGTCTCCACCTGTATTGCTTTTAAGAAAAAATGCACCAAAGTATTTTGTCATCTCATTTCAATAGTATTTTCAGTGGGAGTGGAGACAGTATGTAGTAATTTGCTTAAATATGCAGCCTTTTACTTCAAAAATTTGTAGCTCATTAAGTCTTTAGGATTGGTATTGTATGATTCAGTAATGTATGATCTTTACATTATAATACTCTCGGTTTATTCAGTAATTTTCAGGATTTATTCTTATTTTGAAAATTCAATATAAAATCTTGACTTGGGAGATGATTTTTTTTCCTTCTGTGGCGTGATGGTGTCTCTGCTCTTAGTGACTGTAATGAGCACATCTGTGGGGCAATTTCAAGCAATCCTGCATATACTTGCCACTAACCTCTTCTGCAGATACAATCCAAAAGATTTTCTTATGGCAGATTTTTTTTTCTGCTGCTGCTGGAGTCTTCTTTTTTTTTCTATGCTGCTTCTGTGGTATTTTCTTCCTGAATTCCCAACACTTATTTTATTCACTGTGCTTCATTTGCCACAGAGGCAGATCATGAAGAAGGAAAAGCACAAGAAGTATCTGTAACAGCAGTCCTTAAGGCTTGCACAGAGATAGGGAAACTAAAGGGTGTTTGTTATTCTTTTACATCCAGGATTTATTTGTGGTGGTATGATGGGTCCACTTCTACACAGCATAATGCACCACTGTGGAGGTGGGATGGTTGGGAACGGAGGTGCTGCTGCTCAGTTGCAATTCTGAGTGAAATAAGTTTCTTTTTATCACTTCCATTGTCCCTTCTGAAGTTCATTTGGCTTTAGTCCCCTTGGGAGCAGGAGAAAAACAGAAGGGTTTTCTTTAGCATTCATGTAGTTGTGGTATCCTCCTTTGTCTGATCCAGCTTTTTAGAGGGAGATAAGGCTTACTTTTTTCTAGTAGGTTTGGAATTGTTGGTTAACAACAGAGGAATGTGAAAGCTCAGGAATCCTAAGATTTTTTTCAGATTCTGAATGTAGGGCACATGATGTTTCAGATGCATCTGTCCTGTGGTTTATATTTTCTCACTTTCTGAATTAGTCTAGTCCCTAATTTTGGATCTCCAGTCCCCTGCTCTTTCTCCACATCACTAGTCGACACTATTTTTGGCTTCCTGTTCTAGTGGGTTTTCTCCTTGTCATAGTTTAAGTCTGCTCATTATTTTGCATGCTATCAAGGGAACTTTCTTGTCCTTTTTATTTTATAATCTGGCACTCATGGGAAAATAAATGAAAATACAGGAAATAGGAACTCTATTTTTAGTTCTTGTCCCTATCAACGGAGAAGTTCGGAGCCGTTTTGGGATTTATCTTATTTGTACCTTCCACAAAAGGTATGAAATTGTGAGGGAACTTAAGAGTACATCTTAAACAAGTAGATATTTCTTTGCTGGCAATTCAAGTTGAGAGAGGTTTTTGCAAGTCTTCGGGAGGGGGGTTTGGGCATGTTCATAGGACAGTAAAATGCACCTACCTGACTGATATTGCTTCCAAGTTTACAGTTGTAGCCTCAAATCATGGGTGTCACATTCTCAAATTCAGTATGGCCAAGGAAGGTATTCTTCTTTCATTTCTGTTTCCCAGTCTTCCTCAGAGAAAAATACTAATTTTTTTTTCTCTTTCCTCCCCTTTTTTAATTTATTTTTTTAAATGTTCAGCTTAAAGTAAACATGAGGAAGAAAGGAAAGTTTCAGGTTAAGCTTCTGAATTTTGCTGGAGCTGGGAAGGCTGCGGTGTTTTAAGGGAAGTTTTTGGGCCATCCTCGCTGTGGAAACTCTAGAAAATGACAGGTCTAACAGCTGCCAGTGTTTAATGAACTTTTCTCTCAAGAGCAGAATGAATACACAAAAAAAGACAAGTTGCCCTCAGTTCTAGGACTTTGGGATGAGATAGATGTGACAATCCCAGACTGTAGTGAGTAATCTGTGTTAAAAAGTCCTGAAGGTGCCACATCACAACCATAGGCAAGTCAAGAGTTTGCAATGCAAAGGAACTTACCCTAATTATATTAAATAGCATTAGACATGTAATCAAGAGATGATTTTCAGAACTTAGGAAGAGCTTTACTCTTTTTTTACATTTTTTTCAAGCCACTTTGTGAAGTCTGTTTCTTAATATAGAAATATAGAAATCATTGAGATACTGAGTGCCGTAGGAGCTCTTAGGAAGTCCAGAGTGCAAATAGTACAGATTTACAGATTTCTACTGCATATCTGCAGAGGTGGGAACAGATGGGTGCCTTGTGGTGAAACACCCAGCCCTTAGTAATTAGTCATTAAGGTAAAGCATAGACAGCTATTACAGCAATATGTTAACATATTGCTAAATTTCTCCAAAATAAATAAGTTCTATCAGTTCATTTTTTAAGTTCATTGTGTGGTGATGTTGGTGGTTGTGAAGATTTTTTGTTTGTTTGGCATTTTTGCTTGTTGTTTTAAAAATGCAAAACAGTACCCAGTTTTACCAATTTGTGGTCAGTTTGGGTATATTTCTGCATTTTTCCTTGTAAAGATAATGTGTATGACCTTTAATACGAGTCATAATTACAAAGAGAATACTAAAACATCTGGAGATGATGATCTTGTATAGTTTAAGCAGCAAGCTTCCAGAAAAAGGAAATGATGTCCTTGCTGTGGTACTAAATTCTCTAATCAATGGAAATAGTGGATGCATGAAAACCAATTAACATATTTTATGTTACTATCAAAACACCTCTTGATGATAAAGTCTCTTGAAAGAGGTTCCTACTCACTGGGCACCAAAGGTAAATATCGACATGGATCACAGACTGGATGCTGAAATTACTCAGTTGTCCTGATCTCATAACTTAACAAAAAGATCCAAAACTCAGTGCATCCAGAATAAAAAGAATGTTCAGTAGAATATGTTGCTCATCTTTGGGACTCTCTGCCAGAGGGAATTGTCAGTGCTGGTGGATTTAGAAAGTGTGCTAAATGCATCCTGCAGTGTGTTGTAGACAAAGAGGTTTGGTATAGTGGTGTAGGATGTCAGTGCTAAACAGTGACTTTCCTTCCAAAACATTTGTGTCACTGCCACTTGAATCTTGCAAAATTAAAAATGTAAAAGAACTGTCCTAGTAAAGGTTTTCCATCAAAATTGTTTCTCAGTTAAAAGGGGTTGTAATTCCTTGTTACTTCTAGGCAAAACGGGTAAAAATCTAATTTTCTTCTCATGCAATCTAACTTGAGGATTTTTGGGGTGGGGGTGGACAAGAGTAGCAACGAGCAAGAATTTACAGCCAGAGGGAAAAATTCCTTCTAACATGTGACTCAACTAGAAGAACAAAGGAATCATAGTTGCAAGTAATCTAGTATTTACCCCAATGAAAATCTTTACTACTTGTGTTTTTTCTCTTGCTTCAGTAAGATTGTGTTCGTGTAGACTTATACAGTGTAGAGGTAGCCTGAAAGGCAGCTGCATGAATTTGTGCAGGCTGCATGCTGAGACAACTGCATCCCTGTTTCGGGGTAGCAATAAATGTTTTCTGCCTTCAAGCTGAAGCTTATTTAGCTGGGCTTATCTGGTGCTGCTGTAGCAACAATCAGTCTCCAGGCAACTGAGGCACATTGACCTCTTTGTTGAACTGAGTGTAGCACTACTTCAGTTTAGCTGCTTGAGACAATTGTAGTGGTGTTCGGTGTGAAAAATGTGAAGTTTTCTAGTTTGTATGCAATGGAAATAATAAAACTGTTTAGATGGAACTGAATGTTTAGGTCTGACTTGGAAAAGATTTCAAGTTTACCTGGTGAGTGTTTTGTTACAAGCTGCAAAGTTAGTTGCTGAGTCAGTGTCCTTACAGGCCTTGTTGAGGAGCTTGCAAGCATTTTTACACAGCAGCAGTTCTGCTACTGTAGGTGTTTGTTTCATCACTTAAATAGCAAAGACTGCTAAGGTTTAGTTAGCTACTTTAAGTGTTAATGTTTGTGAACAAGTAGCTGATTCTTTATTAATACTCCTTCTGAAATTATAGATGACCTTGAAAATAGTTACTTTTCTCCCAGATCCATTATTTGCCAGTGTCTGGCTTTCTTTGGGATACTCATATGGAGAAAATAGATTACTGTATGGGCATACTAAGTTTGTTTCCTAATAAAGTATTTTATTCTGCTAGTCAGTGTGAGAGTGAAATTGTGATTCCTCATATGTAGGTTAAAATTTTTATGAAATTCAGATTGTTAGGCAAGGTAGTGCTTCCAGTTGTCTATGTAGAGCACACACAGGTTAAGTGCTATGAGGATAGAGGTGGATGGAAAGGATGGAGGAACAACCTTGAGGTAAAAGGAATTTGTGTTGAAATACAAGCTCTGTTTTCAGTTATGTCTGTGGGGGAGTTGGAGGAATCCCACGGTCTCACCTCTCTGAAGTGTCCTTTGAAAAAAAGCCCAAACCCACAACAAAACAAACAAACAAATGAGCCTAAACAACAAAACCAACAAACCAAAAAAGATCTCTTAATGAAGTAGCATTCTAGTAAGTTTTTTTACAAGTCTCTTTTTTATATCTGGTATATAAATAAATAGATTTTAACTTGTTAAAATTTTATATACTATCCAGCTTAGTTAACACGGAGGAGATGAGTAAACTGGTAGTACAGTTGAGATTGTAGTGTTTTCACATTACTGAGAGAGAGACCTATCTGTGTGGTTTTTAATGACTTGATGTGCCCTTGTTGTACACTGGGCAGAGGTATAAATTAGTTTCTGTAGGTGTGCCATTAATTTTTCATTTTGCCTTTCAAATCCCACTGTGTTTCCCAGTTGCATTCATTCATGCCTTTCTGGGAAAATACTTGAGTGCTGCTGTTTGAAGGTTAGATGGCTTCATTTAATTGAAGGATTTATTTGCACGTTTAATCACAACAATTGATTCTCAAAGACAGTATTTGATTATTTGTTTGTTCATAAGCGAGAGTCTTCATTACAGCTATAGCAGTTCAAAGTACTTATTTTTGCAAGTAACAGAGAAAGTACTAATGATGTGAATATTGTATCCATACAATGATTTTACATGTCACACACACAGTTTTCCTGACAGATTTAAATTATAATAATTTGTACATTTGTAATTAATGCCTTTTCTTTTTGAATGAAAAGTTGCTGTTGTAAGACATTGTAAAATCTTTTTCTTGACTTCATTTTGACTTTTCCAACCTCCTAATTAAATGTTTAAACAGCTAATTCTTCTATTTCAGCCACATAGTGAGAACATTTCTTGTGTAATTGGACCTTGATTATCTGTTTAAAAAAAACCCCAAACTTTAAGGGCTTCAGAGTGCTTGGATGGTAACAGTGACAGTATGGGAGGGTTGTGTTTTTAGTCTCAGTATTGCTTTTGTAGAATGAATGAGTAAAACACTGCAGTGGTTGATTCACACTGATGATGTGTGATAGCAGGTGAGATGAGGTTAGTGTAAAAATGTGCTCTCTGCTTTCAGTCATGAGTAAATCATGTAGGTGGTTTTAGTCAAGTGGTCAATATAGTCTGCTTGAAAATTAATAATGTTCAACTTAGGACAGCCAAAATATGTATTAACAAGATGTAAATGAAAGTATCAGTTTAGTTAAAATTATACAAATAGTATTTACCATGCTGCAGATTAGTACTATTTTCTGTTGTACTAGTTGTTTTAAGAAGTTAGATGATAATTTTCAGAAGAAATGTGGAAACAGTATTTTATTAAGGATCTTCTGTGTTGTCCTCCATTCCATCTGTAGTTCTTGGCATATAATTAAATAAACAGGAATGTGGATTATTTTTTCTTCATTAGAAACAAGGTCCAGATAAGATTGCTAAGCAAATTTGTATTTGTGGTAAAAATTTTCAAGGGATGTGTTGCAGCAAGTAATGCATGAGAAGTTGTTGTGGCAGAACTTCCTCTTGGGCTCCCCCACTGCTTGGCTGTGTTGCAGTTACGGGTGGTGTGACCCCTCTGTGGGTGTGCGTGGCCATCCCAGAGGAGCAGCCCACAGGTCAGAGAAGGCAAGTGACAATCTGTGTGTGTTGGTGGTTCCCTCACATCTCCCAAATGAAGTTAAAGGTGGCACCATAAGCACTGAAATAATAAAAGGAAGCATAGCATATTCTTCACATTGCCTTCATTACCCAAGCAAAGGCCTTAAAATTCTAGGGGTAAAAATAATACTTCCTCACCTGTCCAAGTTAAGCTAGGAAGCATAAGACAAGGCTGCTTTGGCTGCTGTCACTTGATAGGCAGCTCTTTTCACTTCTCCAGAAAAGCAATTAATTTATATATATGCATATTATCAATTTGTTATTATAATGATGTGCCTAGCATTAATATGTGTTCATATCTAAGCTCATTTAATTGCAGTGCAGGTTTTAATCAATTAATACATTGTTCAGATAAATGCTGCTTGTCATAGACCAAAATACATGAGCTTAAGATGACTTCTAGATGAAGTAAACTGATGTTAGTACTTGGCCTGGTGCTTGAATTTCCTTTCATGTTTCATGAAGCTTGACAACTGCATGGAAAGCGTTAGTAACATCTTCTCAGAAGTGTAGCAGAAAAGCTTGCAGAAAATGTAGCTTTAAACTTCATTTGCATCAAAATATTTTATACTGCTTTCAGTAGTAGTTGGCCATGAGTAGTTCATTGTTTGTGGTATCTAATGCTCTTTATTTCTTTACTTTGTGTTAGTAAGAGCAAGGGAGAGTTTTGTGCTTTATATCACAGCATTGTGCTGTGATGAAGAACCTGGTATGATTAGTTAATGGTGTGACTCCAGTCACAGGAGCAATGATATGTTTTTATTTTAAAGAAGAAATAAAATTAACCTTTAAAATAATTTTTGACGAATAGATATTGGTGGAAATAGGTAATTAGGTGATCTGTTGCTAATTGTAAAACATCATGAAGATATAACACAAAGCTACAATATAGCAATGACTGTTTTTAAAGCAGAGGGGAAAAGGGATGTTGATTGGATATAACCTGATTAGGAAGCCATCTTGGAATTGGTTGTTCCAGCCATCCATGTTGTCCTGTCATGAACGGAGGAGAGTTCAGTAGTGGTTTAACTACAATTAAATCCCTCCCCTTTCTTTATGGAAACTCAACTGTAGGCATTTCAGCATTAGTCTAAACAATGGTTTTGAATATGTTAAGCCTCTAACAATTAGGGAGCAGTTTGGGGCATAGAATAATGTGGAATGATGCAATGGAACCTGACAGCTTCAACAGTCAGCCTACTCATGGGACCCAAAAGTTGTTCACACTTGGTTTCATCTCTCATCACACGCTGAGTATTAAAACCTTACTGGTGTGGAGCTGAGACAGAAATGAGGCCTGTTATCAGAAAATATTTTATAGCATAAAACTTGAAAGGAAAAGGGGAAAAGGCATGTTCCAAGGGTCTCAAAGTTTCGAGACCCAATCTAATTGCATACAGCTAAGTATTGCCTAATTTTCTCCTCTTTGTTTTTTTCTGCTTAAAGAACATGTAACTTTGGAAATGAGGAGACTGATTTCCCTGGAAATTTAAGTAAATATTCAGTTACTTGGGAAACTTTATAGTCATAGTGTTAGAGTAAAATATGATTTTGGAGTCACACAAACAAACATGAAACTATTTGAAATATTTCAGAGGTTATTTATATGTACAAGTTAAATTTAGTTAACTTGCAAGTCTTGTTCTTTAATTAGAAGAATATACTACCACTTTCTCTCTTGCTGCAGAGGAAGTGTTTTTAAGCATCAATCAAATATCAATCATTTATTCTTATTGCACGTGCACATTCTGTGAATTACAATGCATCGTCCTTCTGTGCTGCTCTGCTGCTTATGGCTTTACTGATTTATTGAACATGCCATAAAGGAAAGCAGTGTGTTACATACCTCTAGATGGGCTTAAATCCTTCTGCTAAAATATTTTCAGGGAAATCTGCTGCCTTTTCAAAATAAATACTTAGCAGTCTCATTTTTTTATTAGTTCATACATTTTTATCATGCATTGTGTTGAGTGTTTAAATGGAATCAGTTGAAATAAAGAATAATACAGCTTTAAAAGTTCTGCATTTTAGAACATGTTTCAGTCCTGTGACCTTAATATGTATTGACAGGATGATTGCGCATTTTTAATAAATGCTTGCTACAGCTTGTTTCGACTGAGTGAAACATGAAGCTCCTTATTTCACCTTTAAATAATGTAGCACTGCTCCACCTTCTCTACTTCCCTGTCAGATGAAGTCGTCACATTCAAAAGAAAGCTTTGCAAATCATTATTCTTGTCATTTTACATTGCTATTTTTAAAAAGTATTTTCAAAGTTTTTTAGTTGCCTCCAACTTACTGAACAATTTTATTGGCTTTTTTCTTTGAGAGTTTCACAGGATGCAGGATGGCATTATAACTTTGGTAGTTCCAACTTGTAGGACACGTTTACTTTTATTTTGAAGTATAAACAGGGGTTAAGTTTAGGGTGAAACCACCACTTGTGAAAAAACTCTAGTTCTTAGATATCGTTTAAATCCTGCTAAGTCTTTTGATCTATCAACTCACTTAGCAAACATTGTTCAATTCCTTTGATGTCTCTTTTGTTTTGTGATGTGATGGTTACTTAATGAACTTTAGCAACCCCCTTCGAGATACTTAGATATTTTTAGAAAGTTCTCAAAGCTATTTGTGCATATTTTAGTCAAATTAACATGTATTCTTCTTGCTGATTATGGCTACCCTGCCATCATAAACCAATGGATAGTCGCTATTGCACATTTAAACAGCCTTGCAGTGAAGTACACAGACTGAGAGTGAGAATAGCAGCTTCTGTGTAAAATGTGAGCAGTACTTACTAGAATTAAAAGAAATCTTTTAGAGATAACATTCTAAAAGTAAACAGAAATAAGACCTGATGTTTGGAGTTAAAAAAAAAGCACAAATTATATCAGTAGAATTCATAGCCTCAAGGAATTATTTAAATCAAGTGTATATACAGACTTTTTTTTGCTAGTCTGACCTTTTAGATATGGTTGAATGGTTGAATCTCTTAATATTTCATTCTGTAAGGTTTCTTCAGTGAAAGGATTCAACAAAAAACTGTTGTTTTTGAAGTTTGTTTGGTTTTGAGGGGAAAACAGCTAGAGGTTGCTAGTGAACAGTAATAGTGAAGTTGGAATTGCACTGTAGGCATTTGTTAAGGATAACAGGAGGAGCTGTGCCGAGCTGGTGCCTTTGTCAGTCAGTGTCTCAGGACTAACACATACTGTATTTCTGGAAGCTGTTATGTATAGGTGGAAATGCCTGCATTGTTTTTAAGACTTAGAAATAATTCTGATTAATTCTACTACAGATACACAATTCTTAAAAAAAAACAAACCAAACAACCAGAATTAACAGCCAGATGTGAAGTGACTCTGTCGTTCCATGTTTAGCAAATCTTGCACATACCTATAAACTGAAAAGTGAAAAAACCCCCGATCATTGTAAGCAATTACTTGTGGCTTTTTCTAACTTCGTGACAGTAGACGAATGTGAGTATCAGCCACAATTTCTCACCAGTATATAGTAAATAAAGCATCATTGAAAACAGTTGTGTGAATTCATAAAAGTCCATTCATCAAGTTTAATATGTTGGCTGAAAGCCAAAACTTAATGGTAGTGTGTGATTCTTTCCAGAGACATAGTTTATACTCTGTAATATTTTGCTGTAATAACCAGTATGTTTCTCCTGTCTCTTGTGTGCAGTTGTGCATGTCAAAATGCCCCACAAACTGAGTTCCTTACTGTTCACCTTCTTTTTTTGTTTCAAAAAAAGTTTCATTTGTAAAGGCTGTTTACATTTTCTTAGAAGATTAATTTTAAAACCAGAAATCACACTGGTTTATGTATCGTTGATTCCATCCCCTACCCCACCCCTCTTGCAGTCTTTTTGTTGTTCTGAAATAATTTTTTATCAGATAGGAAAATGCCTTTTAAATAAGCAGCCATGTCTTTATTTCTTTGATTGCCTGTCTCTGCAACTCAGCATTTGACACAAATCTTTTCTTCGAAAGGGAAAAAGCATAAGCAGCCAAGGAAGAAGGTATTTTTATTGCGTTGGATTATGCAAGATTTTGGCCGGCCTCCTTAGCTTCATCTGTTTAAGGGTTCATTTTCGCTTGTTTGGCACAAGTCCCAGCAGAGACCTTCAGAATTGTGGTTAGCAACATGAATGAACACAAACTTTGGGAGCTCTTCAATAAGTAGAGCTGGCCAACTGCCAAAAATACAGTTCCTTATATGGGGTCAGGGCAAAGCTGTGATTCCCCGAGCCCCCTATTGTATAGAAAACATACTTGTAATGGCTGTTTGCGTTCTTTAAAATAAAAACAAAACAAAACAAAAAACACCAGGCTTCCAAGTCTATCAAAATAGGAAGTAACAAAATAGTGTGCACGTTTTACTAATGACGGAGTCGAGCAAAGGAAATATGGCTCTGTGTAGTTAAACTATAGAGCTGAAAGTTGGACCTTTTGACCTCCACAGCCGGCTTGTGATGTAAGGAACCCAAGCATTTGTGAGACATCTGTTGTCTACCTGCCCTTATTTTGTAAATGGTTTAATAAGATTAAATAATTAGTAGGATAACCACATGGTCGCCATGCTCCTAAGTACTAGCATGGAGCACATACTTCAGGATCACAAGGAAGAAGTCTGCCTGTCCTGCTACACTGTGGTTGTTTTAAAATGCAGTTTAGGTATTGTTAGTATTTGCTACAGTGCTTTTTCATTAGAAGTTTTTTTTTTTAACTAAAAGATCTTGCCAACAACAAGTACAACACCCTTTAAAACATGATATATTTTCAAAGAACTGCAATTCTATTTCTATAGTCACAAAGGAAAAATACTTTTTCTTTTAACTACATTGTTTTTAAAATACATTCAACTTAGAAAAATAATAATTGTGCAGTAGGAAGGCTTCTTGAAAATACATTGAGCATTTGCCCCCCTTTAAAAAGAGGATTCAAGTTTTAATTGGTTTCTTGCAGGCAAACACCCTACCTGGATCTTCTCTCAGTCTGCCTCCATCCCACATGTACGGCAATAGGCTGAATCCCAATTCAGCCATGGCAGCACTTATAGCTCAGTCTGAGAACAGCCAAGCAGGTAAGCGTCCGCTGCCGTGGCGAATGTGCAGCTCCACAGACCTCACTGTTTTTAAAAAGACTGTTACATTTTATTTGTGAGCTCTGCTCAGCATTTGGCTATTAAATGTCTGTACGAAGTTGTTCTGTGTTGGAAGTAAATTCTCAGTTGTTCTGTGGAACAGTGTGTGTTTTCTTCCCCCCTTTTTCCCTTCGGTGTGTGAAATGTAAATGTTTAAGCAGAGCCATCAGCAGGCAGGAATGCACCAGTGTCTCCTGTGACTCCTGTGATTGATGCGCTCAGTTCCCGGCTCTTTGCAACTGGAGTAACACAGCTCTGGGTTTTGTCGTGAATAGTTGAAACCTTTATTTGCATAATTCATGAAATTGCATTACATACAAGTTTGTGTGAAAGAGATCCCGTTAGAGAACTTGTGCAGCATTTAATAATCTTGTGAATATTTACCGCTTGGCATTTGGTACCGCGGGCTCTCCGCTGCGGTTTTAATGAGCCGCTGGCTTTGCTTTGTTTCATTCCCTCCGTAAGGATTTGTTGACATGTCGTAGTAGTCATGCCTGTTTGGGGGAAGGGAATGAGTTTAGCAGTTTACCAAGAATGGATCAGTCATGTCTTTGCCCTCCAAGGGGTCGGAGGTCGCTTGACTCAGAATAGGGGGAGGGCAACCTTGAAGGGGGCAGATAGGGTTATTTTATTGAGAGGCCATAGGGAAAATAACCCTTTTGAGTCCTTCCAAGCAAAACGTTTTCGTATATTTAATGAGGCCTTTTTTGTTTGTTTTACTACCTTTTTAGCAAGGGGCTTTCCTATGCTTCTGCTTATAAATAGGAATTAGTGAATTACACGCTTTCATAAAGTTTTCAGTAAATTTGCAGAATAATGTGTGCTTGTTAGACGGCAGTGGTAAGTTTAATACGTTATATATTTTATGAGTTGTTTTGGGATGCAAAGTGTTAAAAAAATACAGAGCATCAGGATTTGCTGTGATAAGCATACAGATTAGCTGTCCACAGCTGTGATTCATTACTTTCACCGTACAAATTAAAAGTGGCTGAGGGGAGGGTACTGCAAATGCAAACCACGCTTCTGTGCTGTAAAACTGAAAGGAATGAAAGAAGTGAACATAATCCATGGCCTGGTGCAGCCTCAGAAATGTGTAAGGACAACACCTTACATGCTACAGTTCAGCAGTCTTAAACTAGTTACTTATTCACTCTTCAGCAGTAACTACAGATAGAAGTTGAGATTTAAGGTATTTTTAAAATACCTACATCAGATATTAAAAACTCTTATCTAAGAAAAGGCGATTTATCAGCTGTGAAATATTTACACTGCAGATCAAGATCTTGGAGATAATAGCCGAAGCCTTGTTGGCAGAGGAGGATCACCCAGAGGAAGTCTCTCACCACGGTAAGCGTTATTTACATTGGAGAGTGCAGGCAGAGGAAATGTTTTAAGATTTGGAAACTTCACTGTCTTTTTGCTAGTAATACTGAAGTGTTTTAAAAGCCTGTATACATAAATGTATATAAACACATGTATAAATACTTTTATTTTTATATAGATGTGTCCTTCTAAAAACATCCCTAATATTTTCAGAGAGCTAAAATTGTGCTGAAATTTACCTTTATATCAACTGAAGTTAGTTTTACAAATGAAGATTTGTAAGTAAGTTAGTTTATTCCCTTACTTAAGAAATGGAGAGTTGCTTTAGAGGGATTTATCTACCATTTAATCCACATACGCTACTTATCTCCTCAGATTCGTTACCACAATCATATTTTAGTCCCATAGACTTAGCAATGATCACTCGAGTAAGATGGTGTGAGACATTAAATATCAGAAAAATTTTCAAGTAAATATTTTCTTCCCTCTCCCTCACAACTTCAAAATATGTAACAATTTTCTGTAGAAAATAGAACTTTTTTTTGTTCTGCTGCAATTCACATCTACTAAAAAAGTTTGAGATATCTGCTGGAACTGTATCACATTATTTTGTTTTAAAATACTTGCTGTTAAAATTTTGATATTGTGTTTCAAATATACTTCAGGAATATTTTCTGTATATTTTAAACGAATCATTGTTTGTAAAGGGCTTTGCTTTCCATACTAGATCCCATATGAATTAGATTTTATAGAGGTATTACTGTATTTTTTTACTGACCATGGGAATTTATCCTGAAAAGGATTTTAGGATAGCTAAAAAATGGTAGTTACACAGAAATAGCAGTGCAGTAATGAATTTTATTGGTACAGCATGTGTTTATTACTGTAATTTATAACAAATATCTCCAAATTAGATAATTTAATGTACATGCCTGGTGTTGTTGATCTTCTGTTATATTTCTTAATTAATCAAAGAGGTCTTGTTGGATGGGATGAGATTTTTCCATTATCACACTTAGGTATTACTACCTAGTCATGAACTTTCTTTTGAGCTTTCTAATATGTGTTGGTTCTAAAATAATAAATAGAGAATTTACGAATGAGTTTAGGGTGTTTTCTCATTATAAATAATATTACTTAACTGAGCATATAAATTGACAGACAAGGAAGTTCAGAGATGCTCTGAAATGTTGAACAATTAGGAAATTCAAGAACTTTGGATTATATATTAAGAAGTCCTCTTATGCATACATGTTTTGGTAATTGGGAGTTTTAGTGCCTTCTTGGTTAGTATACAAAGACCTGGTCTTTGCACGGTTTGCTTAGGTCATGGCTGTGTTCAGTCTGTCTTTCGGTTCAATATTTGGGAAGGTAAACTTGTTAAATATGATGCTTCTACAGAGTGTGTGTTCACGGTATATGTACAGTCCAGTACTTGCAATAAGGTAAAATTCCAGCTGGTTTAGTTGGGGATGGTGAAGGAGAACTGGATGATACAAAGACCACCTCAGTCCATAACTGGAAAGCTCCCTGCAGTGTGTGGAAGCTGGAGCACTTTGCAAAGAGCAGACAGATTTTACTTGGCAGCAGGGTTGTTTAAAATGAAGCCAAAAAGGGGAAGGGGGATGGGGAGCTGCTGTGTGAGAGAAAAAGGGGGAGAAATTGCTGCTGTTACAGAATTCAAAGATGGAAAATCTTAGTCTGAAATACCTAGGATGGAAAAAAAATTAGAAAACCTGGTCATTCACTTCAGTTCAGTAGTGAGCAAATTTCACCCCGGTTTGTGCGGTAAAAAAGATCACACGAATGGCAGAGTTTCTAAAATGTGTGGGTAATTCCCCACCTTCCCCACTTCAATCTGCTATCTGGAAACTGTGCAGCTCTGAATGTTACCTGCTTTATCTGTTGGAGTTATTTTGCTGCAAGTTCTGACAGTTCCCTTTGAAGCTTATGAGATACATAAATAATGCAATTCTCCGAAGGAACCATGTGATTTGCAGCAAGTTGTTTAAAACAAAAACACTTGCAGAAACATTTGTTTGCTGTTGATGATGCAGTTGATTGCAGCTCTTCTGTGAAGACATATGTGACTCATGAGCTTGCATGGTCATTTCCAATTCATATTGTTATATCTTTGTACCCCAATATAACCACAGTGTTTGATGTTTAAGCTGTCGTATTTTAACTTTATAAATATATATATATATGAGAGAAATATAAATATACTCGGTATATGTGAGCTGTTTCCATTTTGCAAAAAGGAATTGCTGCTTTTCCCAAGGTAGCACTTAAAGGTGTTTTTTTTTTTACCCTGTGTTAACCTTAGATTTAAAAATGTGCTGTGTAATACCTGCATTGGTTCTAATTAATGCTCTAATAGTATGAGTAACTGTATCCCAAATTTAAACAAAACACAGTTGTGACAGCAAGCAGGTATAAAACAGGATTGCCATTTCCATGACACCATCAGACCAGTGCAGGCAGAATGTTTATAATCCTGTTGAAAACTATGATCAAATACTATTTGGAATAAGGATTCAACCCTAGTGTGCAGGAACCACATCATGTCTAAAGGATGAGGTAGGGGTTCTCTTGGAAGACAATGGATTGACTAATGTTGCAATACATGGAAATCTAGAATTATTTATTTTTTTTATTCTTCTCCTGTACAGACTTCCAGTGAAGGATTGCAGAGGTTAATGTATTGCTTTGTTTCTACCTTTTTGAAATTGATAGGAAACAGTCCAAAGCCCAACAAGTATTTTATTGGTGATCTATAATTCAAATGGCACAATCTGTTAGAGTGGCATTATGCACCCTTCAAAAGCATGCAGAGAGAGAGGTTGCTGAGGGAGCTGGTTGGGGGTGTTCTGTATTTGGTTTTGTTTTTTTTTGTTTTGTTTTTTTTTAAAGTGGGTTGCTCGTGTGGAGTGTAAGTGTAGTACTTCTGTTTAAAATGTTTCTGCATAAGCCTTCCTTCTTATCGCTTCAGCACATCCTGTAAACAGACAGTTTTAAGGCTGTTTTTGGCCATGTCTGTGCCAAGCTATTAAATGCTGTTGAGTTGTCATCTCTTGTCAAAAAACACTGCCATGGTTACTCATTCATCAGGGCTTTTTGTTTTAACAAGTGCTTTTCTTTCATCCTGTATGGAAAAGAGGAATTATTTATAAATACTTACAGAGCTCTTAAGTCACCTATTTAAAACCTTTTCTCATAAAAATCGTTTTGCTCTGGTGCCTGCAAAATGCTTGACAGTCATTAGGTAGCTAATGTGCTGTGACCACTGCTTATTACGGTAATCATAATTAACACAGTGATTTCCTGAGCTCTCTGTGTTGTCCTGTACCAGGACTGTGGTGGTCTTGTTGGCAGGTTTGCACTACAGGTAGAAAAGTACAGCTGTGATCCTGTTATGGCATCAGTTGCTCACAGTAATAACTAATATATGAGAATCTGAGCTCACTGCAGTTGATTAAAAAAAACCCCAGCAACCAACAACCAACTTTTAGTGGGCTTTGGTGTTGGTCCTATGCGAGGAATGGGACCATGCATACATCAGACCAGAAGCCTAAGTCAGAAATACACTTAACATCTGGTTCTGCTCACAAGTTAAATTTTGCCCCATCCAATGCTGAAGAAGCCCTGTCACAGGACCTGAGAAAGGTACTCATCTTTCTCAGTGGCTGTGTGCTGAATATTTGGATTTCTCCTGAATGAGAATAGACACATGGCAAGGGGATTATTCTTTGAACTTTGTATGATTATGGGTAAAAAAAGGAGGTATATTAAGTGTGCACAGGACAGGCAGAGGATAACTTTTAACTTTTGTTGCATCCCTTATGAAATAACGTTTTCATGTAGTCCCTCAAAAATCTGAGTTTACCCAATTGTTTTTAGAACATGTTAGTGGAATTGTATATGGCCTTTCTATGTACTGTTCTTAATAAATTGCTTTTATTTTTCCCAGTTTTCTCTAGGAAAGTTTTGAAGTTTGATGTTGGTTGGTTTGCCCTACCAACAAAGACAGGTGCCCTATGTATCCATATATAATGGTTTTCTGCTGTAGAAGTTATGTGTTGTATAATTTAATTCAGTGCTATCTGTCAGTTAGGATTTTGTGAGTCTGTATGCAAGAAGAGGTTTATGTGCTTTCTCAGTATAAATTCTCACACTGTAATAATATGTCTTTCTTTTATTAAAGCCCTGGCAGTGAGAACCAGTTGTGCTTAGTGATGTTGATGCATTAACTTAGTCTTGGAAGCATAAGATATGTAGGTGCTAAAGGCTGATATAAGAAATTTCAACAGCCTTTTTTCAATACATTTCCTTTCATCCTTTTCTTTAAACAATAAATTGCAATATTTTCAACAGATCCCCTGTGAGCAGTTTGCAGATTCGCTATGATCAATCAGGGAACAGTTGTGGGGAAAATTTGCCCCCAGTAGCAGCCAGCATAGAACAGCTTCTGGAGAGACAGTGGAGTGAAGGACAGCAGTTTTTATTAGAGCAAGGCACCCCCAGTGACAGTAAGTACTCACAGTCTGTTTATTAAGCTTTTGGTTACTGTTATTCAGAGATGCTATTCTGTGCTTGTCCAGGAAGTTTAACAAAATTTATTTTCTACTGTGAATCAAAATACAACTGTAGTGGATCGTTCTAATGTAGTTCTTAATGCGTCACATGACATCAGAAGATTACAAAAGACTTCTCTGTGACTGTCTACATTTTTATGGATGGAGAAATTTGGTCAAGCAAGAGCAAGTAACTTGCAGATCCAGCTGGTCAGTTGCAGAGTTTGGAAAAGAATTCTGAACTCTTAGATTCACTGCTGTAAATATTGTACTACAGTTCCCCACTTTTCTTCATATTATGTGATAATAAATTAGCATAATTTTTTATTGTTCTATTTTTCATTTTTGCTGTAAACTGCTTGAAAAGAAAATCTTTACAAATGTTAGACAGGTATCCTACTGAGCTTTCATGTCTTTATTATGTTCTGCCTTTCTTGTGAACTTCTTAAAGCAAGCAAATACGATTTTTCTCAAGTTAGTTTAATAGAGTGAAATATCCAAGAATGAATATGTTAAAAGTATAAGTGATCAGTAGACCACATGGATCTCCATATTAAACAAAATACCAATCGTTGAATATGTTAAAAAATTTATTTGATTCCAGGTTGAGATTTGTGTTACATTTTAGTGAACATATTAGTCTTCTCATTGGTAATGTAAAGTGGTATCTAGTTAGTATTTTTATGAATGGTATCCTGACAAAAATGCTAATTGTGAGGAAATTCATGCGGGGATAATCCTTTAAACATGATAGCTGGAGGACAGGTTTAGCTAAGTCTTATTGCATCTCATTTGGGCTCACTGAGGGTTCCTTTGTATGTTCTTGAAGAGGAGGGATAAAAGCTAAATCCTTGGGAAATGACCAGATGTGCCTATGCCAGTAGACTTATGTCTGTAGTAGGCCCAGAGGTCATGTTAAACAAATACAGTTTAGAATTTGAAAAAAAAAAAAAAAGCTATCCCTGTGGCTTTACAGTCATACTCCAGTACTATCTGGGAAATCCAAGTTCTGAAACCAAATCGGAGTTTGAGAAAACTGTGCTTGGTAAAACTCAGGTTAGTGCAGGAGGTGATGCCCTTGTTATGCAGAGCAGGGGGTAAGTGCGGTGCTCACAGAGTGCTCCCTGCTGGGGGATTCCGAGATCGCCGCTCGCAGCTCCCCGCGAGGTGGGCACGGAGAACTTCATGGCACATTACTGGTTTTTTTCATTGTTTCTATATGTTTACGATTCACTGCCATTAAAGCAGAAAAATTCCCTTTTCACAAACTTGATTGTTTTTATATAAATGTTGTTTGTTGCCCATGTTTATTAGCTGAATGCACACTTGTCAAACTTTCCTGGTTTATAATGCCTAATATGCCAAATACTGCAGCTGAACTGGATTTTTGTCAACTATGCAGTTATCCTGTGCTACTAAAATACTATCATTTCTTTATTTTAATTTCGGGATGAGTTATCAAACTGCAGTTTGCTTAAAATGAATGCTAGCCCTAATGATGCTACTTTACCAGTATTTATGCCAGGATTTAGATGTATTCCAAGATTACTGTCACACAGTATGTGCTTTTTTCTTTAAATTACTTTAAATTACACAAAATGGATCTTAAATCTTGCCAGTAAAAGTCAAACTTCTGTAATAATTGTATTTATATTCTCACATATGACTTAATGCTAGTCTTAACTGTAATACTGAAACTAAAACCAAATGAAAATGTTGTTCATTCATTGAATGCTGTTGTGAGATATATGCATTTTTGTCTTAGTTTTAGGAATGCTTAAATCATTACACCAACTTCAGGTTGAAAATAGGCGGTTAGAAGAACAGATAAAAAATCTGACCGCTAAGAAGGAGCGGCTGCAGCTTCTCAATGCGCAGCTTTCGGTGCCCTTTCCTACAATAACTTCAAATCCCAGCCCTTCTCATCAAGCACATGCCTTTCCTGTACAAGCACGTAAGTAGAGGAGATTATTCAAGTGTCAGCGTTAGATCATGTATTTATATGAAATACCCATTTCATCCACACATGCCGTTGATGGGAGATGCATATACATATAGGATGGATATAGACCAAGTATTTGCTGAAGTGTTTAAATGTTTAAAGTCAGTTGGTTTATTTATCTGAATCATTACTACTTGTTTCAGTGCAGTTTCTCTTTTACTTCAGTATGGAGCACATCTGTTTGAATTTATTGATTCACTATTTAATTAGTTAATATTTTACTATTTAGCAATGATTTTAAGGTTGACTTTACATTTTCTCTGTTTACCTTTGACATTATTTTGAAATAATTATTCTGAATCTTTTTACATGTTACAGAAATGTAACCACTGTGTTTTTGAAATAATTCCTTTAGCACCTAGCACTGATTCCTTGAACAGCAGTAAAAGCCCTCATCTGGGAAACAGTTTTTTACCGGACAATTCTCTTCCAGTATTAAATCAGGTAAGTTTTATTTCTTCCTTCTAAGCCTAAACTTGTTGCCAGTTAACTCATCATAGTCCTTGCATTGTGCTGTTAGGTAAAATTTTAAGCAGCTGAGGAGGTTTTTTTGTTTGTTTTGACACCAGGAGATAACCTCCAGCGGACAAAGCACCAGCAGTTCATCAGCGCTTTCCACTCCACCACCTGCTGGGCAGAGTCCGGCCCAGCAAGGCTCAGGAGTCACTGGAGTTCAGCAGGTCAATGGTGTGACAGTGGGGGCACTGGCTAGTGGTATGCAGACTGTAACCTCCACCATTCCTGCAGTGCCTGGTGTGGGTGGAATAATTGGAGCACTACCAGCCAGCCAGCTGGCAATCAATGGAATTGTAGGGGCTTTAAATGGGGTAATTCAGACCCCAGCAACAATATCACAGAACCCTTCTCTCACTCATGCAACTGTGCCACCCAATGCAACACATCCTCTGCCAACCACATTAAATAACAGGTAAGAATTTGGTGATTTTATGTTTTTCCTGATGGTGCTTGCTGTTCCTCTGGTTAGCTGTGGTTTTTGTCTTATTCCATAGGTTCTGTTTCTTCTTTAGCCTGTAATTGTCAAACAGTTCTGCTCCTGATCTGTGAATGAAAGTAAAGATTCAATGGAAGCACAAGTAGTCAAGTTAAAGAAAAGATGTTTTCTGTTTAGTTTTTGGGAATCCAAGTGCCCGTTTATTCCCCCCTTTTTTTAATCAAGTCACATTCCCAAACCAACGTAATTATGCAAATGTGCTTCAGCTCATTTTTTTAGTTCAGAAAACAATATTCTTTATCCTGCCAATTGTTCTTCCAGGATTAAAGGAGCACTGGAAAAGCTGCCATTTGTTGCAGTAATAAGGGGGGAGGGGGAGAAGGAGAAGAAGGGTATATGGTCATGTAATTCAAGATGTAATAGGCATAACTAACCAGAGTTGTAATTCAGTTGCATGGTGTTTTCAGTTGCCTGCACTGACTCCAAAACCAACAAAATTAGTTTTTCAAATGGTGTGAAGGATTTCTAAATGCATAAAAAGGTTCATATGTGAGTATTCGTAACAGCTCCTCCCCAAACCCAGGTACTCTCAGTAGCATAAACTGCTGCTGCTCGAGCTGCAAGGCAAATGGGTAACAAAAGGGGACAGCTGCTTTCCAGGAGGGAAGTATTTTGGGATAGAGCCTGGGCCAACTCATTCTGCCCATCTCCCTTCCCCCCACCCCTTGTACTGTCCTTCACTTAGGAAGGAGAAATATGTCCTGTTCTACACAGAAAGAAATGCCTGCAAATAGGGGGTGGATTACTTGTCATTAAGTAGAGTTTATTTTTGGACATCAGGGTGGATAACCAAAAAAAGGCATATGTAATTGAAATGATGCAAGGGACCCCTAGTTTTTTTTCAGTTTCTTTCCTTGCTGTTGGTTTGGCAGCTCCCGAATATTCATGTACCATATCATTGTGTGCTATTGCTTCAGTAGGCTCATAAAATCTAATATTTTAAAGTGTATCCATTGTCTGGATGTGTCATTTTTAATGAGGAGCCTATATTTTTCATATTTTATATCATATATGAACTTGAGGTTCTGTAGGATAAACAAAATTTTTGTTAATGAAAAGCTGCCTTCCTTCTTGAGTATGAGAGGTTTGTGAAAAACAGAAGAATTTTTGCGATACTCTCCCCAAAAGTGTGAGGAGTGAGAAATACTATACAAAATCAATAATGTGAGCCAGCTGCATAACACTTTCCATTTTCAGGTACTGCCAGAATATATTGGTTATGCTAAATACCAGTCATGCTACTGTTCTCTCAAATAATTTTAGAGACAGATGATTTACTTCCAATTCTTTAAGTTGCGGAAGTTCTTTTGTTTCTTTTTTAATATCCATCTTAGCCACTGTAACTCTTCAGTGTGCAGCCTAGTAGTAGAACGCTCCAATTTGTCCAAAAACTGTAACTAGTATCCTGTTCCTAAGCTCTCATTCTGTCTTTTAGTAGAGTGTGGAATACTCCCAATGATTCCCTTTTTATCCTACAACAAACTAACGATGTACAACTCTGCCAGCATTTCCATTTCTCTGTTTCTATTCTTGCATGTTCTTTCTGCTCTGCGCCCTTAATACTACTAATTTAAAATTAATGTTTATATTAAATTTAAAAGTGCACTTTTCACACCATTTTTTGCTTTATTTGAGCTCATCCAGATTATTCCTGGGCCCTCTTCTTTTTGAGGTTTTTCAAAACTACCCCTATTTTTTGTGAGAGAAAAAATGCAGGCCAAGCAAGCACTAATGATAACTAGTGCTAATATGATTTTGGTAATGACATGTACATTCCTTTTTCCTGTTTCTTCCATTGCAAATGCTTCAATCAAACATGAAAAAACTTTTCTGTTACCAAGGAACTAAGTTGCAAAGAGGCTCTGGGATGACTTTGAAGGAATGGAAAAAATATATAAAAAATATTTTCCACTGGTTGAAATTACTTGTTCTGGGACTCTGTGGGGTGCCTGCCAGTCTTGGGTTTGATGCTACTTCAGTGGCAACTAGTTGATGTTTCTCTAATGTTAAATTCCCCACAGCATCACTGCTCTTTGAACTGCACTGGTGGGAAGGTTAAACAGGCATAGGCAGGCACAAGGGTTTGGTGCCATGGTGGTGGTGGGAGCTCTCTGAGCCTGGTTAGATTGTGTGGGGGTGGCCAGGTCTGGAGGTGGCTTGAATTGGCATGGCAAAATGTTGGAAAGCCACATGAGAACTCAGCCTTACTTTCTAATTTTTGGGGTATTGTTCTGTAATTAAAAGACTTGCCAGATGTTCCTCTAAGTTGCTTCTTACAGTAACTTCCCAAGATTCAGAATCTGTTCCAACAGTTTCATGTAGAAAAGTAGCCAGAGTGTTCACCAATATGTGCAGATTTCTTTATGCATGTTGTCCTTATCCACGTGAACTCTTTAACTGTGGAACACTGAGAGGTGAGAAAACACTGATTTGCACACTGCTGTTGGAGAGAGTTTCCAGTTGTAGGTAAAAGAGCCCACATTCATTCAGCAGAGAAAAATACTTGATCCTTTTCTGGGAAAAAGATGGCTTAATGCAGATTGCTAGCAATGGGAGATTAAGTGATTTGAGGAAAGAGATAGGATTGTTTCTTTACATTCTCGCAACCAGAGAAGGCTGTAGGATGGAGAGTTTCAGACTGTTCATGTACCTTTTAATGAGAAGCTAAAAAGGCTTAAATTTACATTCCGAGCTGATCTGGTTTAGAGAAAGCTCTTGTGGTGAAATCCAGTGAACTGTCTCTTCTGGGAAGCTTGGGAGCTGCTCCGTTCTGTCTTCTGCAGTTCGGTTTAGTTTCTAGACACTGAGATCTCAGCTGCTGACTGAGGGTATTTTCTTTCAAGTACCAATGCAGAGCAAGAGAGGCAGGCAGAGTGATTAAACAGAAGGGAGAACAAGAGCAGAAAAAAAGAAGGGCAAAGGTAGAACATGATCTGAGAAAAAAGAAAAATGGAATAAAAGAACGAAAAAACCAAACCAGATAAGAAGATTCATACAAGTATAGAAGAGTATAGAAGTGAGGTAGAAAGAGGAGATAGTGGTAATGTTAGTCAGAATACTATGGCAAATAGTGTCAAAGGCTTTGCCTAAGCCTGGGTAGACACATCCACAGCTTTTCTATCATCCACCAAGCAGGTCACCGTGTCACAGAAGATCAGGTTGCTCGGGCAGGACCTGCCTTTCTCAAACCCAGGCTGGCTGGGCCTGATCCCTTGGTTGTCCTGCATGTGCTGTGTGATGGCACTCAAGGTGATCTGCTCCGTGACCTTCCCTGGCACTAAGGTCAGGCTGACAGGCATGATCCCCAGATCCTCCTTCCAGCCCTCCTTGTAGACAAGCATCACATTTCCCAGCCTCCAGTAAACTGGGACCTCCCCAGTCAGCCAGGGCTGATGGCAAATGGTTGAAAGTGTCTCTGTGAGCACTTCCTCCAGCTCCCCTCAGTACCTTTGGGTGGATCCCATCTCAGTTCATAGACCTCACTGATAGATGTTTTCCATTCCCCAAAGGAAACAGGTGTAGCCCACCAGGTGTTTTCCATAGTGCTGAGGCCATCCAAGGAAATAGAAAACAAAGTTCTTATGTGGTTTGCCCTGTCCCAGCAGGAGAGAATGGTGATGCTTTGGGTATTTTCATACTCAGATTCTGGTGGAGTTGGGCTACAGTCTGCTGGGTACTGCAAAAAGGCAAGATAAATACTATGTGCTGAGGAGCTCAATGATTGTAGCCTAATGATGTGGATTTGTGGCTGATTTAAGTTAATAATTCCTTACTACCAATCACAACAAGCAATCCTGTTATCCTCTTGATCATCCTGTGCACACCTTGTTGCTGGTACAAGCACTGTGACCTCATCTACGTTAATAGATGATCTTCCACTGTGTTTTATATTGGCTTAAGTTTCAGCTCAGTTCCCTTGAGGTGCAGCTCATTGTGCAAGAGCCACTGTGAGGGGAGGGGACAGAAATGTACAGCTGAAAGGGAAATACTTGATGTTTTAATAGCAAGATAAACCTATCGTGAAACTATACCTTAATATTTAAATGGGTGTCTTAAACAAGTAAACGCTAACAGTGGTACTGAATCCAGCTGTCTTCGTGGTGGTCTGCTCCTGACACATCCTTGTTCATCTGTTGGTCTTGCAGTAAACTGGCTTAGCTGAAGAAACCCTTTATTTCCAGACTAGTTGTCAGCTGGATCCTGCCCAGTTTCCTAAATAACTGCAGAGAATTACATGCAGGCATGAAAATAGGGACTGGGAGTGAAGAAGTTGTCAAGTGCAGAGGCAGCTTCATTCCAGGGCAGCATCCACTGGCCCCCTGCAAGGCTGAGGTGTTTGCTAAATTACAGCCAAGGTGTGGGCAATAGTGAGAGATTTGAATGTCACAAAAGATGTGAAATTAGAAGGAAACCATGGCAAAGTAAATGCTTGGCAACTAAGAGTTAAAAGTTGGCATGGGCTGTCTTGTGATGGCCTTTCTGTATAAGTATTTAGAAAAACTGTGGAAGTGGTAATCATTAGCTGAATTTTAAGTAACATGCGTGGCGTAGATGTGTGTTACAGGCAAGAGGTTTCTGTTGCTCAGCATAAACGAGACCTGGAGGTGGTGATGTGTATGCATGTGTCAAAAATGCAACTGGATAGACAGACAATATTTGCAGTATGCAATCAGAATGCTAAATAGGGACTGTCTGTGTACATCTTTGCTTTAATGGAAAGTTCAAGTAAAAAGTTCCCCTACTTCCATATGAACTACAGTATTACTCTGTCAAACCCTACAGTGCCTCGGGACTAGGATTGCTTTCTGACCAACAGAGACAACTTTTACTCCATCAACAGCACCAGCAATTTCAGCAATTACTAAGTACCCAGCAACTCACATCAGTAAGTTTTCCAGTTAATTATGCTTTATTCCTCTATTGTAGTCTAAGGCTTTCTAAGGCATGGATGAAGTCCTCAGCCTAATACAAATATTAAAAATGTGTTTAACTTTATACTAAAGGCTTTGATAATATTTTAGTTTTTCAGTTGTTTTTCAGCCTTTCTGGATTAGTCATGTTAAATGACAGGATGTTATTGGGCTGTGTGTATGCCTAGAAGAATCATTCCCTACTGCCTTCAGTTTCATTTTGTCCTATGTGGACATGGAGGCTTTTCTCTCTCAGCATCAGCTGTGGGCAGCAGAGTTTGGGACATGTATGGATTATAATAATACCTTGAGAATGAATCTCTGGTTCCACTAGAATGCCAGCAAAAGGTTTTTGGATATCATCTCGTGAGCTGTCTTTGCTCTGCTTGCAGTATTCATATAGACCATCAGGCAACTGGTTCAACTATTTGTAATGTTAATTGTGTAGTTTTAGTAGATGATATGTTTGTTCTGACAGGCCTGATGAAGCCAGCAGGCTTAGCTGAACTTCTGCTGAGCTACTGATTTCAGAAAACCTTAGAGGAACTTTCTTCCCTTTCCTACAGTCCCATGGATCTTCATTAGTGTAACCTAAATTAATTGGGATTAGGTTAAGGATTGTACTGACTGATCTGGATAAGCAGGAACCCAGGGTGGAGCTATTTTTTAGTAACTAATTACTGGGTTTTTTTGTTTTTTCTCTTCCTCCTATTACTGAAGGAACAACATCAGGCCCTTTTGTATCAATTAGTACAGCAACAACATCACCATCACCAACACCATCAGTCTGAAGTACAGCAATTGCAGATTACTGGAGGAGCACAGATACCCATAAACAACTTACTTTCAGGCACACAGGCCTCGCCACTTAATGCAGCTGCTACCAACCCATTCCTTACAATTCATGGAGATAACACAGCTCAGAAGGTGACAGTAAGTATATTTCTCACCTTACTTTCAATGCAGTACCTCCAGGAGACAACCAGAAGAAGCAGGTTACGTGCCTGTATTCACAAATGAAGGATGCTGGATTTTTTTTTTTTCTTTACTTTTTCTCAAGCCTTGGGCTGCACTTAATGAGGCTCAGAACTCTCTGATGCTGTAGTCACATCGAACCTGTCTGCTGCACACTCTTGCCTTGGATCAGGGCACCAATCCAGTGACTTGCCTTCCCCTTGTAGTTACAACTGCAGCCCTCGTCCTCCTCACCCCAGTTCCTCCCCAGTGCCGTGCCCGCAGTTTTGTGGATCATTCCTTCTATCACCTTACTTGGCAAGTTTGCCCTGGCCATGCCTCAGGCACTGTGGACCTGCAGAGATGAGCTGATGACTCGAGAGGTCACAGCCGGTAAGGTGGAACGTGTGTCAGGAGAATGGGCTACATGCAGCTTGGCTCTGGCCTGGGAAAACCAGGCTGTGTGCTGAGAAGCTGAGCAGCTCTTTTGCTTGATAGAGTAATAAAACCTTTCCTAGACAGATAAAGAAACAAGACACATCTTCTTCTAGCAAAGATATTCCATTATCTTGAGTATTTGCCCATAGTCTCCATCCCCAAGATGGGAATTCTTTCTTCAAGAAGTCAGAGAATAGAATTCATTCTCTGAGGGTCATACAATTAAGATAAGAGGATGAAAGGAACTTGAAAAAATGAAGGATGAATAGATGAAAAGAGCAGGAAGTCATAAAGTTCCAGTATTCCTTGGAGAAGACATCAAGTGGCAGTGGTAAAGAAAAAAGGGAGACTCATTCCCAAAAGCAGGTGGGGAAAGTTTGGGCTACATATCAGTCACTTCTCTGCTCCCCACTCCCAAAGCTTCCAGCTACTTCAGGAGCACTGTAGTGGAGGACTCAGGCTGGGCTTCTGTGTTACTTCCCAAATAGTAGGTGAGACGCAAAATATAAATGCTGAATTTTCAAGACAATGTTTCCCAGAGACAACTCCCCCCGTTCAGGAGTGTGACCGTTCACTGGGCTTTGTGCAGGGTCATTGTCACGCGTGGCTTGGTTGGCTGTGGTGCTTGTGGCAGGGCTGTGGTGGGGTCCAGTCCCAGTCCCTGCCAGAGCACCAGTGGTCTGTCACAGGGGTTGGCTCCATGCCCTGCCTTCCTTTAGAAGTCTCCACAGTTTGCTCTGGAATGTTTAAAATTTATCCCACCTCATTTTTCCAGAAATCACTAGTGAATGGAATTTAGACCCTGTATTTGGTTTGCACTCAGACAAACTATTCTGTGACCTTAATTTCTGACATGGCCATTACTAGGTCTGTACAGTGTGGCATATTCTTACAAATACACCATTACAGTTCATGTTGCTGTAACAGCGAGCTGTAAATAATTCCAAGAAATCTCAGATCATCTTTCAAATGAAAACCTTAGAAGCAAAGTTGTGTGAAATGGCTTGTATTTTTTAAGGTTAGAATTGAGACAGGTTAAATTGGATTTTTGAACTGTTTTTAATAAATTCTCTATTGCCAAAGTTCGAATGTTTTAATCTCATCTGGAATTGGAAAAGGTTTTTAGGTATTTCTGAATGCTCAGTGAATGAGATGAGGTTTTTGATCAGTCCTGTTCAATACTTGCAGGCAATGTCTCTGCAGCTGTATATGAAAGAAAGAAAATTGTGATGAAGCAAAGTAGAAATTGTATTTTGGATCTGATGTGGGAAGTGTAGATTTCAGCCCTCTCCAGTGGGCAAAACGTGGTAGAGGTCACCTGGTATTTGTCTGGACCGTCTTGTGGTTCTAGAGAGACCCATAGCCAGGAACAGCCAGGCTTGTGAAAATAAAACTTGAAGCAAAATTGGTGTGACTTTAGCATTAGTTGCTTCAATGCAGGACTACTTTAAATATTTTTTCCTTTCCCACATTTTATTCTACAATACATAAGTTATTCTTTACAATGCAAAAGTTACTATTAGTTGATGGCTCCAGTGAATGTACCTCATCTGTTTTGTCATTTGTATGAACTTAATTGTACTTAGCTCTGTTATGTTATAATCTGATTTTTAGAAGTATTTTCTCGTGCACAGAGGCTCAATGATAAAACTGGACCAGTTGCATCAGAGAAGAGTTGACATTTGAATGACACTTGAGACCTGCACGTCCTGCTGTTATAGCACTTCATCTGGCTGCAAACCACAGTTTTCCTTTCTGCAGGTTGAAAAAATGCAACAAGGAACTCTTACTGCACAGCAAGAGGTTAATAATTTTCATAGGAATATTTTTGGTGGGCTTTAATTTGCTTTCTTGTTGCACTAAAATGGATGTGTTTTTTAATGTTTCAGACTGTGAAGTACATAAAACTCTGCAAATTGTAATTATTTTATCAATATGATGGTACTAAGTACAAATTCAACCACAGAAGAACATATACTTGACTCTTCAGTCCTAATCTTACCAGTTTAAAGGCTGTGAACTGTCTGCAGTCATGCATTGCTTTGATTTCAGAGCAGTAGTTTTTAACAGCCCCAACCCCAGCCCACCTGATCTGCTGCTGCAGTTGCAATAGATCGTTTTAAACTGAGCTTGTAACAGCAGCCAGGACTTGCTGTTCATCCTTTCTTTTTTTACACACCTATTTTGAAACCTGACTCATAAGGGAATTGACTTACGACCTTTTTACTCCTTTAAATTCCTGTTGTTATATAGTGGGAGTTTTTCTTGAGTATGAATTACAGTATGGAATCCAAAGTTTATTAATTTTGGTGTAGGTTTTAGATTTCTGAGTTTTTTAAAGGAACCAGTTTGGTTCCAGGGACAAAGTTTTCTTACCAGATAAGGCCACACAAGAAAAAGTTCGTGTAGTGTTTGGCCTAAACCAAGTGCCTGTTGCTACCTCCACTTTGTTGAAATGGCTGCAAACAGCTGATCATGCACTAGATGTGTCCTTGTTAGCAGCAGGAATATTCTGTCTTGCACCAGCAGCCTTGTTCTGCCTTTCTTAGAGGTGTTTATACCACTGTAGAGAGCTCAGGCAGATTGTTACCTGGGTCACTTTCACTAATGAATTACCAAAAAAGTGAGTTAATATTTCCCACTAAAATTTACCAGTGGTTGAAACGGGTGAACTTGTGTTGCAACACTTCTGGCAGTTGCTGGTTTCGTGGCTTGAGTCTATGCAGTGAAGGACAGTTTAAATGGGGGTAATGACCACTAATCAATGCTAAGGTGGGAATTATTAGAGGAAAAGACCCAGCTGTAATTAGACCTCCACTGTGTACTTATTTGGAAGAACATGTTAATTCTGCAATACGTTTCTTAGTTAAACATTGCACAGTTCTTACCTCATTTCTGTAAATAAGGTTTTGTGAATCTGTTTTGTATTGTGAAGATTTCATAAGAAAACATTGATATTTTGATTTGTAATATTTCTAATTAGTAGATTTAATTGAAAAAAAGTAAAAATAATTTATTTTTATATGTTCTGGGGAATTTTTAAAAAATGTCACAAATCACTTTTGTAGATACTTTACAAAAGTAAACCAGTGGTTTATTTTACTTGCCCCACTGGTGGATATTCTGTAACAATTTGTACAAAAGGTAAGATGGAAATGTGCTGTTATTTTGACTAGATGTAAAATTCCAACTGTATGAAAAGATATGTACAAAGCTTTTGTTAATAAACTTTAATAATGTTTATCATTGTATATGGTTTGTGTGAATGTGAGTCTTGTGGAAGGACAGTATTTCTATCAACAACACAAGAAAGGATTTCAGTTGTAAGTGGACACTAAATTTTATTACAAGTTGTACATGTTGCTCATGTAAATTTGTGCTTGCAAGAGACACTGATGCAGCTGCAAAACTGCTCAGGGCCCTTTCTGACATCAGACCCAGAGCTGCAACTGGGCATTTCTGTCCAGAGGCGGTTCTTTTGCTTTCACCTTTCAAAGGGCAGTGACTGAAACTGCAGTGGCTTTTGTCCAGCAGGCCCAGGTTGTTTTGAAGTGACTCAGCGAGAGCCGTGCGGGGATGGGACGGTTTCTTTATCTGCCCTGTGCCTGGGCTGAGGTGATTGAGGCCAAGGCTGGTGCTGTAACCTTTGCTCTGTACTTTTGTAAAACTGGCTCAGTGGGTTTTTCCATGGATTTTGCTTATTGTCCATGGAAGGTTGGTAAACACACAGCTGAACCCGTAGTTTTTTATTTCCCAGGCAGCAAAGACAACTTGACCCTTACCCTGCTGTCACTTGAAGATAAAATGTGAGGCTGGTGGCAGTCCAGGTTTTTGGCAGACAAGAGATGCATTATTGCTTCCTCACAATTTTTAGCCCCTTGCTGTTGAGGGGGAGCCTCAGGCTGAGAGCAACTTCTGGGACAAGCAGCAGAAAGATGGTGTTGCCACAGGCCTGTGCCATTTTTATGTTGTTCCATCTGCTGAAGTCCTGAGTACTGAACATTTTTGCTTTATTTTCCAATGGGGAAAACTGGAGACCTGAAAGAAGACAACCTTTTCTACTGGTTAAACCTCTAGCTGAGCTCTAGACCTGTGTGCTGTCAGTACTGTGGCTCTGCTGAGTATTGACTGTTGGTTAGTGCTTAGAAGGGAGACTGTAGAGAACTTACAGGCTGGACCTTGGAGTTGCAGTTTGTGCTGCCAGACATGGAGAGGAAGGGGAAGAAAAGCCCAATGTGCCTCTGCCCCAGCACAAGAATGCCAGGGAATCCTTGAGTGACCCTTCTGCTGGAGCCACGGACTGCTGCTTTTTACAAGCCAAAGCCAAACACTTTGTATGTCATACAAGTATTGGTAATCGCCCTGCTCCTACTGGAGCAGAACCACAGGGACCAGTAAAAGGGGTAAGTTCTGCCTTCCCTTACGTGTTTCCTTTATTGGAGAGAGAGTGCCTGAAGTCTGGTACCTGTCCTCTGCCAAGATTTAGATGCATTACTTTGTGTCTAGCTAATTTTTCATAACAGGAATGCATATGGAACATTGTTATTTTCCCTAAATTCTTTGCCCTTAAAGTTTTAGAGGAATGGGATGAAATGTTGTGAAATGCTGATCTGTCAGAAGCAACTGGCAAACAGTTACTGGGGAAATCAGCAGTGGAAATGGCAGAACGTTAGTAAGAGACTTTCAGGCACTAAGTTCTGATTTTAAGTTCAGATACATGACCCTCTGAGTTTTCATTCTAAAAGCTCAAAACTTTTTAGAATCCTGGTATTACATCAGAATTTGAGTGGTAAATAATGCTTTAAAAGATGGAAGTCCTTAATGTTTCTTGCAGAAGACTGTGATCACTGCTCTGATTTACTGCTGTCCTTTACAGCCCATTAAGTACCCTTTATCCCAGCATTTTGAACTTACCATAATTTGGGAAAAGTTGCACAAAACAAAATAACAAGCATGAATAGTAACCCTTACTACCTATTCTTTAAATATAAAACCAAACTACATTGAATCTAGGGTATACAACCATCCCCAATTATGACAACTCTTAGCCCAAAAATGTTTGCCAATTCTGTACTTAAAAAGTTGTCCTGAAGTTCCTTATTTACCTTAATTTCTAATTAAAAATTAAGGCCTTTAGTGTTTTTACCCATTTCAACTTTACCAAATTAACAATGCTATCAAGTGTCACTGTGTAGCACTGCAGGGCTGGCAAAAAAGGTACTACATTGCAGGTGCATATAAATGTACATGGAAGGTAAGATTAGAAATACTACTTACTGCAAAATATAACCAGGCATTTATAAGAATAAGGTATTTATGGTCATGGCTTTAGAGATGCAAGAAAGAAAAACACATTTTGAGTGCAGAGTTTCATTACGGTCTTGCTTCCTTAACAGTTTCAGGTCAATCCTCTCTTTCAACTACACATTATTTATATGCTGTATATCCATCAGTTTTAAACCCACCAGGTCCAGTACGTGATTAGCAGAGGGGGTTTTCCTGAAGGTCCACTCATTTTGAAGACATTGTTCTCACACATCTGCATGAGCAGCTCTTCAATGCAAACACACCTTCATTCTTCAACACACCAAACAGGTAAGATGGTATAAGATTTATTCATGTTTTCTTTTACTAAGGCACATGATGTATAGAAGTACTGAGGTACAAAAATGCAGTTTCCTGCATGTGAGATTTAAAACCTATTTTGACAAAGATGAGCTACATCTCTTCTGCTTACAACATTCAGCTTTTAGCCATTTTTTTCTTTTGTACCAGTTCAACAAGCAGCTTGTATCTTGCTATACACTCCTCCTGAAAGGAAACACAGAAGTGTTATTTAAAGGTTGATACTTTAGTATTTCCTAAATCTTTGTTCGTGCAGCCGAGCCATGATGGCTTTAGTATTGTTTTAACTGTACACGCTACCTTTTTCTAGAAGAAGAGCTGGATTCTGAGGGCTGGTGTGGGGGTGGGTGGTTTGGGTTTTTTTATGTTTGGGGGGATGTTGGTTTGGTGCATTTTTTGTTTGGTTGGGTTTTTTCCCTTGCCCAGAGTGTGGTGGTGTTTTGAAGTTGGACACGGAATTGCAGAAGGAGCATCCACATCTAGTGAAGAGCGGATTAGAAAAATGAACTTGCAATTTACATTTCTTAATGGATAATTTATCTGTTTGAAGAGCACACAAACCCAAGAAACAGTTGCCTGGTACTTCTTGACAGTGTGTGCAGGAACAATTACTAAACAGCTGTATTGTAGTACCTGTTTAGAACAGTTCTGTGGTGTGAGCCACACTGCAGATCGGTTGGGACAAGCCCTCAGGGTCACCACTGAGCACCGACTGACACCAAATACTGCGGAACAGCTTCAGAGCCAGAGAACCACACAAATCCCTCCCTCTCATGTTTCCTGCTCTCTCTCAGTTTGGCACAAATAAAATGAGGATTTTTTTGCAGTTACAATGACTGAAGCAAGCAAACTAAGCTATCACAACTGCTAGGAAATTAGCACAGACCAACTATATCAATTACAACACTATTTTAAAAAGATGATACAAAAAAACCATTAGATACATTATTGAGCATTTAACACTTGCAGATGGATTACTTATTTTGTTTGTTCACTGAGATGGGTTGATAAAGGTATTGTGAAGGTGTAAGCAAAGCAGCTCACCAGTGTTTGGTTACTAATTTTGAATCAAAATTTGGTTTAAAATCTAATTTGTCCTGCAACTGAAGATCTGAAAGGCAGAGGAGAGGTAGGTATTTTAAATGAAACAGGAGTTACTTCAACATTTTCCATAATAGATCAGCAAACTGAAATAAATGAAAAAATATAAATAAAGCAACGAACATGACAGTAAATGATCCTTAAGTTGCCTATACCTGGACTGATAGGCTGAGTAAAGACCTCACCTTTCTGTATGTACCCTCATTCTTAAGGTAATCATAAACTAATAAATTTATACTGTAGTTCAAACAACACTAGGCATACCTTGCTCTTTCCAGGAACACATTTTGCTATTTTATCCCAGCGATCTGACGTTCCCTTTGGATACTGCTGCAAGGCCATTTCAAGAAGTTTCTGTTGGTTTTGAGTCCACAGTTCTTCTGGGGCTCGGCTTTTCTCTCTTCTTCTGCTCTCATCGTCACTCTCTTCCTCTTGCTCAGTGTTATCAAAATCTCTCTGCCGTCTTCCTCTGCCCTTCTCCTCTGGTGCCAGCACAGCCATTTCCGGGGCTTTGACAATTCTCCGTTTGCGGTGTCTGGTTTCACTTGCAATGGTCTCCTTTGCGTCTGTCTGCACATCCATGTGCTCTCGTACAGCATCGTAGTTCCCCTCCTCCTCCTCGTCCTCCTCCCTTTCTCGCTGGGTGATTATGTGATCTGGCAAATTCATGTTGACTTTGACACTTTTGGGCTGGGCCAGCGTTTTGAGCTCGGAGAGCCTGATGACACCTGTTAGAAGTATTGCTGTGACACTTCTGGAAAGGTAAAACACCTGCAGGAAGGCAGGGAACTGCCCACAAAGTGAAGGTACATGGAATAGTGCAGAACAAGCTCTTCTGGACTGACTGAGAGCTTAAAGAAAATTCTTACTGAGAAGTCAAGGTATTCAGGTGATAAAGCAATGAACCTTGCCAATTAGGAGCTTCTCTGATATATGGGAAGTGCTACTAAATACCCATACTGATAGAAAGAAACAGAACAGCCTGAACAAGCAAACAAACCCCACAATAACCTGACTAAGAAAGCCTGGGAGGATGTAACTAAAGTGAAATGTTGCCTCAGAATACCCATCACTTCTTCTCTTTGCACAAAGGAAAGCAAAGTTGCAAAAGTCTCTCTGAGAGAGACCTTTTCAGGGTCAATTGCAAAGCCACCCCTGAGAAGCACAGCGCCCAAATACAGTGATTTTCATAAGCATTGGTGAAGATCTGGATCAGCACACACCTGGTGTGTATGTAACAGAATCCTTCAGTTGTTTGGCCTTCATGGTAACCTGCAAACAACAAAAATAAAGGACTATTAAAAAAATCACATTCTTTGGGCTCTTGAATAATTCATTATCAGCTTACTGCAAAATACCTACATTGAAGATACATTAAATACAGGGAGGCTGATGTTCTTTGGCTGCCTTTGCTCGTATGTGGAGGCCAAACTGGCTAAAAGTAACTTTCTAAAGCATTCACGGATGATTAAAAACCTGCAGGCAAGTCTACACATTTCTATTACTATCACCATCATACACCACCCTTGATACTCAGACTTTATTGTCTTTTCCTTGTTAAAACCTGATTTTCCAACACAAAAATGCCAGAAGGAGGAAAAATTAAACAAATTAGGTACCTTCTATATATTAGTTTCTCAATACTGAACAGAAGAACAAAATAACCCACATAGGTCCAAATGATGAAGCAACAAATGGACAGACATTCAGTCCCAAAATAAAATGTTAACAGTTTGACTGCCAAAAGTCAGCAGAGGCACCTCCTAAGTCTTGGTACTTCAGGAAAAAAAAAAGTTTATCACTGATAATCCAAAGGATGGAGAGTTTCCTGCTTCAGACTCTCCCTGTATACTGAATCCTCTGTCCTGCGAGAGAAGTAACCTCAGATTGAGGATTTCTGGGGTTTTTTTTAAGTAAAAAAAGATTGTAAGATTGTTCTAAGGAAACAAACAAGCTTTCTCCCTAACCAGAATGAGGAGCTTCCCCATCCCAAATTTCTGGACCACACTACAGATAACAAACAAGACAGGCTTCATTTAAAATTAAGATCCTTTTAATTACTTAGCATCTTTTTTATATCAAATGATCATGGAATTATAGAGTGGTTTGGGTTCAAAGGACCTTAAGGATCATCCTCTTCCAACCCCCATGCCATGGGCATGGACACCTTCCACCAGACCAGGTTGCTCAGAGCCCCATCCAACCTGGCCTTAAGTGCTTCCAGGGATGGGCCATCCACAACTTCTCTGGGCAACCTGCTCCAGTGCCTCACCACCCTCACAGTAAAGAATTTATTCCTAACACCCAACTAAACCTGCCCTCTTTCAGTTTAAAGACATTCCCCCTGTCCTGTCACTACAGGCCCTGGTAAAAAGTCTCTCTCCAGCTCTATTGTAGCTCCCTTTAGGTACTGATTTAGAGACCCAACTTAAAGTACCCCAAAAACGCATCTTAAAAGGTAGTAGTCAAAGAATTAAATGCTCTTTTTACATACTGAAAATATTTTATGAATACCAGATTTCAGTTTCTTTTTGTGTTTTTTTGAATGCAAGGTCTTTGTGAAAAAGGTAGAAATTGAAATCAAGTAGCCTGAGCCATTCAAATCAATCTTAAAACGTGAACAGGCAACAGAGAACCAGAACTGATACTCCATGAGATGGGTTCCCTGTGTTTCCTGCTGTCTGAACCTGGGACTTCGGATGCTAATTAATACCCATGTAGGGTAAAGTGTGTGGCAAGTGCTGCCCAGAGCACAAACAAAAAATACATCATTTGCAAGGTCAGGAATTCCTCCACATGTGACTGACCCACAATATGAATCATTCAGGCCTTGGAGCCTCAGCACAGAGCTCTGCTGTTATAGATGCTTCATGTTAGCAACACCAACACTCCCCTCTGCAGAGCAAACCTGCCAGGGGGTTTACAGCCATTTGCTATGAGAAGAATTAAAGATTCAGGATTTTTGTTCTGTGACAAGATCCAAAGTGAGCCCTTCAAGAGTTAAAATACTTTGGTACTGTCTGCTTCTCATCTTGTGTGTTTGGTTCCTCCCACCCATCTTTCTGCCCATGAAATTGCAGCAGTTTGCTGTAAAAATAGGCTGGTGCTGGATCTCCTTAAGGAAATGACAGCAAGACTTAACAAGGCAAAGTGGTCTATTTTCCCTAAAAATTATGCCTCATTTTCTGGGATGATTAAGTTCAAATGAAAACTCTGAACAACGAAATCCCAACTCTAATTAACCAAAGCCTTTATCCAGAGGTAGACATCTGGCACAGAAAACTCTGGTTTCTACTGTTGCAGTATGATGAAGTTTAAATTGTTGAAGAAAAATCTGGGAATACTGTAATATAACCAGATAATTTTAAGTGGCACTAACAGTTCTGGGATCTGCATGATCTCAATTTTGAAACAACAGGATGGATCCTACTTGAAACAAGTAATTCACTAATAGAAATTGCCTTCCTTGAATAATGGATAGTCTAAAATAATCCAAATTGAAATGTTCGTGTTCTGTCTTCATTACTGGCAGAGTGTTTCTATAGGGCCAATGATTTAAAAGACTGAAGGGAGTGGAAACCATTCTTGACTGCTGACCAGTGTCCACCTTTGTATCTCTTAAATAGAAATTATGTTATATAAACTGGATTATAATAGATTAGAGTGAGATGAACTTGCCAGGCAAACAAGTAGCTGATCCTTCAGAGCTTCTTGCAATGATGCCGTGGGATCAGTGCAAGCATGACAAGGCCCTGTCTATGTTCATGTATTCCAGAAAACCATTTCTAAACCATTTTGCTATTTTTTAAGTATGTCTTTCAAAGATTTACAGCCTGCTCATAAGGGCATGAAGGCAGGAAAAAGAGTGCAGAAAAGATGCCCTGAATAAAATAGAGCAGAATAAACTGCCAGCAAAGACAGAAACAGGTACAGTGCTCATGTTCAGTTTTCTCTGTGTTGAACCTCTGAGGTTTTCAGAGGTCAGGAACTGTAATTTTATCTTTCAAACTAAGACTACACATGCAACGCAAACTTTGCATTGGAAGTGGTGCAAATCAATATGCTGGATTTCAGTTTCCTTTACAAGACAGGTTTCCAAATTAGGTTAGTGTAGGTATGCCACAATAGGTACAAATTTTGCTGCATATTACATCTAACTGGACTAGAATCTAAACTGCCCTCTCCACCTGAACAGTGAAGCATTTTGGCTTATTCCTACATCCTAACTGCGTTTCATATTTTCCCCTACATGCAAAAAGCCCAGGAGTAACAGCCTTGCCATAGGTTATCTTGTGTTGGCCAGCTTCAGTCCCCGAACTTGGGGAACCCAGATGCAGCATTTGTAGTAAGTTACCCCATTTATCACATCTAGTATTTCCAAGACTTTATCTGTTGAAGGCTTTATGATATCTGTTCACATTTTGATGGACTTTCAATTTGAACATTCACCAGGTAAGCTGCAAATAACAACTGTGTGTATGGTTTAGATAGTGAAAATCTACAATTTCAAACACTGAACCAGCACCTTCAGTTGACATAAGTTTGACAACTCATCAGGCTTCTTACAGCTTTACTATCATCATTCACAGGTTACAGGGGAAGATTATTTGTCTATTATTATTTTTTTGTCAGCTTTCTTCTTCCTACGGATGATTGCAAGTCCCTTTCCAGGTGCTGTGTACAGCTCATGTTTACTCCAGGTCTTTTCACTGAGAGTTCAGGTATCACTTATTTCGGCTTCAGATTTATTTGTCCATCAGCTTCAACTGTCACTGTCGTTAAAGATGCTGACAAAGGGCAAGAACTGTTAACATGTCAGTATTAAACTACTGAGGAGTATTAGGAATCCAACCTATGGAACATATAAAATTGTATTTCAACTTTGTCTGTTTGAGTTTAATCATTGTTCTTGCCACTCAACTCTGCAGACTCTTCTGTTGCCAGTTCCTCCATGCGTTCTGACATCCTTAATATCAATTTAAATTTCCTCTCCAGGGATAAGTAGTGTTATTCTTAACTGATGCATAAAAAATTCAGTAAGTTATGCACCAGAAGTTGTTCCACTGCTTTCTCTACTCAATTACTTACTATTACTTGCTTATATGATATTACTACTTTATCATTAGTTAACAGATACTGTACTTGGAAATACTGTTATTCAAAGTGTAAAGCAGTTACAGAATTACTCTTCTAGTTCTTATGGCTGTTTATTCCTGCATAATGCTTTACAATTGCAGTTTTCATGTATACTAAATGATGAGTTTTATCCTGACTGTGAAAAGTTGTGCTAACAGCCTGCTGGTATTGCCAACAGCTTTTACCAGTCTTAGCCAACCCCCCATAAGAAATCCTGGGTCTGGGGACACCTTAAATAGTAAGGATCAGGACCGTGAAATTGATTCAAAACAGAGAGAGCAGATCCCATATTCCTGCAAGTATCTGTACTGCTGAAGAGACACACTGCATTATTTTATAGGAATCAACTTTAAAGATTGTAGTCCACCAGGGATAACAGAAGTCACAAATAGTCAGGTAATCGCATGCACAGTGAAACAGATTTCCTTAGACAGAAAAAGATGACAAAACCCCCACCCCTGGATGCAAGCAATCCAATTGCTGAAGTAGAAATCAAACCATCTTACTGTGGGACCTACAGAAAGAAGCCACAGGAACGGTTTGCTTCTGAGAACTCCCTTCTGAACTCAGTTTCAATAGCTCTTCAGCTATAAAAAGATTCTATGAAAAGTAAGAGGGATTAGTGGGACGATTTTATGTGATGAAAGCCAGACAGAGCTGGTTTCCTCCTGTACTGCTGACAATTAGTCCAGATCACAAAGACTAGTTGCTACTCAACAAGACACCTTGCAGTAAAAACACTCCTCATCATGACCATCCAGATGTTAAATCTCTTGTTACCCTGGACACCTGCCATCTCTTTCAGATGGAACAATTGATGCTTTAGAGATACACAGGAGAAAAAAAACCATTCAGAATCAGCTTAAAAGGCTCTCAGATGCACAAGCAAAAGCAAATTTTGCTATCACAGGAATGAGAGGGTACTTTTCACCCTGCAGGGAAGGCAGGCTTAACAAAGCACAGAAATGTGACAGACCTAGAGGGAAAACCCTGTAAAGTCAGGTACAGTGATCCTACTGTTGCCACAGAGAGAGAGAGCCCTTTGGCAGCAGATGAAGAGCAATTGCCCATCTCACAGCAGCACCACCAGCCCATCCATCCCTTCAGCACCACGACCAGCCCAAATGCACAGGGCACCCGCCAACGTGGCATTGAAACCTTCACCATTTTGTGGTTTTCTGGGAATTTTTTGTGGGCAACAACCTACCTTCCTTCTCTAGGATAGTATTTTGATTAGAATTGAAGCAGATAATCATGAAAGTACAAACCTCTTGGGTTCTGACAGTATTTTGAGAAAATAATGTGGGATTTGTAGAGGAAGAAATAATCCATGTCACTTGGGTTTCCCAATGTCTATAAACTTCTTGCAAAGGAGGACAACAGGTTATTGTGCTACTGAAAACTGGAGGTTCTGAAAACATTTTTTTACTATCCTTGGCATCTTCCTGAGCAGAAGGTCTCTAAGTATGTACTAAAGCAGCCATGGTTTCTCAGCATGAACTACCAGAAATTTGCTGTCCCAGTAGGAGTTTCCTGTCCATCCAGTTTCTTCCTGCATCTCTCCATCTACTTGTGTCATGCAAAAATGCCAGGATCTGTGGAATTATGGAAAAAAATAATGTGGAGACAACAGCCTGTGAGTAGTTGAGGCTACTATAAAGCAATAAGGAATTTCTTGAACCTTTTGGCCTAATTTGAATTCTAACCACATTTTTCTCATAAAGGAAAGGCAGACACAGCAGAATGTTAACACCTTCCTGCTCTGTCAAAGGAGTAGGTACAGATCTAACCTTCCAGAACTTCACAGAGTAAGCTGGCAAAGTTACAGTTCTCCCCTTATAAACAAAATACTCCTTGCTGCACTGAATTGTTCTTCCCATCTACACCTAAACAGCTTTTTTCACAGCAGCCACAACTGTGTCAAGCAATTTTTGATACCAGTCAGACAATAATAATGACCCATTCCTTTATTTCCATAACTCAAAACTTATTGCTTTATAAACTTTCCCTATAGACACTAAAAGAGCTGCTAAAATTGTCTTCCAGTTTTAACAGATTGGTGAAACTTCACATACTGAAGCATCATGCCAAATCATTCTCCATTTTTGCAAGGACCCTCATTTGCAACTTGCCAGACCCCTTGAAATGAAGTATTTAAAATCAGAACATGTGCCTTTACTTTGGCACTGCTTGTAACAGTTTGTTTAGTAGATTGTGACCAACTTTTCCAGAAGTAGGTAACATAACTAGTCTTTATCCACTCTGTAAATTATAGGTTGAATTTGATACTAACACAGCAAATGAGTATTTTAAGGACAATGTGCTCTTGAAAGAAGTAAGAAACAAGTTATGAATTTAACTGACTTTGCTTAAAAGCACCATGTGCAGCCAGAAACAATAGTTTTATTATGGTTATGGACTTTGAAGCCATGAGTGATTCTGAACTTTGCCAGGGCAGATGAAGAGGTAGCTACCTCAACAAAAATCCCCCAAACAACCGGGAGTTTAATTATGAGGCAGTTTAAGATGTGGCCTGCAAAAAAAAGGCAAAGTTGGCCTCAATCACCGGATGTAGAACTCTCTCCAGTTTAAGTGCCCAAATAGTTAATTTAAAGCAGCAGAAGAATTGCTCCTTTTTTCAGGACACAAGAGGAGGAACTTGGTAATTAGAACTGTGATGATGCTGGAGACTTCATACTGTGCTTGGTGTTTGCCAGTTAAAATCCCTCAATACTATGGGCATTCATGTAAGAGAGGAGTTTGGCTCAAATGCTCACTGCAACAACTACTTGGACATCTTATTTTGTTGCTGATGGTGCAAAATGCATTGCCTTTCTTGAGAGTCAGAAGATTTGAATTCTGCAACGGAATTCAAACCCAACTCACCAGGGGCAATGTGGGACATTACATTAATTCCAGCCCCTCTAAAAAGCTGCAGCATCCCTGGCCTGATGCCCCACAAGCCATCTATTTGCTGCCCCATCCTGCAAAAACAGCAGGGGCAACTATAGGAGTGCACAGAACAAAACTGTGATATGAGAGTATTGTCAACAGCAACAACATTTTCCTCCCTCAAGTATCAACAAAGACATTCTGGTGTGTTTGTGAAATTAGACACGTGTTTCGAAGACTTCACTCTCAGGCTGAGGGATCTACATGACCTACATATGCTCTAAATCCCATCTGAGATATTCATAACCTCTCTCAGACCTCAATCCAGAGCTAGGTCTTTATACTTCAATGAACAACTGGAAGAACTATTGATTACATAAATATATGCAAACTGCAGGGGTGAATGTTTCAGAATATCCACAACTGGATTGCACCATAACTGAGTTAACACAGACATAGTATACAAAATGAAATGTAAAACTGTCCTAGGAAAACAGTTAATCTCCAGAAGCAAAAAACCTAATAAATTCATGAGCTTTTTTACATATGAACTATTTATCGTATAGATGTTTTTTGTCAGCAAAGTAATGAGCTTGCATTTGTCAAAAATAAGAAATCTATTTTATAATGGCATATCGAGTATAATGAGTATGAACTCACACAGTCAAACTTAAAGGCTGAAACTGTTGCTTGGGCATACAAGACACACAAAATAAGCCCCCACTCCCCCCAAGCCTTTTGCTTTCAGGTTCCAGGATAATTCAGAATGTTGCCACCTGGCCATTGTTTCGCTGTCTACCTTAGGGTTCTTCTATACAAACAGCAAATCCCAATCAGTCTGTTTTTGCAACACAAATGCATGAGATTAGTGGCTGCAGGAGCAAACAGAATCAGATTAAGCCCTGTAAGACAAATGAATGATATTACTTCACAAGTATGAAATCTGAGATCTCTTTGCCTTTAATTTAAAAAACCTGTACCTAATAATCACATTAAAGTCTGTTTGGCATGCCAGACAGCTTTTACTTCCTCTGTTATTTTTACAATTTGAATGTCCTTTGTAGTTACTGAAATTAATTTATGCCTTTCAGCAAATATTTTTTTTAAACTTTTTATCTATAAAGGTTGGTATTGTCAAACACAATATACTTTTGTAATTTCACATCTAAGTGCTTTTTCTCAATTTAGAATTCAGTAAAAGCTGACAATCATTATTATAAATCTTCATAAGGCTTGGCATTTGTCAAATCAAACAATATAATTTTTGCAGAAATAGCAGTATTGCAACTCCACTCCATTCATTATTTGCACTATGTTGTAGAGTGTTCACAGTGCTTAGGAAATGCAAACATAACTTTTTTATTTTGCTTTAAAAGGTCAATTATTTCCTTAAGTATTGGCCAACAGAAATGAGAACTAACCCTGGAGCAACAAATTTAGCAAGGAAAATGGGTCAAAGAACAGATGTTTGGAGGATGACAGAGAGCAGTGGGACAGGTAACCAGGTCAGCAGGCAGGAATCCTGATTAGAGTTAACTGAACTCCATTTCCCTTTCATAATCAAAATACTTGAAAACCTCATTTATAGCACCGGCCAATTGCAATAAAAATGACTTAAAAAGCTGTAGAAGCTTTCAGTTGTGAAAGCAGTAAGATTTTATAGTACTAAGCCAGCTGAAAACCATCTTTATGGGAAACGGTTGCTACATTCCCAATATGCACATATTAAAATGACAATTAGCGATTTAAATAATTTAAATAACTAAACATACTGATAAAATGAGCCCAACTTAACTTCATCTATTTTGAGTTGATTGTTCATTGGCTGTTAAAAGATATCTTCCTGAAGAAAGACAAGATAAACACATCCTATATTTAACATGACAGAAGTTAAAGTAATAACCCTTCTTACAGTGTGTCTGTACCATGGGCAAAGCTGAACCTCTCTGAGCTGAGCAGCGCAGGAATTTGCTGCAAAGATATTTATGCTGGTATCACACTGGGCAGCACAAATAGGAACAGCAGAGCTGAATGAGCTCAGGGCACTGCAGCAGGGACATTTGTTTATTGCTGGATTTTGGCTGGCACTTTCCCAGCAGCTTCTGTCATATCGTGTGGATGTGCTTGTTTGGACAGGGAGTCTGGCAGGCATATCCATACAGTGGGCCTTAGAGTGATCCTTATTTGGGCTGTATTTTGGGAAATAACAATTAACAAACTTAAATGTCTACAAAATGCCAATTTGAATAGTAGCAGAAAACCCCCCAAACCTGAAGGAACACATAATTAGGAATTACTGGATTTAAGAAGTCAAGCTAAGTTAATATGCAGTCACTGCTAACCAACTATGGTAACTATCTGGCTTTAATTTTACATTTTTAAAAATGAGTTCACAGATGCTTCCAATTGTGGGCAAAGTTTTGCTTCCTTCCCCCTTTCCTCCCAGATACCTTGCACTTGGCTCGTGTAATCAGAGACCAATATGAGAAGGACCTTACCTCAGGCAGAACCACTACACTGATGTTGTTTCTTGCAGATGTTTGTGTAACCTGTTCTTAAAGACCTGAAAATATGGAGACTCCACAGCAGTTTATTCCACTGGTTTATCATCTCCTCTGTAATTCTTTGCCCCTCAGTGTCTAACTCTGCAGCCTGTGATAAAATTTGAGGTAATTCCTTCCTGCTCTCTGAAACTAATACAGTGCACAAGCCCCTTCCTTGTTAGTTTTCTTTTTATGTAGTTGAATACTTACATCCTCAGTTCCTATTTTTTCAGTTCAACAACATGAATTTCTTCACAATCTTTCCTTGTAGCCAGCATTTTAGGAACCTATTATTCTCTTTATTCTCATCTGGAATCTTTCCATCAAACCACATGTTTAAGTGCAATACTGAAAACTAGACACAAACTTAGGACATAGTAAGTTAAAACAACACCACAAAGTTGAAAAGTTCAAAAAAGCCAAGAACACTCTCATCAAGTTGCTTCACACTGCTTAAAAATTGCCAGTGGAAATGAAAGTAGTTGGATGTAGGAATTTATTTCTTTAGAAAAAGAAGGGGTTTAAGACAACTTAAGAATTTCTTTGGAGTGGTTGGAGGGAGTATATATGAATAATTTCAGCTTTTTCTTTAAAAAGTGTTGAGATTTTTTCTAACTTTTCTTGTGCTGAAGAAGAAAGCTTTGAGATAGAAGCAACAATGGAGATGTCATTTTGGACTGGATTACTTTGAGTTGTTTTTATTAACACCTATTTAGCTAATGTACTATTAAAAAGGGTCTGAATGCTTAAAATCACATGGAAACCAGCACACTACATTCTCAGCCCTTCCTATTGCACTTCTCTAACTGTGAAAGGAAAACCAAGCCTTACTGCTCTTCATGCTTTACCAGAGAACAAACAAGCACAAAGTGATACCAAGTTTTTAAGAAGTATTTCCTGTACTACAAAATGTTGGAAAAAACAAATGCAATTTTGCCCTTGAATATTTTGCTAGATAATACATACTTCAAACTCTGTCTGGTTTGACTCCTGTTAATCAGCTGTAAGCAAGGGATTCCCAAGCTCTGCTACAGGCTATTTCAATACAGCACCTTGTACACAAAACTGATCTCCTTGCACTGCTCCCAAAGAAAACAGCCAACAGTTGTTGGGGCAGCAAATGCTGCCTGCACATGCAAACACCTCTTTTACTGTGCACAGTTTAACAAACCCAGAAATTTTTCCTGCAGCTTTAGCATAACATTTCTTATTCAACTATGGTGATGCCCAAACAAAGTAAGAATCCTCGCTGTAAATGTAGATACTGTTCTATGTCATCATCAACAAATAAAAGGATAAGGTGTATGGTGTATATCTTGTTCAACACCTGAATGGATTTCTCTGAACTGGTTTGCAGTTTCAACATTTCTAGTATGGATGCAATAACAGTCTGAGATCCAAAGAAGTTTCTGTGAAGCTTTTAAGTGTTTCCTCTTAATACCCAATGGCTGCAACTCTGTGCAAGGCAATGACAAAAGCAGAAGAAACTCTAAATAGTTCGTGTGGGGAAAGCTGACCTTGCATTATCAGCAGTTGAGCATTTTTAGAGAAGTAAAAATTTGTGTGGAGAACACATTACTCATATAGTTGGAGGTCACTGGAAGTAAAAAGGATTACACTCAGACTTTTCTCCACACAAAAATCCTTGAAAATTCCTTTTTTCATACAAGAAAACTGACAGTTCTTAGAACAATCATGTTTGTCTTTCCAGCTCACTAAACCAAGAGAACAGGTTGTTGAAGACCTCTCACCTAATGGAAGAAGCAGGTGAGCTTTGTTTTTATTTTCCAGTACTGGATTTTGCAAGTATGGCCAAATACATTATGCAAAGGATTCTTCATAAAGAATGTTTTTACACCCAAGTCAAGGAGTAAAGCAGACAATGGGTGCAAAAGGCAATCCTAAGATAGCATTAGCTTTGTGATGGGCAATATGGAACCATTCTACATGTCTGCATTATCTGGATCAATCAGATTTTCCAAAGCAATCTCAAAAGATCTTGCCCATGCACACTGTGTACTACCAACCCACGTAAAATATTTTTGCTATTAATATTCACTCAGTAAAATGCTGCATCATTTTAATAAAATCACTCCAGTTCAGTCGTGCAAATACTTCAAGAAATATAATAAACAATAATAAAAAGAATAAACCTTAAAAACCTTCATTTCATTTCATTAGCAGGTTAGTAACTTCTTGATTACATACACTTTCTTGTGAAAATGTGTTTTTATAAAATTAGAGTGCAAATGGCTTATTTTTTAGTATATGGAACTGAACTGTATAGATGCACTAAAACTTAAAAAGTAACTTCTAAAAATACCTTTTTGTAATTATATCAAAGAGGAAAAAAAACATTAAGAACACAAATTTCCCTGAAGGCTATAAGAGGTTACATGTCACTCTAGCCAGTGGCTTTGTTTTCCATTACTTAAGACAGTTTCTGAAATATAATAAATAAAGAACATCTTATCTCAAAATGTACATCAACAGATTTAAACTTTATTCTCATTAACCCCTACAGAGCCTATAAAATAGGGTCAGCTAAAAGGGCTCTCAAATGGTCCTCAGCAGACACTACATCATGTTCTAGTGATAACTGCTTGAAAAGGAAAAGTCTTTTCACAGCCCAGCCCCTAAGGGTTGTAAGATCATAACACTTAAAATCCCTAAGTACAAGTGCTCTTTGATATCTGGTACAATACTATAAAATATGAATTAACAAGGACATTAATCATTGTACGTGATATAATTATTAAGCATGCTTTAATCCTGAAAAATGCAATGAAATAGTATCACATGTATTACTCATTTTAAAATTTGTAAAGATATTTCAGTTTAATTAATGGAAACCACCTGTCTAAACACCCTGAGCTCACAGGCATTTTTTAAGGACTGGCTTGAAACAGAAATGTAATCTTGAACCAAGTCACACAAACATTCACTTGCAGGGAAAGGGGGTTGCTACAAAACCTGCAGCCCATTGCTTTTCTGTTCTGGGCTGCAGTAGCTGAAGTTTGTAAGCACCAGAATCCCCCACCCAGCGGACCAGTTACAGCTGTTAATTGTGGAGGGAAGGACTGGCCGACATCTGCTGCTTGCACAGTTAGTTAATGGTTCACTTCCAGGTCCTAAAAGGACAGTAGCCTCTCTCAAAGGACAGTGTCGGCCCCCATATATGTCTGCCTCCTACACTGCCTGTCTTGTTCTGGTTTGTCATCCCCTGCACAATGCAAATCCGAGGGCACTCACATCTGCCACTGATCGACCCAATTCGTGAGCAATCTTTTCCCATCGACCAGGAGTGCCCCCTGGGAACTTAACCATACTTCTTGTCAGCTGGCTCAGGTCCTCCTCTGTCCATTCAGGTGCCTGTAAAACATTTGTAAAACATTCATTACAGTGGGATACTGGGCAAATACTTGCAAGGTAATATACTGAAAAACAAATTTTAAAATAATTAATATTAAAAAAAAATAAAATCTGGGTACCTTCTCCCCGTGCTGTTGCTGAAAATGCTTAAAAACAACAAACCAAGAGTAAGATATTAAAAATCCTGCACACTCAAAAATGCATTTTGTGTATTATGTGGACTAACACATTTAATTTCTATTAATGTTAATACATTATACATAACACTGTAAAATGCAGCAAAGAAAACAAGCAGCAATACTTTTATTAAATATTATAGGGTTATGGAAGGAAAAAATTTAGAAGGGCCAAAGCCCAACAAGAACTTAATCTGACTACTGTCTTAAAAGACTACAAAAAGAGGTTTCTACAAATATAGTAGCAACAAAAGGAGGCCTAAGGAGGATCCCCATCCTTAACTGGAAAGAGGCAGAACCATAATGACATAGGGTGAGGAGAAGGCTGAGGTACTTACTGCCTCCTTTGCCTCAGTCTTTAATGGTAAGACCAGTTGGTCTCCATGTACCAGCCCCTGAGCTGGAATACAGAAACACAGAGAGCAATGAAGCCTCCATAATCCAAGGGAAAACAGTCAGGGACCTGCTGCACCACTGAGATACACACAAGTCCATGGGACTGGATGGGATCCACCTGAGGGTACTGAGGGAGGTGGAAAAGTGCTCACTGAGCACTTCTCAACCATTTTACCAGCAGCCCTGGCTCACTGCAGGGCTCCCAGTGGACAGGAGGCCATAAAATGTGATGGCTGGAAGAAAGATCCAGGGAACTACAGGCCTGTCAGTCTGACCTCAGTGCCAGGGAAGGTCACGGAGCAGATCAACCCGAGTGCCATCACACAGCACATGCAGGACAGCCCAGGGATCAGGCCCAGCCAGCCTGGGGTTGAAAAAGGCAGGTCCTGCCTGAGCAATCCCATCTCCTGTGACACAGTGACCTGCTTAGTGAATAAGGGAGAGGCTGTGGATGTGTCTACCTGGACTTTAGTAAAGTCTTTGACACCATTTCCCACAGCATCTCCTGGAGAAACTAGCTGCTCAAGGCATGACCAGGGGTGCTCTTTGCTGGGTAAAAAACTGTCTGGGTGGCCGGGCCCAGAGAGTGTTGGTGAATGGAGTTACACCCAGCTGGTATCTGGTCACCAGTGGTGTTCCCCAGGGATCAGGGCTGGGGCCAGTCCTGTTTAGTATCTTAATCAATTACATGGGTAAGGGGATTGAGGACACCTTCAGTCAGTTTGCAGACACACTGAGTTGTGCGTGTGTGTTGATCTGCTGGAGGGCAGGAAGGCTCCACAGAAGGATCTGGACAGGCTGGATCAGTGCGAAGAGGTCAGTGGGAAGAGACTCAGCACGGCCAAGTGCTGGGTCCTGCCCTTGGGTCACAACAACCCTGTGCAGGGCTCCAGGCTGGGGGCAGAGTGGCTGCAAAGCTGCCCAGCAGAAAAGGACCTGGGGGTGCTGCTGGAGAGCAGCTGAACATGAGCCAGTGTGTGCCCAGGTGGCCAAGAAGGCCAATGGCTTCCTGGCCTGTGTCAGCAACAGTGTGGCCAGCAGGATCAGGGCAGTGACTGTCCCCATGTACTCGGCACTGCTGAGGCTGCACCTCAATTCCTGTGCTGAGTTTTGGGCCCCTCAGTACAAGAAGGACACTGAGGTGCTGGAGCGTGTCCTGAGAAGGGAAATGGAGCTGGTGAAGGGTCTGGAGCACAAGTCTGATGAGGAGTGGCTGAGGGAGCTGGGGATGTTCAGGTTGGAGAAAAGGAGGGTGAGAGGAGACCTTATTGTTCTCTACAAGTACCTGAGGGAGCAGGTTGTGGTGAGGTGGGGTCGGCCTCTTCTCCCAGGTAACAAGCAATAGGACAAGAGGAAATGGCCTCAAGTTGCACCAGGGGAGGTTTAGATTGGGTATGAGAGAAAGTTTCTTCACCATATGGGTTTTCAAGCACCGGAACAGGCTGTCCAGGGAAATGGTGCGATCACCACCCCCAGAGGTATTTAAAAGACATCTGGATGTGGCATTTAGGAACATGGTTCAGTGGTGGACTTGGCACCGCTGGGGTAACAGCTGGATTCAGTGATCCTAAAGGTCTTTTCACATAAATGATTCCATGATTCTATGATTAAATCACACTTTAATATGCAAAGTTTTAGACCTTTATGCAATTGCACGTGTAATATATTTTCAGCAGACACAAAGAAAATATCTCCTTTTTTACATATTAAAAAAGCCTCTAAATAAAACAGAACTGTCATCTCTAGCTTTTTGTCACTGTTATCATCCAGGAGTTCAGCACCCTGGCACAATCCAGGAATGAAATCTGTTGATTTTAATATTCCATTAAGACTATTACGAAACACCCCTCCCTCCTCCTTAAAATGCAGTTATGCCACAAAACCAAACCGGATGCTCCTAACACCCAAAAGATATAAAAATGTTTTGCTCTAACCACATGCCAATCTATTAACAACAACTGTCTTCATAACGGCCAAATAAAAGTGAACAAAGCAAGGAACACACAATTAGAGCAGGTTTAAGGCATGAAATCGCACTTGCCTCAGAAGGCAAGATGCAGTAACCGCCTGTGACATTTGCAGCATCTTTGGCAATGACCACAGAGCCAAATCTTCGTTACCATCAGCAGCCTGCCATTTTATTTATTTTTAAGGAATTCTTTATGCCATACATCTTCTAATCACTATTTCCGATAATGAACAGGCACATATCAAGCGGTTTGCATTACAGAGCCATCAGCACAGAACAACAGTCAGAGGTGAGTGACCCCAGGGACCATCCCCACAACTACAGCAAAGCTTCTCCCTGACACTAATCCTGCCTGTCATTCTCCCACTGTGCTCTAACCACACTGACATCCGCCTGCCGCACTGCAAGCTTAACGGGGCCCTTCCTGACTTTTTACTGTCTCCCCCAATCAATGGTTCAAGCGTGCTCTTTTCACCATGTCCAAATGGCAGCTTCACTCATAATCAAAGTGCATTGCTCCTGTTAAAGGGCTTCCCGAAAGGCTTCACCATTTGCATTCATTTGCAAAGCAAACTACTTTTATTCACTTTGTTCTGCTATCAAGAGTGTTCCCTGAAGCAGATAAATTGGCATAAATACAACCTGCCACTTAAAAGACAGTAAATAATAGCCAATAGTAGCAAGGATTTTATCAATCCTCCCGTTCTGGATCCATGTAGTCCTTTATTCAATGTTGAAAGCCTCAAACATTCATAGTTTTTAATACAAGAATAAAATGAATTATCTATGATGTTTCAAACACAAGATGATTAAACAATGCGTGTGTATGTGAGAGATCTTGCACATACATTACATGCATTATACAACTACACTCCGGCCTAAGGAAGACATGATAAATACACAAAAAATCTCCACAATGCACAAAAACCTTATTACTTTTACTATTTTAAAACAAATTAGTATACTTCATACATTTATTATTTTGTAGTACATATAGATATTTCATTTATTTTTAAATAAATATTTGCCATACTGAAAGTACCACTTACCAAAATTTTATCACTGAAATTTAAATAATGAATTCTTCTAAGCGTTTTGGTTTAAAGCCTTTTGTTTAAAAATGAGTCAAATTTCATACCTCAGAATTAGCCTTAATATGCAGTTTACTGTAATTGTCTCTTTAATTTGTACTAAAACTTGGGAGGGGGGGTGTTACTGGTTTTTTCTTTTTTTCCCTTTAAGAACATTCACACCTATTCTCTCACCATATCCAAAGCATATCTAAGCAATTACACACGGAAATTAAGATGATCTTTTCACTGATATACATATGTTGGAAGCTTTCTGGTAAGTTTTACTTTCAGACTTTTTTGGTAAGCTTTGATTTGTGCTCACAATTTTGCTACCAAATTGTAACTGTTACAGAATTCTTAAGGTTCTCTTCCTATTTAATGGACAAAACTACAATCATTCTGCAGATCTGTAGTTAATTACACAGCTAATTCACAGCACAAGAATTCATTATCTACATTAAAATATTAACTTCTTAATCTTATTTCAAGCTGACAATGATTTTAGCATGTGAAGATCTAAAACATTTATAAATTTGGAAAATCTTTGAAAAAGCTTTTAGAAAATTCAGTCTCAACAGCAAAAGCTGTAAAAGAGCTTTTGTGAATATGCAATTCCTCAGCAACAGTTAATTGTGTCTTTAGATGCAACAGCACCTACTGTGATCCAACTACTACAAGCAGCTACGAGGGTGGTCATGGTGAGAATGTATTCTCCCTGTTCTAATCTGTAGCCAACTGTAACTGTGAGAGTCAAATGAATGCATAAACATACTGCTTTGTCACCTAAAACCATGTGTGTCCAATATTACTGAAACACTGGGCCAAAATTCATCTCTACAGTAAAGCAATGGAAGACACCACATGGTGAGGGGACAGCTGTTGTTACTACACAAGCATTCAGATTTTGCATCAAAAAAGCCCCATTCTGGGATTAACTCCCATACTGAATACAAAATTAAAAGTACAGAGTTATGGTCTACAGTCTTCAGAATTAAAATAAGATACAAGTGTATATATAAAACTTTGATAGCATTCCCACAAACAGTAATCCTTTACCATGGTTAACATGGGATTGTACATAGCTGGCAATACTGAGGGATTAGTTCACACAAACCACTATGCACCATTCTATGGGAAAGAAATATGAATGTGGCTTATTATTTATCATCCCTCTTACATATCCATCTGCACTTGGCAATTCCATCCCATCTCTTTCAGCATGACAGTTTTACACTATTAGGAATTTTTTAAATATGAGAAACACTATTTTCAATTACATGAAAAACAAATTTCTAGACAAGAAAGCATTTCTTGTCAAGAGAAGTCTGACTCATTATTTAGACCTGTTAACATTAATAAGTATAAAACTATATATGCTTTTATTGATAAAATTGGAAAGTGGCTGGTGTTTGAGTTTATAAGGAAACTTTTGGAATCATTTACAATGCCTTGACAATATGAGATAATTTGATTTTTTTAGATTAAATATTAGCTTTAGACCATTTCTTTCTCTCATCAGTATACTGTAGATTCAATTAAAATCACTGTTGTATGGAAGTTGGGCTAATGTTTCAATCTAGCTAGGACTTTGTGATACAACTTCATCTAATTTTGGTGATTCACTGATTTGAGTACATCTAGTCCATGATCTTGCACATAAAACATGAAGCAGCATCTCTTTAAAAATACCTGTGCAAATATTTTTAGACCAAGGGTCCTAGTAAAACTCTGGACAATTTTCCAAATCAGGAAACATTTACCCTACAAGATGGTGGTGCTTCTATCCAGTAACTAAGGAACAGAATGTGAAAGTTTTCCTGATGTAGTTTTTTTGTTTGTAAGGTCTTATTTGTATTACAATATTCTTCTATATTTTTACATTTCTTGCTTGACCTATAAGAGGTCTGCAGTCAGTCTTGTTTTATCAAGTGTAATACACATCTGGCATTGTGTTCCAGCTGTTGCTGAACACAAAGGGTCTGCTGCACTGCCAAAGATCTCTTGTGAAGCTCTCAAGATCTGCTAAAGGGTATTAATGCAGAGCCACATGTTCATATAACCCTTTGGTCCTTCAAAGCTCTTACTCAAATCCAACTTCCACTAGCACTGTTTTTATTAAGCAAGCCAACAAAAACAGACAGCTACGCTGTTTCAGACCAATGGTCAAAGCAGTCCAGTAAGCTCATCATTTGTACTCAAAGAGTGCAGCAGCACCAGCAAACTTTGTCATAGCAAAAACCATTATGTTTATCATTCACTCTTTCCAGTCTCACTGTGCTCTGAAAAAACGGGGACTATATGCATTATACAAGAGTAAGATGAAGGCAAGGATGTTACAGGCTATATATGCTTCCCTCAGTATTTTCCCAGACTCCAATTATTTTCAGATCAAGCAATTTCTATAGGCTGATTTTTATATGCTTAGATTTATCCATCTCAATGAATCTGTCTTTCAAAGTTTTTTCCAGTCTCCTGTGAAACTATGTAAACTTTCTGGATTTGCAATTTGTGTTCCTGAGGAGTTGCACCCATCTGCTACTCATTAAACAAGGAACTCCCTTATTTTGTGTTTTGAACCTGGCTCTTGGTTTTGAGATAATCTCCTCCCAACAGTCTGTGTGTACTGACTTCCATGGCACTTACAACTTTGTTCAAAACCTCCCTCAACAGTATTTTGCTGTAAGTTGTCTCTTCCTGGCCAAAGACTCCTGATCTACTCAGCTGCTTTCTCATGTAAAATCCACGTTATGCATCATACTGCCCATGATGCCTTTTTCTAAACCACCTGCAACCAGGTACTTTGAAATGAGCTACAAGACTGCACCGAGTAGCATTAATCGTAAGTTATACAGTGGAATAACAATTCTTCTAGTTTGCTCTCAATTTTTTTTCTTAACGATTTCTAACATTTAACTGGTTTTTGTAATAATCCTGAGCCGATGTTTTCAATGAAGCCAGGACTGGTAATTCCTAAGATCTCACTCCTCAAGGATCAAGGTCAGCTCAGAACTTATCACCTTGTGCATGCAATTAGGACAGTCATCCCCTATATCAACATTCGCATCACTTTGTATTTATATACTGGGAAAATTTTTTGTCATTTTATTGCCCAAGCAGTCAAAATCTTAAGATCACTCCGTAGTTCTTCAGTGTCTGTTCTCACCTTCACTGTTCCAAGTAATACCATCATTGATAAACTCTCCCAAGATTCATCTTTTTACCACATTATCATCACTACATTATATGAACACATCAAACACACAATTCCTGGCAGAAACTCAGACAAACTCCACTGCTAACCTAGCTCTATGAAAAGAGGGTTTTATTTCTACCCTTCATTTCTCATCTTTCATTAACTATTTATCTGGGAAATAGCCTTTTTCTTATCCCATAACTGTTTCCTTTCCTAAAAACATACAAAGCTTTGTTAAATCCTTCTGGAAAATCAAGCAGACTTTTATCAATTAGATCACCTTCTCCTGACATGTTTGTTAATCTTTCTATGAAGCCCAGAGGCTTTAAGGCAGGACTTCCAACTACAAAAGCAACGTGCCAAACTCCATACAGTTCATATTTACCTGGGGCTCACAATTCTATTCTTTATGACTTCTTGGTTAGTTTTCTCCAAAGAGATGTTAGATGTACAGGCCTGTAAAGGTCCCTGAATTCCACTGAAACTTAATAAATATATAGAATTCAACATTTGGCATTCCAGTCCTCAGGTACCCAAGAAAATAAACAGTTAATTGAATTATTTAATCCTTACATTTTCTTTGAAGTCTTCCTTGCATATCCTCTGGTCCCAGTAACTTGAATGATTTAATCTTAAACAATACATTACACAGGTTTAAAAGAACATTAATTGTAGAATTCTTCAAAGCAAGTACATGTAAATATGAAGATAAAAGTAATTGTCTTCTCTTATAAAGTTGTCAAAATAATAACCTAACCATCATAGTTTTTGTTTATACTATTCTTCAGACAGGAATGCCTTCAGCACTAAAAGCATTAAAATATTAAACAATGTACACAACATAAGTAGACAACAGCCCTCAGAGCTAATACAGGTCCAAGAGGAATTAGTATTCAGCCTTCTCATTCCTAAGATGTGCCTCCATATAAATATATATGTATAGGCATGTATCTCTTACTTAACCTCAGCATGAAGCCTGCCTGAACTACAGATTCTCCCACCACCACCACCTTCAGCAGCATTACATGGCACTGCCAGGCTATTCCCAGACTTAAAATAAGCCATACCTTAAGTCTGAAAAACTTGTGTTCAAACAGACAGACAAAAATCATGGGAGGAGGAGGAGAATTATATATAAATCGAGTTAAGAACCAGCTATATGAAGTAGTAAGACAATTTTTTAAAGTTATGACTACATTCAGAAAGTTGCAGATACTCAAAAAACAGTATTAATCAGTCATCTGACAGAAAAGGTGGCAAGCAACGACTTAAAATTGAAGTGCAAGATGTGCTATACACTGACAAGAAGCACACTAACGTCTCTGGCTGTCACTGTTAGCCATTGGCCTTTCTATGTCTTTCTCCCAGACCAAGCAAAACTTTAATAACAAGTATTTTTTCCCACGAAGATCCTCTCCAAGTATCAGTACATACCATTTCCAATCCTTCAGTAATTTCTACAGATTTTTCTTTATGTCTATTTTACATCTTTTTTTCATGTAAATCCCCAAATTACAAAAAGCCATTCAGAGCTTCTTTTTCCTCCCCTTTCCTACTCAGCATTTATTCTTACATCAACAATACAGAGCCATGAGCAGTTTTTAATACTGTATTTGAAAGTTTCCAGTTCTTTATCTATAATCTGTAGAAGAAGGCAAAGTTGAGTAGTAGATGTGAAATAATAATCTAGATGTGAAATAATAATCTGGTTAAAGCGACACCTTGGAAAAACAGAGAAGGTAAAAAGCATGAAAACACTTGAGTATTTAATTGTAAAAATCTTTAGAAATGTATCAAAAAGTGAGCATTTTTTATCAGCTGACTGCAGGCAGCTTTCTACAGGAGGAGCTGAGGGGCTGCGCCGTGTTGGACACAGGCAGCTCCAGCAGCTCCACTGCAGGAGACAGCAGAGCATCAGCCAAGCTCCCAAGCACCTCTGGGAATGCGCTTAGGGAAGGGCCAGGTGCTGCGCAGAGGTGTGAGAAACAGCCCTGCAGACGCCAAGGTTGGAGAAGGAAGGGGAGGAAGTGCCCCAGGCACCAGAGCAGAGACTCCAGGCAGTCTGTGGTGCAGCCCATGCTGGATCAGATACCCACACTGCAGCCTGTGGAGCACCCACACTGGAGCAGGGGAAAGTGTGAAAAGGAAGGAGTGGCAGTGAGGAACTATTACAGACTGACTAAATATATCCTGTTCCCTCTGTGCCACTGGGAGTAGGAAGGAGGTAGAGGCATTGGGAAAGCAGTGAAGTTGAACTTTCAACTTCAAGGGGACTGGGGGGAAGGTGTTCTAGGTTTTGTCTTTATTTCTCATGATCCAACTCTATTTTACCTGGCAATAAACTAATTTTTCCCAAGTCAGGTCTGTTTTGTCTGTGACAGCAATCAATTCCTTGATCTCCATGCCTTCACCTTGACCTACGAGCTTTTTCATCTTATTTTCTCCTCCAGTTGTGGTGAGAAAAGGGAGTGAAAGAGTGGCTGGATCAGGACCTGGCAGCCACCCTTAGTAAACCCACCAAAGAATTATGAAGAACCCAAATAAATGGCTTGTATCTAGGAGAAGTTTTGGGGAAGAATTCTTTGCTGATCTCCCCTCAAAACTTACAGGAATAGATTATCAGCATCTACAATTGCTGCTGTCGGTTACAACAGCACAAATACCAAATTTAAACTAAAACTCTGCTAGTAATACAAGAGTCTGCAGATCCACCTCCACAAGAAATAAATATAAAAAATTTGTTATTTATTGGTATAATCTAACAAAATGGTTGAATTTTCTACACCAACTAATGATAATCTTAAAAAAAAAGTTACTCCCTCAGTGATTTAAGTACTTCTGAAAAAAATTATTCATATTTTTTTTTTTTTGACTAGCTTACAAAAAAAGGAAAATCTTCCATGGATGTCTACCTTCTAAAGATATTGTCACCTCTTTTGAATGGCAGAACATATTGGTTGCCTTCACTTAAATGTTGAAGCCCTTTCATGATCACAAAGGTTCAGAGAGATTACAGATAAAAATGACAATTCCATAAAACACAGATAAAGTGAGCATACATGAAAAGGACACAAAACCAATAAAAAAGTTATTAGATTGTAAATGTCCTTATTTAAAGTTAGAGAACAATTACTTCCTACACAGTCCTCAAATACCATCAGAAGCCTAAACTAATTAACTAATGAAGTTTCTACACATGGTTTTCTTTAATGAGAGGTGTTTTGAACAATCATTTCTATTTCAGTTTTCCTTGATTGGGAAGGTATAGGACATAACTTGTATCTGATGAACCTTTCACTCAGAATACTTTCTTTTAGTCAATTAAAACTGACATCACCCTTGCACTGTTTGAGAATAGGACTCAAGTCCATGAATAAATGCACACCACTCAAAGCAGAGCAGAACCGCAGAGTGGCTGCAGCTGGGAGGCACCTCTGGAGCTCCCCTGGTCCAACACTCAGCTCAAGCAGGGCCATCCAGAGCTAAGCATCTTAGCCAAGTTGCCAAGGACCATGACCAGACAATTTTTGAATATCTGCCACCAAGAAGGGAGACTCCAAATCTCTCTGGGCAACCTGTGCCAGTGGTCTGTCACTCTCACAGCAAAACAGCATTTCCTGATGCTCACAGAGCCGCTCACATTTGTACCCATTCTAGTGTCCTGTGCCATAAAGCCAGGTAATTTTTGGTGAAGGTGTAAATCATTTATTGATTAGGAACTGACGCCTCAAGGGTTTTTTTATTTTTGATTTTTTAATTTTCATAGATTTTAGACGTTAATAATTGTTGAATAATATTGAACAGTAGATTTTAGTTTACTAGTATTTCTAGTAGTTTAAGTCCAATGTTTATGCCTGTCAACCTTTATCCCATATCAACCCCTCAAGATTCCACAGCTGTTTAAGACTTCCTTTCAAGGAAGAAGGCTGAAAATCACCTCAAGACGGGCACCACGAGACATAAACACTGGCAGAGTGACCTCCAAGCCCAGAACACTGGAAGGCCTCCAAGTGCCCTGCGTGCTGTGAGGAAGATGAAGCATGATGAAGAGTCCCCCCAGACTCAATTCCTGATGGGGTGTGCCAGGGCTGGGCCAGGGCAGGACTGGGGGATGGGTGAACAAGGATTGGATGGACATTATTGTACAAACCCTGGAATCAGGGTTTGGGATACCTGCATCAACATGTATGCCTGAAGGCCCTAGGCCTGGACATTAAAGGACTACCCTTTTTATCTTATCATACACTATTGGCTGGAGTCCTGTTTTTTGCAGTCTCGTAAACCATCAAAATCTTTAAAAAGATCAAAGTGCTTTTCAAAGTTACACTCCTTAAAAGTCTACATAGTTTGAGGGGGAAAAAGGTATCTATCAAATTTGGTGTGGAAATGCAAAATTCCAACTATAACCTGCTGTTGCACTTCTAGTAAATGAGTTTTGTTTTCGGAGGTCATCCTTACTATGGTTCAAGGGATGACATTTCAGGGGTGATCAAGTGGCACATGGTTTGGAGTGTTTCAGTGGGAACAATAAATTGGGCAATACCATTCCCAAACCATGACACTGTTCTATGATGATGTCTCCATCAACTGTCTAGTTAAATGATACTAAGAACCCTTCTAAGTAGCAAAGCTGTCCTCACCAAAATGAGATATATTCAGCATCCAATCGAGGCACAGATCACTGCAAAACCTGAACTTGTTTAACAGAAGGAAACACAACGAGATATCTTAATGGTCATTCCAGCTCTAAGATACAGGATTGAACACCAGGGGAAAAAAAGGTATGTTAAATTTCTGGTTCTTTGCAAAGATTAGCAGATCTTAGGAACTTTATGAATCTAGTAATACAACTGGGGTAACATTAAATAAAGTGCATGATACTTGCAATTTATACATAAGCTCGAAGCTCATCAACTGCAAGTGATACAAAAACCGCCCGATTTACTGGTTGGAGGGTGACTCCAAACTTCCAGTGTTCAGAGATCAAAACCAGAAAAGACATCACCAAATGGATGAAATAAGGTCCTTCCACAGACACACAATCTTGCTTGACAAAATAAAAGAACTTTTTAGCCAGGTTTTGTTTTGCCTAATCACAAACGGTTTTCAGCTCCTGCTCACACCCCTACAGGCAGTTACATGAACAGAGTAACACATTTCACAAGTAGGACATGAGCACTCAGGTACACATTTAACGTCAGTTCAGTCTGGACGATGCTTCAAAGTAATTTTCAGCATGCTAACAGGACCTGGGGGGACTTGGGTTCCGATTGGGAAAGATAATCTTAATCCATTCTATTAAGGACCTTGTTCCATAGCAAGTTTCCTCCAGTATTAACATAAAAATGTGTTAACTTGCTGTTTGCAATGCATAAACTCATACACTGTTTTCTTTTTTAAAAGGAGCTAAAGCCATAAAGTAGTAAAGCATCTGTCTCTAACAATACACACCTGAAAAAGAGCAGTGCTCTACAATTTGTGTTTTAACACTTCAAGTTCTACCAGGCTTTGATTCCAGATTTAACACAAAGCTTTCTTTAACCTACAGCTGTTAACACGACCAAATACATGCGGGGGGCTTTCCAACACCACCTACATTATCGTAAAGCAATCTCAGTATTCCTCCTATGAAGTACATAGTTTTCAAAAACATGGAAAATAATTTGAATTGCAACAGATTTTTATGGCTTTTGAAATTAAATTGTTCTGTCATAGTTACACAAAACCCAGGTAATTTTGTCTGTTTGTCATTACAGCAAACCATGGGGGGGAAAAGGTTATTTCTTGCCACATTCTCAAAATCAAATCTATTTTTGCATCACACATGCCAGAGGAAAAATGTCGATGAAATGGTTCATAAATATAACACTAAAATTACTATTTAAGTCAATGTAATTGAACAGAAATTAAAATGTAGTTTTTAATTGCATATTACAACTTAAATGGTAATACTTAGCAGAAAGTGTTAACTCATTTATTTTTTAATTGTTAGCTGCTTTAAGGCAATTGTTTTAATGCAGAAAAAAAAGAGAAGCTCTTCAGTAAATTTGATTGTAGGACACTCAGGCATGCAGATCAAATAAACTATAGGTTGAATAGGTAATTAGGTTTGGCCTGTGATACATTAATGTGGAGACCAATTCCCAAAGAAAGGGAGTAAATGTGTTTTCATTTAATTCTGTCTCAAAATACCATTCTATTTGGATTCTTAAATGCAGTTTGAAGAGTATTTCCATTTGACAGATTTACAGTACCTAGGTGAATTACTTTTTCAGGAGAAGGATTTTATAACTTCCATAAACTTCAGTAAGGAACTATATAGGGTAGTAAGTCCTCAACAGATTGCAGGTGGCAACTTTTTTCATAATTACTGGATATATTAAAAATCTTTAGCCATGCCAAATTCATGGGAGAAGATGAGCCCAAAGGCATGCAGATACATTAAAGCACATGATTAGCCTTTATCAGTGCAAGGAGTGTTTTTCCTTGCAAGGTTATTATTTGTCTCATGAAATACTAAGTAGACTAAGCAAGTGTGAAATATTTAACAGCATCAGGCTGTACACTCTTCTTTTGTCTACTTCAGTATAACATGGAGCATTACGGGTATTTTGAAAACACCAACATATGGTATTAAACCCCATTCACTACATGAAACCATCCCACGATGGTGTCACAACAAACCAGATACTATTACACAGCTAATCCTGCTGACTGCTCTGCAGTGCTGTCCTCCTCTCTCTCTTTGTCCTTTGTCCACCTTTTCTGTTGTGCTTCCTGGCACATTTTATCATATGATAGAGATCCTATCTAAATAACTTTTGTTTTGTTTTGGTTTTTGTGAAGGATTTTGACACTGGTCTGTTGCTGGCAAACTGTTTCTCTTAACTTCATTCCCCTTAACAGCTTATCCAAAATAAGGGGGTTTAGATGTCCCCTGCCTTCATTCACGATTTAGTTTCAACTGCCTCCCTCAGAAACATTTCATCCCCACAGATAATGTCTAAATAACATTCTTCGTTCTACAGCAAATGAACTAAATTGTTTCACTAGTAATGCTGTCTTGCTCTAATGCCCTAAACCAGCACAGATACTCTGATCTCTTAGTTTTTAAGTCAAAGGCAGGGGGTGCTCTGCATCCCCAAAATGCACAGACATACTGTGGGACACTCTACTACACTGACTTACCAAATCAGGCTCTCAGAACACTAAACCCAAAGGAAAAATTCAGCACCCTTCTCTGAATGGACAAGACATCCAAAGATGATCAAAGTTCAGCTACACAGAATACCAAAATGTAGATGTTTGGTTTCAAATAGAAGTTCATGTTGGTAGTGAACAAATACAAAACGGTATCCAGCTGAACACCTAACAGATGTTTTGGCATGGCTCAAGGCTGCCTAACTGTGGATTTTGGCTATGAAGGAGAAAAAAAAGAAAAGGAAAGAAAAAAAAAATCCAGTGTCCCAGCAGAATATGCCTGCAAGAATCAGAAACAACGTATACATTTAGAACTCTAAATGGGCTACCTGGAAAATGTCATGAACATGGCCCATACTAAACTCAATTTTCAATTCTGTTTTCCAACAGTCTGAGTTGTCAAGTAATAATGAAGGCAGAGAGCGGGTGCAGAAATCCGAGAAGTTTTCATGCACTCATAAAACACAGATCTGTGATGACAACCTCAAGCAGAGCACTGCCAAAAGAATCCCAAATTTGAAAATTGTTAATTATCATGAAATAGTATAGATGTAATTGAAAATAAGGGCAACACTAGTTAAACTAGTTAAACATATAAACATTGAACCTGTCTGTCAAATTCCCAAATATAACCACAAAGTGTGGGCTAATTAAAAATTGAAGTTAGCCTTTTCTCATATGCACAGATTTTCCTTCTCACAACTTGTGGCCATTTGAAAACATGCCATTAATGTCAGTCTCATTCTTCCTGCACTCACCTTCTCATTAACAGGCAAGTTTTCCAAACAAGGATGTTAAAAAAAGAGCCCAAGGCAGTGAAATATTGCTGATACTGGTAGATATTCAGTCGAGATCAGTATAGTTAAAAAACCCCCAAACATACACATACACTAAAAGTTACCAACTTCCTACCTATATTCTATATTGACATACTTTCTTTCTAGACCAGTTCTGTTCCATTCTTTTCCAAATCAGACTTCCAATGTGAACTACAAATATTAGCTAGTAAATGTAAAAATTGAAGTATTATGTTTTCTGTGTTCATGTCTGTATGTTTTAAAAAAATAACAAATGCAGGCAAAGAATTTGTCTCATAATTAAAAAGAGAACACAACTAGAACTTTGGATGATCAGAATACTGACGTTTCCTAAAGGTCTGTGTAAAAAATCTGATGCTATACAACACATCAAGCACGTGCATGCTATAAATCTGTGCTTACTTTGTGAAAGTCTGGGGCCTGCAACAGTTTTCCAAAGTACTCGACTGCAAATGATGCAAGAACCTCCATTCCTTCTGTCATGGGTTTGGCTGATGGGCCTAAGTTTGGGCCTAGGAATTCAGATTTGGGCCTGAAATTGTCAGCTGCCTCCAGCTGGGCTGGGCTAGCTAGCAGCTGACTTCTTCTAGCCAATGATGTTGTATTTCATACCATCTTACATCATCTCAATAGGAGTGAAATCCAGTGTGTGGGAGTGGCTTAGCTCGGTTTCACTTTGGCCAAGGTACAGAGCAGACACCGTGCTGTCCCAGGAGGGATGGACAGGCCCAAGCCCACAGCACTGGCTCACCATCATGTTATCTTAGGGAAGTAAAATGTTTGTTCTTAGTTCTTCTCTTTGCTTAAGTTTGTCTTTGGGGAATCGACTTTTTTTTTTAGAATGATTTGTAGTCAGAATAGTAAAATCTGTGCTTATTGGAGAGTGAGAAGTTATATATAACTTGTGTGTGCTATATTGTAGTTTTCTCTTAATTTTCTCTTTTCTGTATAAATACATGTAGTTAGTTTCAGAAGAAACCTGGCTTTAGAGGTGTTTTTTTTTTTCCCTCTCCCTCTTCTTTCTCCCTTTGGCTGGTTGGAGGGAGGAGGACTCTTTTTCTCTGTACTTGGGCAGTTGGCGTTTTGCCAGCTCAACCCAAGACACCTTCATATTCTGCATCTCAAGAATAGGGACTGTATTAAAGAAATTCTGCCTTTTGGATATTATAGAAAGCTCCACCACCACAATGATACATGACCCTCACTGCAATGTACCACTGTCTCCTCTTGTGCAGGTTTGGGCAAGTAATACATTATCCAGTAGCATTTTATAGGAATGGTTATGGACACAACTCCTAGTCATTTAAATGGAACTCAAATGCATGCTCAAGTGTGCTGAACTGAGAGTTTGAAGACTAAAAGTGATCTTTTCAAGACTGCATCCTGCCTGACAAAACCTATACAGAAAATGGCTAATAACTAGATTGAGATTCTCTGGAAATTCTGAAGAGGCAAAATGCTTAGGTCAGTAGTATTAAAATCACTCCTTGGCAAGGCAGGATTACATATTTATCTTTGCTGGGGGAGGAAAAAAAACCAAACACCTCTCACACTTTTCAGTTTATTTTTTAGTTGCTGGAGTTTACCCTAGATTACAGTTTCTGGGCAATTTCTATAAATAAATTTGACCAAACCTCACTATAGTCATGGCCTGAGGAAGAAAAGGAAAGCAGCATCATTAAGCACTGTGAAAGAAGGTAAGATGCTGAATCTAACCAGATTTTCATTGGTTTGTCTGGAAACTACGATACAGAAACATCACTACTGACTTATAGTTATAAATTAAAACTAGATAGTGTTGAAGCTGATTTAATTCTCTGACTCAAAGATAGCTAAAATCATACCAAGAAAAGTAAGTAACTATTCTGCAATAGTTTGCACTTTTCAAATTCATATTAAAAAGCCAAAAAGAGCAGCAGTGAATTGCACTACAGAAGTCAGCGCTATAAACTGCAAATTCTTTCTGATCCCTAAGTTGTGGATCCTGTGAAAATCCCATTTCAGGGATATTTCACATCCTTGCCTCTCATTTTTTGGCAGAATTCTGAGGATACACGATTGTTGAACCGTTCTCTCTCTCTCCCTTCTGTTGGACGGGCAGGCAAGTGGGGCAAGGCCAGCGTGATTAATCAGCTTTCACATGTTCCTCCAGCTCCTACTTGGTATGTGCAACTGCTCCTTCTGCTTCTCTACTCTCCCTTTCACAGTGGGTACAGGAGTGACTTTGTTTTGGGAAGTGACAGCGAGGGACTTCTACCTAGGAAAACTAGGATTTTCACCATCCTCTGACCACCCAACTGGGCTAAATCAGAGCAGTTTTTCTACATCTCTCCCAGGCTGAGAAGAAAACAAAACCAGTGACTATTAAAAGGCACTGTACAGTTTCTTCGCATCTATGTAAAATGGATATGACCTTCAGGACAGAAGAGACACTGCCAGTGACAAGAGCCAGGTCTACAAGAATTGACTGGGAAAGACTGACTTCCTGTTTTCCTCACAGGAATGATGAGGTTTCTCTTATATCAACTACAATCTTGTTCTGTGATAAACAACTACCACTTCAATCTCAGAAAAGCAACAGGACTTGAGCCCTGAGGTAAATTCACAAGTCCAACCTGAGCCATAAAAGTTACTGTCACAGAAGCTCTACAGACCCAGTTTGGACACAGGCAGGTGCCTACACGGAGCTTATAGTGTTGCCCAGTGCAGAAACAGAGCTTTGAAAAGCCCTGTGTGTCTGTCCCCACAGATTAACACTTCGTACAATTAACTTGAGCTCTTTGGCAGTTTTCAACTGACAGACTCAAAGAACTGAGGACCACATAATGAAAGCACACGTGTGAAACTAGTCAGACTGAATTATGGCAGCAAGTCACATCAATCACTTCTTCTGGAACACAGATTCACTTGGAAAACTACTGAGAGCTAGAATTCGACACCACAACATCTACAGCATGGTGTTAAACTCAGTGTATTACTCTTCTTGTCTGTGCAAGACAAGAACCTATGCTACTATATTTAATTAGAAGGAAAGTTTAAAACCTCAATCACAATCAGGAAATATCAAGCAAATGTCAACAGTATTGCCTTGATTCAATACATATGCATGGCTGATTTATGATTTTAACCAATGCATAAGTGTTTATATAACATATTGTTACTATCTTTAGGAAATGTCCTTAGGGAAATATGTATTTTGGCTTTTTGTTTCCTTTGCAATCTAGACCTTTTTTTTCTGACTGTCATATCAAATAATTTCTCTGTATCATTAAGATACTTTTTAATATTAACCTTAAACGTTCATAGCATAACACTCCTGCTTTCAGAGATTATACCACATCTCCACTCAAAACTATTCCAGCCAGCCTGAGAATGGCACATTTGAAAGCAGGATAATATTGAATTATCTATTCTAAAAATATGCCATTACTTTCTCTAAATACAAGAATAGGTAAAGAAATAAAATTTTCTCTGCTTTGTTAACCTAATCAAGCCAACTAATAGGTCAAAAAGAGAAAGACAGAAAAGGAAATACATAAATTACAGATACTTACATAGCAATTGTTCAGTTAGTGTTTATTCACAGTCTTTATACATTCCTGACCTATTTTAGGCAAAACTCTGTAACTCTTGATTCAATGCTTAGTACTTGTATCATTTCTCCCAGTCATAGAAACTATTTTCTCTAAATCCATTGCTAGGAGAAATTAATTTCTTCATTTTTATTTACAAATACAATTTGTTCTTTGATGTGTATCTGCCAGAACACTCACTTGATGTGCTACTTCAAGAATATACCATCATCATCCTATAACTTTACTCTTCCTTAAGAAAAGCTGAGGATTAAAAGCTTTGCATGTTTAAAACTGCGGTTGAAATCAGATTCCTGACCCTAATGATTTCATATTCACAGCACAAATTCAGACAAACCTTATTTTAGATTTAAGTATGTGGGTCATTGTCTCCAAGGAAAACTCAGTAATTAAAAATAATATTTTTTTAGAATCGCATTTACCCTCTCCTTAAAGCTATTCAAATCCAAAGTGAAGTCCATAGAGGCTTAAATATTTAAAACTGAAAAGAAGGTTATAGTCTGCATTTAAAGAAAGATGATTCAAATCTACTGTTTCTAAACAAAATAAAAAGCACACCAACTGGATAGAAATATGCTAAATAAACTGATTTCCTAGAAAGAGAGTGCTCTGGTTCAGCAGTTACATAAAAACCAAAATAGATTAGCCATAAAACATACAAGACATTGGCTGTTAGTTATGATGCAAGAAAATTTAAAGAAAACTTTCTAGTTTTCTTTTGTTCATTAGGCTGACTTAGTATTTAGCAAATAAGAAAAGAAAGAGGAACAGAATCACTGATATGCAATTACACAAACATTTTAGAATAATGAAGGTGTCTGGCTACTGTTTTGTTATATCAAGTCCTGTTCCTTATGTCACCAACAGTATGTAACAAAAGGATGTCTTCTCCACACTCTCCCTTGGTGCCAGGGAAGGTCACGGAGCAGATCAACCCGAGTGCCATCACACAGCACATGCAGGACAGCCCAGGGATCAGGCCCTGCCAGCCTGGGGTTGAAAAAGGCAGGTCCTGCCCGAGCAACTCCATCTCCTGTGACACAGTGACCTGCTTAGTGAATAAGGGAGAGGCTGTGGATGTGTCTACCTGGACTTTAGTAAAGTCTTTGACACCATTTCCCACAGCATCTCCTGGAGAAACTGGCTGCTCAAGGCATGACCAGGGGTGCTCTTTGCTGGGTAAAAAACTGGATGGATGGCTGAGCTCAGAGAGTGTTGGTGAATGAAGTTACACCAACAGCTGGCAGCCGGTCACCAGTGGTGTTCCCCAGGGATCAGGGCTGGGGCCAGTCCTGTTTAGTATCTTTATCAGTGATCTGATAAGGTCAGTTTGCAGACACACCAAGATCAGTGGGAATGATTCGGTTTTGGGCAGGAAGGCTCCACAGAAGGATCTGGACAGGCTGGATCAGTGGGAAGAGGTCAGTGGGAAGAGACTCAGCACGGCCAAGTGCTGGGTCCTGCCCTTGGGTCACAACAACCCTGTGAAGGGCTCCAGGCTGGGGGCAGAGTGGCTGCAAAGCTGCCCAGCAGAAAAGGATCTGGGGGTGCTGCTTGAGAGCAGCTGAACATGAGCCAGTGTGTGCCCAGGTGGCCAAGAAGGCCAATGGCTTCCTGGCCTGTGTCAGCAACAGTGTGGCCAGCAGGATCAGGGCAGTGACTGACCCCATGTACTCGGCACTGCTGAGGCTGCACCTCAATTCCTGTGCTGAGTTTTGGGCCCCTCAGTACAAGGAGGACACTGAGGTGCTGGAGCGTGTCCTGAGAAGGGAAATGGAGCTGGTGAAGGGTCTGGAGCACAAGTCTGATGAGGAGTGGCTGAGGGAGCTGGGGGTGTTCAGGCTGGAGAAAAGAAGGGTGAGGGGAGACCTTATTGTTCTCCACAACTACCTGAGGGAGGAGGTTGTGGTGAGGTGGGGTCGGCCTCTTCTCCCAGGTAACAAGCAATAGGACAAGAGGAAATGGCCTCAAGTTGCACCAGGGGAGGTTTAGATTGGGTATGAGGGAAAGTTTCTTCACCATATGGGTTTTCAAGCACCGGAACAGGCTGTCCAGGGAAATGGTGGGATCACTGTCCTTGAAAGCATTCAAAAGGCATGTAGGTGGTGTACTTAAAGACATGGCTTAGTGGTGAACACAGTGGTGCTGTGTTAATGGATGGAATGCATGAGCTTAGAGGTCTTTTTCCAGCTGAAATGATTCTATCATTCTGTTATCAGTATTTTATCAATAACATTCTGTTGCACAGAAACAAAATGTACACACTGTTCTATACCTGTACACTGACCTCAGGGAGGAGCCCAAGTATATCATACAGGTAGATTTTAACAGGTATTTTAAAAGTATGTGTATGGTTTTCATTAACAGTAATAACTCTAATTAAATATGCCAACTGTAGGAGTTGTCTATGGGACATAAACCATAGTTTTCATTTAATATGCAAACCCCAACATTCTACTCAGGCTGAGTCCACAACATTTGCAGTGACACAAAGTATAATAAACCACAAGAAAGCCTGGACTCTTCTTAGCTCTTTCAGTAACACTCTAATGCAGATTTTCTTTTTTTTCCCTTCTTTTTAAATGAAGCATCTTTTAAGTTCCACTACATTTTTAAGAGTTTGGTAATAGAATACTGAGATTTTCACCTCAGGGTTACTAAATTCAATATTGCCCAGATCAATAGTGACTCAAAGTCATCACCACTTGATGAGAATCTGGAACTCAGGTTAAAATGTATTATGAGCTTAGACTAGCTCCTAGTGAAGAGCTTCATAACTGACACTAACAGGTATGGCTGCTGGCAGTCTCAATATAGAGTCTTAAACTCAGTGGGCACACAGAGTGATTTCCTTTCTGGCCCTACCGCCATCCCTCCAAGTAAGGGCTGAGGGGCACCAGCAGGACACCAGGAGGAATCTCACACGGCTAGTTGCTTACTTGTACCTGTCCCAAGAATTAAAGAGCATTAGAATACAGACAGACTTTTCAAATACCAGATTTGTGTCATTGCTTAGAAAGAGAAAATAAGTTATTTCAAAATTAGATGACCTCAGGCAGCACACTAGAACAGAGTAAACCTTCCCCTCAAAGACCAATTTATTAAAACATCTGGTTTACACAGCACCTTAATCCTGCTAAGATACAAACTGCTTGCTTAAGAAATTAACATTTTTTAAAAGCCTGGAAACTGTATTCAGGTAATCCGTCATATGACATCTGATTAGAACAAGCAGCACAGTGTTTGCTACCACAGAGCAAGCACGCTCAGATTTCAAAGCAGCACAGATGTGCGAAGATTTGAGGCAGCAGAGAGCAGGTGGCAGGCTAGCTGGCAATTACCAAACGTGCAAGTTTATAAAATTACTAAGATTTAATTGTCAAATCTACACATTTTAAACTAACAAAATAATAATCTAGCATTTGTATGGCATTTTAGCTTTTAATTTTATAAAGCAGAGATATCTCTTTTGTACATTTCAAGTTTTTTATATCGTTGTTCCACAGCCTGCTTTCAAATAAAACCTTCATGATGAAAAAGCTCACTCAGTTACCAATATCCTATCTCTGAAACACAGTGCTTTGATGGCCCAGGCTGAGAGAAATAAAAACACAAACTGCATTTTAACCAGAAAAGAGCTCAGTATCAGATGACCAGAGTTCAGCAATTAAGAAAAAAGGGTAACTACCATGTTTCCAGCATCTACCAATAAACTGTGTAAACATAATGCTTATGTATACTTTTATTTCACAGTATTTTTAATAATCCTAATTTAAAGGTAAAAAGTATAGCAGATGCTGAAGATGTATGTTACCTAAGCTTCTCAAGCTTTGTGCACAAAAATAGTTTTTACTACTCTTGCTTTAGTAAATCAAGCCAGGTGCAATATCAAAAACACACAAATGCCAAGAAGTGCTGCAGGATAACCTGCAAAACAAAAATAATGAGAAACATAATTTTCTATCCATACATCTGATCCAGCTGGAAGGGATCAGGCACTGTCTTTCTCCACCTTTACCTCCCCTTTACAGACCAAGCAAATATCAAAAGGTCAAAAGTATCAACTCCTCATTGAGACAGAACTTGGAACTGTATCTTCAGAAACAAATGAGTCAAACAATGATAAGGAATGAAGAGATGAAGATGAGGAATCCGTAAACCAAAAGGAATTATAATCCTGGTCCCACTGAAGACAACAATAAATCTCCCACCGATTTCTCTAGGGCCAAGATTTTCATGAAACAACAGTATTATTCACATAAACAATGAACTGTCATGAAAACAACATGTTTTACAAATCACATAAAACTACATCAGAGCAAGGAATATGAGAGAAATCCCACTGAGAAATGATTCAACAGTAGAACAATTCCAAAACCAGAGAGTACGTATATTCTTGCATGAATATTTGCAGAAACGAGAGAACAAGATCAGATGTAACAAAATATGTCCTCTAATAAGTTGTTTTTCTTTCTTCAAGCTCCACATAATAGGTCGCTCAACAGGAAAGGGTTAAATGGCTACTGAGTAATGCAATAAGTGGCTTAACAAATATTCAGGCCACAAAATAATATACCTCGAAGAAAGTCCACTCCATCTAAATTTCCCTTAATTCCTAACAAGAGTACACAGAACATGTTTTCCATGCACTTTTTAATGACAGACTAAAAAACAATTTTTAAAAAATCAAAAACTGAAGCTATGTCAATCAGGCCATTTATCTCAACTACCTGAAAGAAGATCTTGCAGATCTTCTCTCAGAAACAGCAAAAAAATAGTGACAAAACAAAAATAATTTTAGAAATAAACTTTTTCATTACTTGCTTTGAAGAGTTTTGTTGTATCAGCATGAGAAGGACCTTTTAGTAATTCCTCTCAGGCTCTCAGTCATATGCAGTTTGCATGAATGGTATAAACAGCTCTATATGAATATGAAGTTTAGTTTTAGGTAAGTCTATGATTTCCCATATATATATATAAAAAGCCCCCACGAGAGTCCCACTACTCCACTGACATGCTCTCACATACAATTCACTCAGCCTGCACCATTTCCAACAGACTGAGGTTAAGGACAGGATAGATAGAACAGTTTCATGAATGGCCTGGGTAACAATGCTCTAGTTATGCACCTCTCCCTACCTGTGTTCCTAAATCTGAATTGATTTAAGCATCCTGACTGCAAATCAAATTCAGTGTTTCTTTCTCTCTGAATTTATGAAAGGTAGTAAGTTGTAATAAATTATTATAATTTTACCTAAAATAAAACCAGAATGGACTGGAAAAACAATGCATCCAGTTATTCCCCAACAGCTTCCCTTTCCTGGTCTAAAACTCTATCTATTTAACCTTCCCTCAGAAATATGATTTTCCAAATTTGTTTTTATTGCTCACTGAGTCTTTCTGTTAACTATTCTTTTTCTTTCTTTTTTGTTTTTGAAAAGCCCAAGGATCAAAACTGTACAAAAAGTCCTAAAGGTGGATGGATCACTGCTACAGAAATGCAGAAAAATTACCTCTCAGTTCTGCAATACTGATGTCTCTGAGTATCTTCCAGTAGCTCATTTTCTTTTAATGTTCCTTTCTAGGTAGAGAGTAACAGTATGGCAAGACAAGCTTCTTATGGACATAAACTCAGCATGTTCTCAAACTTGGACAGAAGAATAACTTGACTATGCTATAAGCACACTTTCAGCCAGCTATGTAACCTTATGAAAAATATGAAAAACACTCCTCCTCCTTCTTTCCTTCATAGATCACTTTACAATACCTAAGAAGGAAGCTGTTTTCTTCTCTATAGCCTGCTCTTTATCTACTTCAATACTTAAATCCTAACAATAATCAAAATACTAAATAACAGAGACTGATTTCCAACTAACAACTGGCCATAATCTAAACTTTTCATGAAGCTGGGCACTCTGCATGGTACAGCACTTCCAAAACACTAGTTCATGGATTAATGGCATCTCTAAAGTACAAATGCCAGCAGTGCAAAGCAGTGTATGAACAATATTAACTGCAATCATCTACTCTTGGGATACCAACAGCAGGGACAGCAACTCCATTTCTTATTCCTGGAAGGATGACTAAGTAATATACTACTTTGTCAAGCCACCACATGGATAAATGCTCTCAAGGCCATTGGCTGGACATAGTTCACAGTCCTAAGCTACCATGAAAGACAAGAGGAAGAAAAAAAAGGAAAAAGGGGTAACATGCTTCCTCATAAGTGAAGAATGACAATCCTGAGAAAAATTCTGATGGCAAACTGATTTATGAAAGAGCAACTTTTTTCTAAGACAAGCAGGACTGAGAGGTAAATGTTACATCCCACTTGATTTCACATCCATGCAAGAGGCAGGAGAGGGATGCCAACTGAGTTCACACCTATGATGTGAAGTGAAGGAAAATAAACATTTCCAAGATGAAAAATGTGTTGAACAACAGTTAGGAACAATTCACTTGTGGTACAACCATTTTCCCAGTGAGCTTATTACAAATCATATGACACAGACATTCTCCTATTACATACGAATGGCTCCTACAGGCTACTGCAGCCATTAACATATATTCTCCATTTCTTTGCACAGTTTATGAACCCGTTTCCCTCCACGACTGCAAATGTTGCATCATGATGACATATTAGCTGCCAAGCAAAGGAAGTGCAACTCATCACAGTTTGTTCAGATCAAGCATCTTACCCAGACCATACCTAAGAATTGCCTGCTTGTCCCTAAAACGATAATTCATTTTGTAACAGCATATAATTAAAAAAATACACTCATTGATCAAAGCAATGAGATGCAATACTAAACTTCCAGCTCTAAGTGTAGAAAACCAAGTCAGCTTCGTTGAGATCTGTAAGGATGTACCTACAACTTGTTCTCTTAGCAGTGTCTGTGAAGACACTACTTCTATGTACTCTGTGTGGGAGGTGCAAATTTACAGATGGAATAGGCACAGTCTTATAACATTTTTCATTTGCATGGAAATCGAAATACAGATTCAATTTTCACCCAGGGAAGGTGAATTTGGGGATCCAGATAGACAAACATGTAACCAACCCAAGCCACTGTAAACAAACAAACATCTCTTCTCCTTTAAATATTTGCCCACATGGCTTGGTAAGCAAAGCTGTTCACAGGGGTGCAACTAACAGGCATCCAATCCACAGGCACTTCTTGAATTAAGGTAAGCAAAGCAATGACTGTACACAGGCTTTTAGCTCTCAGACAACTCATCTGTAGAATTAAGCACACGAGCTCTTTCTCTAAGCATGTGAAAATATGACCCAGTGTTAAGGATTCTGTGTGTCAATCCCCTGAAGAGAAGTCAAATGTTAAGCACATTTGTCAAATTGATTTGTTACAGAAATAAAAAGTAAACATAATGCAGATGTACTAATTAATACAGAACAACAAAAGTAAGAGCAAGATAAAACTGACAACTGAGAAGTCAGGAAACTTAAGACTCCAGTCGTAGTAGATGATTAAAAAGATTCGGCAAAACTCAAATAGTTTTAGTAAAAAATTAAGTTCTGGCTAAAAATGGAAGAGAATATTTTTCATAAGCTTGAAAACCAAAGAGTAAGCAACTGCAGCAGAGAGCAGTCAAACCAATGACAGCAGGAACTTCTCTCACTATTATGACACTGAAGTCAATGTATTGCCCTAACTCCACTCCAAACACACTCTTCTCATCTGTCTTCCAAGAAAGGCAGATTTTCAAGTCAGGAGACCAATTTACAGCATTTCTCTTGTGATCTGTGCATCTCAGTCCTAAGATGAAAACTACACATTTTCAAGGCAGTATGATTGAATAAAATTTACCAGGAATACAATTATACTAACCACCACTAAGAACTGTTATCTCTGAGGAGAAAGAACCTTAACAAAAGGCCTAAATCAACTTGTTAGGACTTTTCCATACGTCAGATGAAAGGCACAAAATATGTAAGAAGTTCCATAATCAAAAGATACAACACCTGCACAGTAAGAAGCGAAGGTTTCTTCTTTTTCCTCTGCTTTTTTTAATATAGAAGAATCTATTCTTGCAAGCAATATGTTATTAACTTCAACTAAGAGAAATAACCAAGCCTCATAGAACTTGACAGCATTATGTTCTACTAATTTCTAGTGAACAAGAATAGTCATAGAGAGCATTCATACAGTTTAATCAATGACATCCTATTATAAAAACATTTCCAGTATCATTACGCAAATTACACTGAACATGGATATAATTTTTTCTGTTATGTCTCTGTCAGACAATTACTACTTCTCTAGACTCCAACGGTATATGAATACTGTGGCAGCATACACACAATATTCCATTTTCCTAAGAGGCAAGCAAATGAATCAACATTTAAAATATAAAACAAGGTGAAAGACTTTGAACTTACCTTCTTTTTTTGAGTTCTGTTCCTGCCTCCCAGCCAATCATCCATCTGTTCCTCAATCTCTTCAATTGAAGCTCCATGATCATATGATGGTGTATATGCACTTGATTCCAGAGCCATGTACACAGGGAATTCTAATTTTGGTTTCTTGACTTTAGGCTTCTTCTCCTCTATACGAAAGTAAAAAAGAAGAAAAAGTAACACTACCAGTATTGCAGAGACAAGTAATTCAGAAGCAGGCTTAGCTCCTCAACTCTTAACACTGTATTAAAATTTCCACTGAGGAAAGGGCTTCAATTTCTTTGTTAAAAAGAGAATCAGAGTTCTGCGTAGTAACTGTAGCTTTATCGGAACTAAATAGCAATGCACCCACTTAGCCCCTGTTCCATCCAAACCGTGCCTGAAAGGGCAGATGAGCTCCCCAGAAACAGCTGGTTCTTGTTACTCCTACACTACCTGGCAATGAAGATTAGTACAGGCGAAAGCAAAGGAGCTGTTAAGAAATCTCGGAAGTCCAGTTACAGCTTCAGAGAAACTGGCAGAGGTAGAAAGGTGAGGTTTAGTTTGTTTTGTATTACTTTATGGTCAGCTATGCTGAGTAAAAACTTCTGAAGTAATGGATAACTTCTCTACTCTCAGATTTCTGCAACTACAAACAGCTGTGTTCTACCATGTAGACATTTGGGGAGATTTAAATGTTGGATCCCATTTCTCAAACTGATCACTGTTCTCTGCTCTCTCTGTCCTTCAAATGGCATTAAACGGGATCAGCAAACTTTGGAGACAGGAAGGAGGGACAACATAACCTATACCCAAGCAACTAAACCCACATCTACCATATAAAATTATCTCAAAAGAAAGAATGAAGATGTAAAATTGACAGAACTTTTGGAAAGACAAGAAGATGAGGAACAGAAAGAGAAGCTTGAACACTCAGCTATGCCCAGTAAGACTCTCCTGTTTTTAACTCATGTTTTAAGTATGTGCTGTATTCACAATAACCAGATGCTACTAAACTGAAAGAGCTGATCCAATACCTCACTGCAACCAAGAGGGAAGTTCTACTCTGACTTCACCTTCCCACTCTCCACTGCTAGTTTTTGTGCTCCTCAGTCTTTTATTGAGCTTCAACATTCATCCAATCATGTGGCAAACTAATTCAATTCACTAAGTTACTAGAAAATTCCTCTTTCCACTCAAACAAAAATTAAAAAACGCAAGTCATTTATAGGTGGTGGGCAAGAAAAAGAACCACACTTGTCAGCAACAGAGGGCCGTAAGATGAGCTTATCTCCCTTAATGCTTCAGAGGAGAACTGTCTGTTGTTCTTTAAAAAATCCTGAAGAGGACAGAAGACTGTTCTCTCCAGGCTCCAATGCAGAATTTCTTTTCCTAACTGTGTATGTGTAGAAACAGCACAGTGAAAAACAGTTCCCAGATTTGAGAAACTCTAAGGAACTGAATATTCAAGCAAACAATAGAGAGAGAGTGAACTGCTTCATGGTCCCTTTCAAAAGTCCAAAAGGAACAGGAAATCCATACACATCTCAAAATTTAACAGAATGACTAATGATGTTTCAAATTTTCACTGTCCATAGTTTGATTGTATTTTGTTAGAGACCTGTTTTTGTGAAAAATCTCTAACTTTGCTTGTCAAATAACTCTCAATACATGAAATATTAAATAAAAACTTGTATTTGGAATTTTTTTTAGCATCCCTCTATAGACACACATAGTAAATAGAACACAATGACAGATGTTCCCTAAAAAAACAAAACTAAATGAAAACCCAAAACTAGCATTTTTCTCATTGTGCAGATGTTATTAAAGACAACAGTGGCACAAAGTTCTTTTTGTCCATTTCAAAAGGTAATTTTGATAATCAAATCACATATATTTAGTATTGCCTCATTTTACTCCAAAACTGCCACAGCTTCTGGAGTCAGAGTTAGGATTTGCATGGATAAGTAACAATGGCTTCAACAGCTATTTATCCCAAATACATATAATGGCAAAATATTCTAGGAAGTTAACTTAAATGGCAATTTTCACCCCTGTATTTCAATCCCTCAAAATAATTAAGCACACTGTTCACTGGGAATTACTGAACAGTGGAGACACACAATGAACAGTTGGCTTTCCCTGTATCTTGCACCCCATCAGCTATTGCTTAATTTTCCCTCTCAAAATGTGCAAATAGTTAAAACACTGAATGCTTCTAACCAACATTTAAAAATTAAGAGTGTAGCCTGCAAATGTGTCTCTAGCCTCTTTGTGCAGTTTTGGAAGTAATTCTGTAACAGTATTTCCAGAACACACTGCACCTCACTTTAAAATGAGGTATCAAAGACAATATCTGGGCTTTCTTCAGGCAGTTAAGTGACAGAGGAAGACCTAACATAGATAACATCCTGCTGTTTGCTGACTATCAAAGGAACGAGAAATCCCACCTAGAGAACATGGCTGTACAACCTCAAACAAGCACTCAACAGAGCTAACAAGAACTTATCTCTACTGTCTCCCATGCATATACAAAAAGATGAAGTAGTTCATCACATCCCTTTCAGGTGAAGATGGAGAAAACAAAACATCACTGAAACTGTTTCACCCAAACAACAGAAGTCCACAGGAAACAACTACGTAGAAAACCTCTCTCTTTTACGTTATCTTTTCATCAGCATCAATTCAATTGGCAGCCCAAAAGACATTTCCAATCTCACCTAGTGCTTTCCCATGCAGAGAATATGGATCAGAGTTTTTGATGTCTACATAGCAGAATTCTGTATCTGCTAAGGCCTGACAAACAGACAGGAGCTGGTGCAGCTGCCACCACCACGACCTACAGTAAGGATGGGCTGACAGCACTGGCAAGTGCAGCTGTGATTCAGAGTACTGAAACACGAGTGTTCCCTTAACACCCAATGTCATCTAATGGTTCTTGGTTTAGCCCATCCTGTAACAGAACAGGCTTTTCAGATGCATTTTTCTCCTCCAGTCTCAAATACTGTTCTAATACTGGTACATATAAACCTAGTGAAATGCAGGAAGAACATTCAGAAGAAGATTTCACAGGTTCCTCTCAGTTCTTTGACAGCCTGCTCACTGTCTGCTGGAGACCCAGTCAGACCCCTGTCCTATGGGGACACCAATATCCAGCAAACCTTGACTATGACCAGAGTTAGTGGTGCCCCTACAATTAAATGCAGGGGAAAGAAAATAATCTTGGTAAAAAAAGAGCCTGATTTCAAGCTCAGTAGGGTAAATTAATAGCTTACTCTCATTACTATTTTCTGGGAACATCACGTACTTTAATTGTCAAATTACAGTGTCGCAACTTTTCTAATTTATTAAACAGGATTAAAAAACAGGCAACAGGAGAAAGTAAATGGAATCCAAGTGTAAACACAATGGAAATTGTTTTATATCTACCACTCCAATGTAAAATAATCAGTGTTTTACATGATTCATTACTTTACTTTGTCCTCTGTAGCAGAAGAAATTTGGTTTTATTATTTGCTGATTTCATACTGCAAGGATCTTAATATTCAATGAGTATTTTCCACTTTTAGAACTACCAAGCTGACTCTCCTAAAGTACTTAACTTTATGTTTCTGAAGGCCCCCAATACTGTTCCTGCACTGGCTACACATTTTACTGGGGTTTGGTGCCATGATCTGGGTTTTTAAGTCTGATGAATTACTTGCACATGAGCAGATACTTTGACCTTCCTCTTTAGTTCTTCCACCTTGTTACTACATTAATTTTATCAGTGGCAGAATTAATAGTATCTGGCTAATGGTTCTTCCCTTTAAGGTGTATCAGCTGCCAGATAAAGAACCAGCCAGCCTTTTTGGATCAAGTGCCAGGTAACAGAGCAGTGGTTCTTCTTCTGTAACAAGTACCAGAGGTCCTGTATTCTAAAGTTTGCAGAAAAATATATACAAATTTTACATGTTAGTTGATGTAAATACAAAGAATTTGGAGAATTTTTCACAGAAAGAAACAACTGCTTCATATGGAAAGAAATAAATAAAAAACAAGCACTGAACCTCTGCAAAGGAAGTATGACACATGAAGTTGTAGCTCCCTCTCCCTGCAAGTCTTCTAAGCTTTAAGTATGAACAAGAATTCACAGAAAATATAGTCAAAAAAAGACACTGATGTCTCAAAAATCAAATGGACAGACTGCCTGATATCTCATGCATTGATAAGCAAGAGATATGAACAACACACACAGGTGGACAGCAACTATCTTTTTGGCAAATCAGTAAGATACTGCACTGAGACCTTTTTTTTTTTTGACACTGTTTGCTTATCTATGTAACTATGAAAGACAACCAAAGCTTTTCGAGCATGAAAATTTGTTTTAAACGTGACAGAAAAATTCACTTGCATGTATAGCAACACAGTCAGAGAGAACACAAAGAACCCAAAAGTCTGGAAAAAAATTTCAGTAAGGTTTTGACAGTCTGTTGAAAAATTGGAGCAAACTTTATTCAATATCAATGCAAATATGGGGCAAACACACATATGTTCAAAAAAGTACACACTTCTGTACTCCTAATAAAGTCAATGGCATTATATGAAGGCATCATGAGTTAGAGACAGATATATACCTCTGCTGTACTGGGACCTCCAAGCTAGTTTATTGTTGAGCTGACTAAAGACATACTTAGGGTGGAATGCATCCTCAGCTCCAAAAAACTTTTCACAAGCTCTAGATTTTGATGCCTGTCCTCTTTTCCTCAGTGTCTGCCCTTCCCAAAACTTCCAATTCCCCCAGAATGCAACAGGGTTAGAAACAAGGTTCCAATATTCGGGAGCTAATTTGCCTTCCAACAAATACAGAATGAAACATGCACTCCTCTTTCAAATGAGGCTCGTACACTGCATGTTAGCAGAATATTTTCCATAAACTCTGAAGCAAGTTTTGCAGGGAGAGGTATCGTACAAGTCTAGTTGAAACAACTGGGAAATGCACACAAGTTTGCAAGTTCAAAATTCTTTCAGCAGGCCTGCCAAAACAATCAGTGAAATGGGTGATACATAGTTTGCAATAATCAGGCTTCAGAGGTAACAATTAAGTGATCAGAACATTCACACCCACACCGATCAGAAAAGCATGCATTGCATGAATTACTTGCCTCTGAACCTGCCTGTCAGCAGATCATTACAGAACAGATATGTCAACACTGCATTTTGGCAGGAATTCATACTAAAACACTATTATCCAAGATATTTGTCAATTATTTGGAAGTAAAGTCACCTTCAGTATAGTTTAAGATTCCATCAGTGTGGTCAAAATGGTTTACAGTGAGGACGAAAGCACAGGAAGAAGTAGGAAGCTGAACTGGCTGGGGCCTTTTTGAAAAACACACAGTTAAGGACCTTATGCCACATCAGCACTTACGAGGAACTGTGTGCAAGGAATCTTTGGTGTAAGGGCTCACAGCTACGGTGAACAAGCAACCTGAAACAAGCTATCAGAGCAATGGGAACTAAGGTAACCTGTGATTCTCTAAACAGAACAATAATCACAGAAGAAACGTGATTTCATAATCAGAAGATGACAAACTTTAGAACATGGTATACAAACACAGGGCCCAATACTCACAGCCACATTGTAAAGCCAAGTAAGTACAGAAGATTCACAAAAATTAAGGGCTAAAGAAATGCTTTATATTAAGAAAAGCTGCAGGTAAATAACACTTCTTTTAGGCACAGACAAATGCTAATAATGAACAAACGAAAGCTATAGCTGGAGAAATCCATACTGAAATTAAGATATAACTATATAATAGTAAAACTAATTGTCTGAGCAAACCATGAAGAACAGAAGGCATTTTGAGGTTTTCTGATCAATATCATATCTTGTATAACAAGAAGCGCAAAGCTAAAGTGCATCACTGGTAAAAGTCAAACAAGTAAGTCTGGAGAATCAGTATTTTTCACTAACTTCTGCCTATAAGGGTCTGAAACGAAAACATTATTACTAAATGATCTAATGATGTCTCCTATCCTAGGTTTCATAAACAATATACAACCTACCCAAGCAGCATGCTGTATTCTGAGCTGCCTGGGAAGGGAGAATAACCAACACTAACCAAATGTGACCAAATATACAAAAGGTTTAACTACAGCCCTAGATGTTTGGTGGCAGAAGGAAGAGTGATGTAAGAATGCTTTGCTCTAAGGCCCTATGGACAGACACATCATGCAACATCACACCACATCATACAGGCCCAACACAGAAAGGTAGCCCTAGACATGCAGCCATAGGACTCCTAACTTTGCACTTCAGTTAAAGCTTGAACAATGCGAGTCATAAGGAAAAAGCCCCCAAAAATCTATTCAACGTGGTTTGTAACTAGAAACAAAATAGTTACTTGCCATAGATTGTTCCAGATGCCTTGTACATCACAGTAAGAACTCTGGATTTGCAATGAAAATGTATTTGGTAACTGGGATGCCAGTGAAGATTTACCTGCAATACCTAAGCAGGCACCATTTCATTAAAAAGGCATATTTTAAAAATAAATCATATTGAAGTTCAGGGAAAAGAAACTAACAAGAATGGAAAGTCAGAGAACTGCCAAGCGTAAGTATAAAGAAATACAGATGCTTCCCCCCAAAATGGATGTGGTTGAAATAAGTACTCCATGCAAAAAGAGCTCGAGAGCTGCTAGAATTTGCCCTGATAACTACTCAAACCTTGCCATTTAAATCTAAAAACTGTCAGAGTCATCTGTCCTGACAATGTATCCCAAAGTCATCTCAGTTTAATGCCTATTTGGTTCAGCTAATACATATTCTATTTTACATCCTGGGACTATGAAGAACAGGGCTACCCATTGTTCAAGAACCATTTCCTCATGCAGGGATCTCACACATGTGACACTACAGGAAAGGAAGAAGTTGAAAGTTTATTCATTAAAGCACTTTCATTTAAAAATAAATTTTGTCCTTCTTCTATCTAAATGCGAAAACTGCATCAGGAAACATAAGGTAAACGATTTCTATTTTTGTCCCTAATACACAGTTACCTGTAATTCCACACAAAATTGTGTTTCCTAGAAACAAATTGTATTGTAAGTTGCTATATTTTTGTAAGGTAAAGTTAATTTATTTGATGAAGGTAGTAATGACCATTTTGAATGGATGGAGAAGTGATAAGAAACACTGCAAAAATGCCACAAACATAAATCAAAACTGTGCATAATGGAATACTGACTTACCAAAACCTAGTTTTTCACACTCCTTAACAAATATAGCACGTTAAATGACATCTTCTTATTCCTATTTTGCAAATTATATTTTCCTCCTAAGTACCCTTCTCAGGGTTTAGTTCAAGCCACCTACAGAACACTGCACAGTTTCAGCAGGAAAGCAGACAGACATGGGGCAAACTAGCAATCAGGCCATGAAAAAGCAAGCACGGTAAAACAGCTACTGCTAATCAGCATGAGATATGTTTGCTCAATTAGATAGATGGAACTGTTATTATGAACTGCATCCCAGGGATGGTCTCTAAAATTAAGAAGAATGGGGGCAAACAAAATGCACATTTGGTGATTTACAACCTTTCTATGCTAATTGGGAAGTGAATGCAGAGCAACGTAATGAAATAAACAAATTTAGCAGATGCTTTGTGCACAAGCTTCAGGAAAAAATGATATAATTTTTCTTGCCTATGGTAACATGGATGCATCTCCTGTTCCACTCTTGGGAATCTTATTTATTTTAAAAAAAGGTAACTGACAGTTCACTCAGCTGCCCAGCTACAGCACTGCTACGCTGACTAATTCCATGCCAAATTTCAAACTCTGCTAATTACAGGTGGTGACTCTCAGTGCTTCTCCCTGTTCCCTGCCAGCAAGCAGGGAGGGCAGGATGCCAGCCCGTGCCTGGTGAGGCCTGTCCCCGCTCACACCAGTGACACCAGGGCACCTGGCAGACACGGGGCTATGCCACGCTGCACCTGGCAGTGTGACAGGGGACAGGGTGGGCACCTGTTAAAGGTCAGGGGTGACCAGGAGGGGTGAGAGTGCCAGGGTCACACCTCTCACGTGTGGGCACTGCTGCTGAGGCAACACTGAAAAAAGTGACCTTTCAGTGACACAGGAGCAGGCACACTACAATTTTAATGACATTATACTTTCATTTGCACTTCTGCTTTCAAAAACTGGTCCTTTTGAAACAGTAGTTCACAGATTTCAATGAGGAATGCATGCCAGCTATTTTGAACAATGGGAATACATTGCTATCTGACAATTTAACAAGTTTTTAATAACCCAAGTCAAGACCCTTTTCAAGGGCCCATTTTGTGGTAGGTATCTCAAACATAATGGCAGGCCTCTCCAACAAGCATTAAATGCACTATTTTGCTAGATTTGGCCTGGGTCCACAATGCTCAGTTACCCATTTTCCCAAAATGGATTCAGCTACAGATAAGTTAGAAATTATTGCTGAAACTGGATCTCTTTGCTGATTTTATAATATTAAGCTATTTTGTAAATATAAATAATGCAGCTGTATTTTAAGTGCCTAAAGACTTATGCATAGTTCAAGCTAGTAAATTATCACAGGGCACTCAATGCACTTGTCAGAATAAAGGAACTTAAAAGCATGCACTTAAGTACAGTAAATAAAGCAAGCATGCACATACAAACACAGAAAAAAACTTTTTAAATTGCCTTCAGAAGAGGGTAGGTTTAATCATTGTCAAAAGCAAACAACTGAAAGAAGAAAAGGGAAAAAGTCACCTATAATTATTCTGAATACTTTATTAAGGGAAATGTTAATTGCCTTCTCTGGTCTTTTATAACAGTGTAAAGACTTTAAAGCATTTATTTCAACAATAGCATGAATCCATCTCTGAAGTCTGCATCCCTGCTTTTGGAAATTCAAATTATGTTCACTTCCTATCACAAACATCAACTCAATCCACACAAAAGAATTATTAAACACATTTTTAAGAAAAGTATTTGCAGACAAAGAGCATATAAGAATGCTCAAAACCCAGTATCTCACTTCTGAAAAGGTACGCTTCAAGCTCTAGACATTTGAGATCTCCTCCTCCTGTAAAGCAACATTTCTAGCAAGGAATGCTCTTTTTGCTATGATACAACTATCACCTGAGTTTTATGCACCTATAGGAACAAAACAGCAGCCTACTGCAAAATTAGCAACAAAATTAAAAGCTTATTAAAATTTAACAGCAGTACAGAAATACATAAAGCATGTATTTTAAGAGATAAAAATGTTTGTTCATATACATCCAGTGTAGAATGCAAATCATATTACATCTGTGTTTATTAAGACAGTGGTAAAAACTCACTCTGCAGTGTTTCAAGTTCAGCCTTAGCCAGGGCATCTTCTTTCGCCTTCATTTTTGTTTCTTTATATTCTACATATAATTGTCTGGCATCCTTTAAGAAAACGTTGCAATGGCATTAGCATCCTTATACAAACAAGTTATCGCAATGGCTCTGTTTTAAGTTCTCAATCAACCTTGCAAAAAATTTTTAAGATATATTCGTTTCCTTCAGTTACAGTAACTTTTAGTCTAGAAAGTATTGGCTTAGAATGTAGCATTTGTGCAATAAAGGTTCAAATGTAATAGTGTTGATATTATGGACTACGATGCTCACTGACAATCTGAAAAGCAAAATGGTTAGAGAAACTACCTACAGCTTTGGACCAGGCCACATTCCCCACTTTGCTCACATCAGCAATCTGGAAGTTCAAAGGAGAAGGAAAAGTTTTTAACTGGAGTAGTGTGTGCAGGGACAAACAAAGGCAATTGCTTGGCAGCACTCACCTCAGTGTGAACTCATTAAGGTAACACTAAAACTGCACGTTCCACCCTGTTCCCCTCTCTTTTTTAAACCAATTTCTACATTGTTATTAAAGTGTTGAAAATATTATATTTTTTTCCCAAGGATTAGATTCTAATTTGAAATCTATATAGCAAATGAATACATAAAAGTAGAAATCCTGTCACAAGTACCACAATAAGGCACACATTCCCAAAATCTGATGAATTAATAATTATAGCTTTGCACTGAAACCTTTCCAATACGAACAACCAGACTGCTGCAGCAAGAAATATGGAGTTTTCTTACTCTGACTGACCAGTTTAAGAGATTCTGATACTCATTCAAAACCAAGGAATTTATAATGGAAATGCTGAAATAGATAAGTTGTTATTTATCTTGTCCAAGCATGCAGAATATCTATTGTATCACATAAAAATTAATTAAAGTATTAAATAAACCTAATTTTAGTTCTTTATAGCCAAAAATAATTTCTTTTTGTTATTACACTAACAGGACCACTTTTTACATTAAAAGGGTGATTTTGTAAAACAGTTGCAAATATTTTTTTATAATTTCAACTATAATCCCATAAATTTGAACACAACCTCATATCATTAACATGAAATAAGACATCTTAAAAATATCTTGAAAAGAAAAAAATGAGACAAGCAGCCATTATCACTGCCTCTAATGGTAGAAATCATCTGAAACTATTTCTTCCTGCAAAGATACTGTGACACAACAGTTGTTCTTCACGTTCTGCTGGCATTTACCCCTGCAAAGATACCTGAGGGAGGTGGGAAAACACAGGACAGGAACCATGACCAAGCTCTAAGCAGAACTTTGTGATGTTCTGGAGGTGTCTCATCAATACATGCCAGCATGCTTGAAGAACAACTCTGAAAAACTGCCACAAAAGATCAGTACGGTCCCATCTCCTTCCAAACCGCCTCAGCTCTCTATTTGTCTTTACACTGGGTGTAGGAAATGATTTGGCAGTTACACTCCTTCACCAGGTGTATGTAGGAAATCTCTGCACACAGAAGTAATTTTATAGTTTACATAACTTCTTGCTGCTGGAACATAACAGAAGAGAGCATCTCACAGTTTGCAGTTTTGGGCTTCGGGATGGGGAAGAGGGTTTTTTTGGTGTTTTGACAAGAATTGCGGCTAAAACAAATGTTTAGGTGCAGAAGGACTGGCATTAACAGCAGATACAAGGTTTTGAGGAAACATACTCAGTTTCTATGTTAGAACAGTGAATTACAAATTTAGGATCAACACTGGCTCTCTTTTTGGTTTACCTGAAATACGAGTTCTCTACTACATATGGGGCTTTCCTTATACCCTCCAGATCTGGACTATCTGCACCACTAAGAAACAGGAACAGCCATAAATGCAATGGTTCAGTTCTGCCATAAGTCTGAGACATTTGGGTTGTGTGGCATCCACGGGACTCAGATATACTGATATCCAAAAAACACTTGTGTTTAAGGCTATGATTTCAAAATGGCTACAATTAACTGGCGTTTAAATTTAACCCATTTGACACTGAAAGCCAATATTTGATGCAAATTCTGGTGTAAAATCCATTATTGCTTGTGGGATCTCCAGACAGCAGGCACTAGGGGGTAACTGTCAATCTCTCCAGCACGTCAATCACAGAACAATTGGAAATGTGGCTCAGATGAAAATGAGACACAATAGCTGAACAACAAAGAAAACTAGTCAGAAGCACATAAATGAAATTTGGTACTATTGTTGCATTATATATATAAAAATGGATTATCACTACAAATGGAGTAATACACAGGTAACAAAGGCAACATCAGTCTTTTATCTTACTGATAAGTTTATTATGGCTGGTACCATAATAGCAAAAAAGGGGGAGACTGCACATTTTGAAGCACAGACAAATGCATATATATAAAGAAAATCAAGAAAAAGAACCAACAAAAAGCTTTATTCAAAATTGATTTGAAAATTTGAAAATCAAATCCCACAAAAGCGTAAGAAATGGCTCTAACAGGTTGTAAAGAGACATTAAAAGGCATACCTGAGTAAAGATTTTGGACACAGACACAGGTTTCATGAGTATTAGACCTTAGAGGTCAAAATACTGGAAAAACCATTTAAAATAGGAAGTTCTTTGAAGAAAACTTCTGCCTTAACATAAATAAACCCATTTCAATTTATTCCTCATTAGCTTTCAATTGGTCTAAACATGAATATTCATTTCCAAGCATATGTTTCAGTTTTGGTAGTGTAAGCATTTAAAAACAGATTTGTGTTCAGATTTTTTACTTTTCCAAAGTGATAAATTTAAGCAGTCATTTTGTCTCAATACAAACATTCTAGGGCCCTAAAGACACTGGCAACATGGACACAACAGCCTCTTCCAATCTAATGCTCCTTCCCCGGGAGTCTGTAATGATTTTACAGCTCAAAATATGTGCAACATCAGAATTTTATACCTGATGTACACTTCACCTTCAAGAGGTAATAAACATAAAACAAACAACATTTTTGTACTTCTGGGGATGGAAAGATACAGAGGAAAGAGATACACAAATACAAAACTTGGAACTGTCCTAAATGAAAGCTCCACCTTACCTAACCAAAAATATTTTGTTCTCATTTGCAGCAATTCAAGAAGTTTTCAAAAAGAACATAAATACAAATAAATTACTTCTTCTCAACATGTAATTAGTTAAGCAAAAAGAATAAAGAAGAGGGTTGATACATGCTGGTTTATTATACTATAATTTCAAATAAAGACTTTCCAAAAAGGAATAGAATGAAAAAAGAATGTATTGGAAATGCAAAGTTCTGCTCTCAGTATTTTTAAATTATATTTAAACTGCCATATATAGGAAGTTCCTGTGCTTACCCTCATATTTAATAAAAATGTTCCAAAAGTGTTGTGGAATAAAAGTAAAACCACTTATTATACTTTCAATATTTTAATCACAAAAAAAGAACCAAAACTACAAAAAATCTTGAAAATATAGTTTCTCTCTTTATATAACTATCATCTGGTGTTAGTAAATTTAAGATTGCCAAGACAAAACTGAGCTTGAATTATGTAGAAATACAGAAATTCCAGATACTGGATGTACAAGGGGTTTTTTTCCTTTGTTTGTCTGTTTGGGGGTTTGGGTGGGTTTTTGTTTCTTTGTTGCTTTTAAATCAACAAATACAGCATTTATTCAAACTGTACTAATTCTAGAACTAAAAACATCAGTTCTGGGTACGACTCTGTAATTTTGGCCTCTCTTTGACTTTTGGGGAGGTTGATGAGGTTTTGTTGGTTTGTTTGCTTTGTGGGTTTTGTTTTTTTGGGTTTTCTTCCTCCACTTAATCTTCCTGGTTTTCTGGTCTACCTTAGAAACACTGGCAATTAGGAGAAAGAAAGCAAACATTGGAAACAACTTGCTGTATTTGTCATATGTGAATCTTCATTTCAGATTTTGTTATAGAATCAGCTTTACATTTTAGCTCTCTGGGTAAGGGACTGATACAAACAAAATGCGTCCCCTCAGAATTTACAGTTAACTGAAAACGTTCTCACAACCACACTTAAAATCAGGATACTGAAATAACTTTCTTTGGACTAATTATTATTAAATCAATCTACAGACTTAAAGATAAATTTGGAGACCATGAACCAGTTTTGGGGGTTTTTTTGAGTGCAGTGTTATCGTACAATTTATATTAAAAAGAGATAAAAGGGAATTCAATTAAATTTACTGCAACAGCTGACCTTCAATTTACTATTTCTATGCAATAAAATGCCAGCCATTATAGCACAGCAAAAATACTCCTTCTATGGGTTTCTAAACTAGTGATTTCAATATGTTATGGTAACAAATAATGTTTTAAAAAAAGAATTGAACATTATGATTTATATTTCTCTCTGGCATTTTTACATCTTTGCCCAAAGGCAACCTAGCAAATAAATAAGAACTACATTACTTTCTCCTTTACAATGAGAAAATCATGGTTTACCCTTGAAATATTACCAGGTGTGGTGAGGCTGTGCAGCTGTGCAGAGCCCGGGTGCAGTTGCAGAGTGGCTCCCACGGCCCGGGTGCAGCAGGTGACTGGCTATGCCACTGCAGTGACTGCTGGGGCTCCCACATGCCCCAAGGTGAGACAAATCAGCCAAAGGGGGGAACAGAGGCCAGTGCTGCAAGGCCTCCCTGGGACCCCTTTCCCACCCCAAGAAGCCTCACACCACAACAGACAGTTCCATGAACGGAGCCAGTATCGCCTCGCACACATGAGCTACTCTCGACACTCCGCTCCTCTGCCACGTGTGGGAGGACACACCAAAGTGATTTAAAGAAGCTGCCACAGCACAGCAGGTAATTAAAAGCAAATTTGTTTACTGTCTTGCATTTATTTAAAACTTTTGCTGTGCAGCACATTTTGTCTCCAGAGCCTCAAACAATACCCTGTTAGACACAAATTTTTTTCTCACTTGCATACACCCAGAATATATTTTACTGGTCCCTCTCCTCTGACCTGCTTCTAAGCTTCTAATTGACCCCAGGGTCAAGAGCTTCATCCCTACTTTGGTTCTCCCAACAGCTGTGAAATAGCAAGAAACAGAGCAAATGGGCAATCACTCGTGCCACACATACTGCAATTGCTCGCTCCCCACAAATTATATCAACACTGGTGCTGTACAGTAAATTGGAACACGTCAAAACCTTGTAAAGCTGGGGAATGAAGAGATATTTAACCTTACTGAACTGAATAAATCCCTTTCCTAAAAAAAATCTTTTTTAAGGTATACATTATTGAGTGCAATAAATTTTGTTTTAATCTTACACAATTTTATATAATGTTATATGTGAAGACAAAACCAACTCACAAATACATCTGCTGATCTAATCAAATATTGCTTAAAAGCTAACTTGCCAAAGGAGATGCCCTGCTGGCAAAGCCTCTTGAGTTTAATGACACATTGCCAATCCGTTTAAGGCCAAAGCTGAACCATCTCTAAACAGGTGTTGAATTGTGATCACGGATTAAAAAAGAACCTGAGGAAAAAATGCCAAGAAATTAAACACCTCTGGGTCACTAGTTTGAATCTATTCCAGGCTACTAAATCAGCTACAGTAATTACCATCTGGTAGTCTACATGAAAATAAATTACTGCCCTTTTTGTTTTAATTCACTTTGTGCTACACAAAGGTCTTTATAAACACAAGTTTCAATTGTAATTGAAAGCTCTGTTGATAATCTCACTGGGTTATACACAGTGCAACTACATACTGAGCTCGAACTGCCTCCTCATCACTGGCGAGCCACCAGGAGTTCTCCCCACAGCTTGCTGCAAAAGGGCGCCTGCACTCACCTACAGCATCAGGGACAGAAGGAGGACACTTTATTTTCTTAACAACAAACCATTTCTGTCCGAAATAAATAAAAATGCTTTCTGCTTCATTACCCTCAGGACAAGGGCTCATAATTTAGTTGGTGTAAAAATAAAGACATTCATTGCTGAACTTCACCACATAAATGTGGAGTTGAGAGCAATACTAAGAAACACTCCTATCTTCTGCTTTCTGAAGGAAATATTTTGTGAAGAATAATTAACAACATTGGTTAAAAAGATCACTTTTCTTAAGTTGCATGTCTGCACATCAAAAAAAAAGCTCTAGTCAGTTGAATAAACTGCAGTTGGAATAAACTGCAATTTACTTGTGACAGTTCTCCCACAAAAGAAAAGTACCCTTAACACAACTGTCTGTTCTGTATTGCACACACCATTGGAAATGAAATTCTTGCACACTACATGTAGCTAGTTTATTTCTTTCTAAGGAGAAATGTCAGTTCCATTAATCATTTTAATTGTGTTTTTGTGGGGGTTTCCCCCTATTTTCTTCTTTTACTATTTTTTAACTACAATGCCTTCCTGCTTACAGGTCATTCTCATGAAAGAGTTAACCACAAATGGCCTTACAAACAACTTTCATTCTTCTTCTGTCTTCTCACTAGCCTAAATTGTAAGAATTAAACTTGGTAATAATCAATGCAATTTACCCTCCACCTAATGCTTTTTTCACAGCACAGGTATTTGGTTTATGATAAATTTTATGCATTCTTCTCCCTTTGCTTCTTCAAACAAGCTTAAAGATGTTGTTTTCACCCCTAAATTTAACTAAACTAAATGTGTGGATATAAAAACCTATGTAGTCTCCCTCAAAATACAATTGTCAACAGTTTAAAAAAAACACTTATTTTTTAGTTTCTCTCATGCTCCTCTGACCCATTTTTCTTCCAGTTTCTTGACATAAAATGCAGGCTACAATAAAATGGCATAGGCCATCACAAGGCCATGCAAACAAAGCATTTTTCTTCAGTGAAGGCCCACCTTAATTATTTTAAGTGCCTCCTTCTGAAATCTGACATTTTGAAGGAGGCAGGGAAGTAGCAGAAAGACACTCAATTGGATAAATGAGAAGCAGGCATGGGCAGAAGCTCAGCAACCTGAATCCTCAGACAGAGTTGTTGTGAGTAGAATATTCACATTAACTAACGGGGGGAGAGATGGATGCAAGGTAAAAGGAATTCAATATGGGAACTGAGAAAAAGTTTAAATAGACCTCTCCTTGTATTTTTTGTTTTGTTGGTGTTTTATTTGTTCTTCTTGGTTTGGTTTTGTGTTTGGTTTGTTTGGTTTGGGTTTTTTTAATAAAGTCTCCTCTGAGGAAGAACTTTGGAACACAAGCAGGTGGTTTCATTTCCTTAATTTGAGGAAACAGTTCAGCTGTTTCACTGCCACAGCTTTGAAAAACTCAATGGCAGAAGAAACGTTCAGATAAAAGTAATGCTAACTCTTACCCTATCCTGTCCCAAACAGGGTTCATTTAAATATGGATGCATTTTTAGAAGTTCATCCACAATCGCATTAGGTGCAGGTGAATGACAGTCAATTTTGAAAACAATTTGTTGGCTCTTAAATGACTGAAAAAACCATTTAGATTAAAGCAATAATCAACTAAAATTTGAAGTGTCCATCCTGATGTCAACCACTGCAACACCTTGTTAGACAATTTGTCTGTGTAACCTGGACATACAACACTACTCAGTATCTGCAGGATCCTTCGTCTGCTACAAGAACTATTGTAGTGATTCTGCTTACACTAAAAGCACAAAATGCTCTGCAATCTCAAGCCCATGTTAGTGTACTATTCAAGAGAAAAGCACTTATATTCGAATCAGGATTGCTGTACCAGGGTATAATATTAAAAGTACAGGTAAGTTTTTGCTCTATGTTGGCAATTGCAATTAAGGCAGAACTTGCCAAAACGTTAAATACAGCTCAAAAAGAGCCCAGAGACATCTCTCAGTCTGGGGAGCCACAGCCCAGGAGGCATCTTTTAGCTGTCACTTCAGAAAACAGCTCCAACAAGGGGTCACTGCTGCTCTTACACTGTTCAGAAGAGGTAATACTTCTTTAAGTATTGTTAACTAATAAGCTACAGTAATTTATTTCAGTCACCTGAAGTCCTGAATATTCTTGATACTGAAGATTACTTATGGTCCATTGCATTTTAACTCACATAATTAGCAGGTCACATTGAACACATTAAACTATTCTGACAGACACAGGAGCTGCTTTTTGAACAGCAAATCTGAAATCTGTTATACTGATTTAACACTCTATCTTAGTATCATAAAAAATTTAAGATGCCCATATAAAGTCCTAATTTAAAATTATTCATGAATCTTACTATAGTCTGTATTTTTTAAATATTTTGCAATCAAGGCAAAAGGAAAAGTACTAGAACTACAAATAAAGTTTCAAAAATACAGCCACAGAGTTTGCTGACCTTAATTATATTCTATCTGACTCACCTCAGTGAGGGTTGAACATCCCAGCTTAATTTGGACACAACAATTAATTAAGCATAATCAATTTGCCTTAAAATATGCAAAAATAAAGGCTTCTTTAATAAAATAGCCACACAGTTCTGATGAAATTTTTAAAAGAGGGAGAAATATTAACTTTTCCATCTCTTTGTAGGCAAAGTTAAAGGCTGTAAAAATGGATGCTGAAAGACTAGACTTTAATGCATTTATAACTTTTACAAGGTTTTTGGTAACAGAGTAGAAATTCTGAACTAGAGGCTTTTTCTGTCTTGAGCACAGACAAAAACTGAACAATGATGCCAATTACACTACTTGTAACTTCTAAATTAAGACTCAATATTTCTGTAAATGAAAGTAAAATTCACCTTGCATTCCCTGATCCATATTAGAAGTGACAAGGGTATTAAAACCAAAACTGTGTATTCAAGGAAAATTAAAAGGAAGAGCAGCTGATATTTAAAAAGTTACTCTGGTAACTGACCCGACATCGGCTGACTACCAGCTCAATTTTACAGTTTACAGTATTAGATTAAAAACCACAATTGTGAGCAAGTCTGACACATTGATGTTCATTAATAACAACCATACTTTTGTTACTTTATCCTAGTAATTCCAGGTATCAACTTGTATCATTATACAGTGAATTAAAGAAAGGAAACTCAATCAGAAAAAGCGATTTCACTGTTACTCCAAATTTAAATGCCACATTAAAATTTTCTGTAAAAGTATAGCATTGCTGATTTGAGATACAAGTACTTCTATTAACATCACTTAAAAGACATTGCTATTCCTAATTAGATGGATATATATCACTCCTCTCCCATCATTTATTCTTGTAGTTTTATCTAACAGAAATTGCTTCCCTGGCAGCTTAAGATTAATATCCATTTAGAATATATTCATATTCCCATGAATTTATGCTATTAAATTTGCCTTCAAAGAGTAATTTTTATACATGTACACAAACACACACACATATATGGTGTGTGCTTGAGCCAAAAAACTGATTAAGAACAATGTTACACATCTGATTATACATAATAACACCATCAAGAAAAATAAACTAATACAATTTAAAATCATTACTATTACCTGGAATAGCTGAGGTAAAGCTTTCACTGTGAGACAGAACCATATTCCCAGCTTGCATGGGAGTAAGTCATGCCATTGCGGTTTGTCCAGTATTCTGCAGAGAAGTAAAATTGGAGGTTTTCCACTACTGCCAAACAATCCCAAAGCCAGAAATTTCCCATTATACTTTACGATGATTACCATTTGTCAACTCCCATAAAAATGTCTAACTACATAATATTAAAAATACATTTTGAATATTTAACTCAAAATATATAGCAGTTAACTTCTAATCACTGCTGTATTTTGATCTCTTTAAAGGGTGTTTCTTTAGGAAAATAAATTCATAACCCACATAATCAGTTTAATAAAAAAAAACAGACCAAAAAGAACACTCAAGCCTCAACCAAGTGTTCACAAGTGCTGACAACCAGATATGAAGACTGTAGCATAAACAAAACAATACATAAAAATTAATGTCATTTGCAGTTCACTGGAGCATTACTCACTGATGTCATCAGGAAAGACGACAGGCAGAATGGTCTCTGATCTCCATCCCACATTGATCCAGTTCATGCCCCTGCTGTGTGAACTATTTAAACCCTTTATTTCTTTCTATGAATCAATAGAAGAAATGGTGGTATCTTTTGGAGTGTCCTGAAAGTCACTATTTCCCCATGTGCTACTTGACAAACAACGTGTTAGAAGAAGTCTTTGCCACCATGCTTGTTTTTAAGTTAATCAGATAAAAAGCATTTAATCAGACAAGCATTAAAGCCCCAGAAAAACTCCTTGCTTGGTATAAACAAACTGAAGCTCAAATAAATTGAAATTCATTAATTGTAATCAAAGGCAAAAATAAAGATGGAAAAAGTTGTGAAATCTTCTAAAATCAACTTGTGGATATAACACCCTTTGATAAGCCAGATACCATTAATTCAGCTTTACTCTTTCAATTATTGTTGATCTGCTGGATAAACACCACATTTATTTACAAATCAAAGCATGAAAACACATCTACACTTGCACACTTTATATCAGCAATGGCTGTTACTACAAATACAGTTACTTTTCTCATCAAATATTTCAAAGATGCAAAAAGAAAATTATAGAACTAAATCAGTCACCGATAAAATGTTTTAAAATGCAGAAAACAAGAGCTCCTTCCCACCTCTCATTTTTGTCTAGAGCAGCGAGTTTGGCTTCATCTGTACTCCTGATGCCTGTTTTTTTCTTCTTCTCCCTCTTTTTTCTGCTAAGCAGTTCATCCTTGATGTAGAAAGAACTACAGTTACAGGTTATCATTAGCATGTAAACCACAAATGTTACTGGGACTCTTCTGTGAAGGGTAAACAGTAGAGTAGCATTTATGCAAATGTATCTGGGGTCCTACATGATTAAGTAAAATGATCTATCTTAACAATAACTGTTGCCATGGTATCCAGTCTTTAAACACACATGAAGTCCAGTTCTGTCACTCATGTGTATCTCCATAGCAATCAAAGTTTTCTAAGAGGAGAAAGCATTCAACTTGCCTCCTTTCTCATGCATCAACTTCAATAATGCAGTGGAAAATAAAAAAAGTAAATAGATGCTAATGTATGAATATTTTTCAAGTTATGCTAAGTTTTTTCTCCTAGTCTACTAAGTGCAATAGACTTCCATATGACAACAAATAAAATTATCAAAAAATAATGTGGTTTACACTGCTTACCAATTCCATTAACGAAAACTCAAAACAAAAAAGCATTTAGCTAAGAAGAAAGGCAAAGCAAGTATGACTTTTAAATGAATAAAACCTGAATATTTTTAAACACCATTTAGGGAACCTCAGGCGTGACTAAAGCAGCATATTACTCTGTATCAACAAATGATAAAAGAGATTTTATTTCTCTTCTGCCTCTCAGTTAAAAACCAAAGGACTATGTCTTGCAATTTATTAACAATTCTAGAAAAATTAAGTAGTTTTCAGATTATTACTATTTCTGAGAGGTTGAATATCTCATTCTGTGACTACCACAATTTTAAATATAATATTTTTAAAATATGAAAAATGCAAATTCAGACCAGAGAAAGTGCTAGAGATCTCTGTAATACGCAAACTTCTGCAGGAAACTCAATACTAATAATTGAAGCAAGTTTGATTTATTACCAATACTTACCAGCTGTTTTTCCAGGTAGATTGACCAAACCACAGCATAATGACCCACTGTGAGTATAATGAACAAGAGTAATGCCAGCTCAGCATTGCTCATTTTTCTCACCCGCCTGTAGTAGAACACAGGCTGTCGCCAATCTGGTAGTCCATTGATCAGAATATCATCATACCTACAGTAGCAAACATAACAGGCTTTCATGGAGAGCTAAAATGAAACAAGCCAAACCATCCAATTATCAAACAAAAGATAATCCACAGAGCGCCTGAATAGTTCACACACAAAAGATCATTTTGTAATTTTTTACACTTTTTTTAGAGAGCAATGTCTTGTCTTGTCAGCAGCCAGGCTCGCATCTGCAAACAAACAACAGCCAGAACCAAACACTGGGGAAATGTACCCAGTCTTTTGAGGGGCAGAGGTAATTCAACTGCTCCTGCAACATCCCCCCCAACCCTCACAGTCCTCAAACCCATCCAGGTCCACTCCCCTCTGAAACAAGAGGCTTTCAGCCATGTATGTGTGTTGTATCTGCCCAGTGATCAGTGGCCAGGTCTTCATGATAGTAGTAACAATTCCCTAACTACTAAATAGGTAGCAAAGAACAAACGTCTCAAACACTGGAAACCTTTTTTTTCTTTTTACAAATTAAAACCACAAGTGCTGGGGGAGGGGAGAGGTATTTTTGCTTTTTCTGGTCCTTTAGTAGCACGATACCCATTAGGTAAAAACCCACCAGACTTAACATCCGTTCTGTGTAAGTTAAGAGTTTTGTTAGAGGCTTCATATGGATGTTTGAAAATAAAGTTCACTACTTTTTTATTTTCTATTTGAAAACCCGTCTCTAAAATAAATCTATTTTGCAACTGTTCAATTTTACTAACACTACAGAAAATATTTTCTGACAATTCGTCTGTTTTCCTTCACACAAATGTCTTCAACTATCATCGTATGTCTGAGGCCTTTTATTTACAGTATATCATAAATTTAAAAATAAACAAACCACAGACATGCAAACCAAATTTTTTTATTAACTTTACAGAGTAAAATTTCAAACAAAATCTCTACAGTAAACCCAAAGTCCTGTATGTTCAAGATACACAACCTGTTAATCTTAAATTGAACACAACTCATTACATATTCTAATCACACCATTTCCAGAATTAAATCTGCACTGAAAGGCCTAATTTGGTGCAACACATTGACCAAAATATTTTAATTAAAAATATTCTGAGTTAGTCGCAGGCCTAATTACAGGAATAGAAATAGGGCCTATATTGTCATGCAGGTCAGTAGAACTCAGTAGTAGGTTTTTCTCAAGTAAATTGACCAATCCAGGAATAATAGCGCAGCTGCTAAACTGCCAGTCTTGACATGTAAATCAATTTAAATGCAACAACTGCACTAGCTACTTTGATAGTTATTAAATTGATACCTTGGAGATGGACTAAAAAAAAATTCCACAAGCAAATTCATTTTTTAAGCAGAAAAAGAGGCAGTGGTTTTCAATTAAAAAATACACTTTAATTTAGTGCATATCTAGAAAAGCTGACTTCTGATAAAACATATGCTCAAGTTGTCAGCATTATTTCTGTGCAAAAGATTTAAGACCTGGGATTCTTCTGTGCTCTGAATGTTACGAGAAGTAAAATTCATATTACAAAATTCTATCTTCCATGACAACTATGAAAATACTAAGATAAATATCCACTACTGTAAAATTTTAACTAGTAACTTTCTTCCTTTCTCAGTAAGTCAGAATGAATCAGCTACCGATGCTTTAACAAAAACTCTGCTCAGAAAAACTGCTTAGGATGTTATTGCAAAACTAAAACTTCTGCTTTACTTTTGTTTAAGAAATAAGTAGAAGCTTTAGCACTTAAAAAATAATAATGCATTCACAAAATATTTTAGCGATAATAGAATATTTTAGAAACAAAACCATTTTTAAAACAAATCAAGTTGATAACAAGGTTTCACGTAAGATGTTCTTTGAAAGCTTCAGAAAAATATGTGCAAAAGCAAGTTGGGTTTTTTTTAATACTACTATAAATTTATTAAGCAGTTGCCCTTCTTGTGCACTAATGGTTGTTAATTGATGTACTGAAGAAGTGGCTAATGCTTAAATAAGGTCCGTATATGCTGATGGCAATAACACAGTAATACATAAACTGAGATTTCAAACTGATGTTTGGCAACCACGTTTCATTATAAATTATCTGTTGAGAAAAAAATAAATGAAGCCAGCAGAGTCTCCTGCATTAAGCGCTTTAACCAGCACTGGGTATTTACTGGGCCGCGTCCGCCGCTCCGAACAACAGTCTCCAAGGATTAAGCCTGGGAATCAATGCCCTATTGATTTTACTATCAATGAGCATTATGGCTCACACGACTGGCCATTTTAAGGGAAGATAGCTTCTATTATAACCCACTTTTTAGAATATATACTGTTAAAAGATAAATCACTGTTTTCAATAGTCATTAAGCTCTGTATTTGAAAAATAAAGATATCAATGATTTTTAGGTTTTCAACTGGAAAATGATTCTACTGAAACTCAGAAGCTTTCCGTAATTTTTAAATCTTGAGTTTCAGATTCAGGATGTGGATTAATTAAAAGCAAGTTTCTCATTAAAGGATTTCTTTATAGAAACTTATATTAACTATGAAAGACAGTTACTTAATCCGTGTGCATCAAGAACTACATTGAAAATTTAATTACAAAGCATTCTTTTGGCAACTTATATTAATTGTAAATCAATATAAGAAAAAAAACAAGCTGAAAATACATATCTGCAGTATTTTTTCCTAAAACATAGGCACACAGAATACAGCACATTTCTGACATGTGTGTATCCCTACCAGTTGTCTCCAAAACAAGCTGCAAAAACCCCAAAGCACCCAAACAGAAACAAAACCACAAAACTAAATCCCCATTTAGATGTGTGTTGAATATTTATTTTAAAACTCAGGATTCTACATAAGACTTGTTAGTCTTGCACGACCAAGTAACAAATTGCAAGATTATTAAGATTGCTTTTTTCTGTAAAATTTCATGAAATAATTTTTAGAGCTTTGTGAATCAATTACATTGTAAGGAAAAAATCCATTAACTGCGGAAACTAATTACAGTATCATCTATTTCAGTATAACTACAATTCACTTTTCCCTTTTAAAGAGACACTGCATTTCGTATTTGAAATAATTTCAGAGATCTGATATGGTTTATATACTATAACCTTGAATTCATGAGATCTATTCTGTACTACAGGAAGATTGCACTGGTGCTTTTTATTTTGGGGGGCCTTTTTTCCTCAAGCAGTTAAAGAAATCCAATGCAACATCAGTCAGAACAATTTATACCTATGAATAAAGACATTTAACTATAATGAGAACTAAGATAAACACCTTTCTTACTCTAAACAAGTATATCTTGATTCCTTTCCAAATGCTTCCTGTAATCAAGCCCACATTGTTACAGAGGATAGGCCTGGTAGGTAAAAAACACTCCTTAAAATGGTAACAAACAATGACATTAAAATCTAAGATTTTTGCCTAATTACAATTAACAGAAGTGCATAATACTATCCAGTTTTCATAAATTAAAATAATCAAAGGCTAATAAATTGATTTAACAATAAATGCACCTATTTCTACACACTCTAAAGAGAAACTTTTCTGTAGAATTTTACACTCTAGTGAAATACCCGGTACATATGCAAAACAAAAATTTGTGCTCTGCTGCATGGATGCTTAATTTAATGTTAAACAGAGCTACATCTAACAATAAACATCTGTGCAACATCGTTTAAGTATTTGAATGTTTTGCTTATGTATCACAGTGTGTATGACAAAAGAGTAACATGTAATATTATGATATTCTGTAGCACTACTAATGATATTAGTGCACTTCACAAGCAACTACAAAACTCTCTCAAAAAAGGCAAACACAGTTTAAAGCTCTCTACTATAATTATAACTCGAGGAACTGTAACATTTTAAGAAAGGCATCTGCCATGAGGTAAAGTAAAAATTCACTGATGGTTTTAGGAAAATAATTTTATACAGCTAGCCAACAGATCTGCCTTTTTAGAACACTGTTTCTGTATCCACACAAACAATTACCACCTCTGACACTCACCAAGACATGGAGAAAGGATGTTATTGTTTCAAAAGGAGTTCATCACTCTCTCATACAGTGTAGGACCTTATTCCCACCTTTGCTGGTTCCTGTCTCTGCACACACCAGGAGTGATGCTGCATTTCATCACTCTGGAGATGAACAGGAAGAAGCAGGTACAGCTGACTTCACTGTACAGAAGCAGAAACCTGCAGCTCACTCTTCTCTTGGTGGTGTAAACCCATGTCCCAAACCATTCAGGTACCTACCTGTGAAGGGATTCCCAGCTCAACTGCCAGAATTCCTCACCAACTAATCTGTAAGAAATAGGACTATTTCCATCTCATCCCCACCCTGTCTTCTGGTCAGGTTAAAAAAAACAGGAGAGGAGAAAAAAGAGGAAAAGAAAAAAAGAAAAACAAATCTGACAGAAAGCCCTGCTACAGTGTCCCTGGAATGAGAATAAAATGGACTTTATAAGCCCTGAGAGACAAAGGATGGAGCACAGTTTTTCCTCAGGACGTGGGCACGACAACAAACTCCGAGCCTCTTCCACCAAGTCCATCACCTCACAATGCAAAGCCAAGTATCAACATCTAAAGGAGAACTATTTCAAAAAGCAATGACTCTCCCCTTTCCTTTGCTGTACAGTTGCAAGGAATTCTTAAGTTACCACAGAACAGAAACAAAACTACAGGGGGAGCAGCTCCTATCACACTTACTGATGATTTGTATCAGTGACGTGCTACAACACCACCTTACAGGACACAGACCCAGACACCCTTCAGACACCCTCCCTTTGTGAGCTCAGCTGAGAAATCAACCTGACCAACAAAAGTTTTGTCAGAGCAGTATGACCATGTAGCTCAGCTCCACATGTTACTTCTAAACTCAGCATATTATTTCCAGAAAATTCTCTGATGGTAAACGCTGTTTAATCCACTATATTTATTCAACTATAGAATCAGCAATGACAGAATTCCTACAAATTCCATAATGGAATTAGGTACCAGAAGGGTAATATCCTTAAGTGTATGTAAACAATATTATAAACAAAAACTTGGGAAGATTCAGAGGATAACTCACTTAAAGTGGTCTGAAATCACTTAACTAACACTTTTTTTAAACTTTCCTTAAGTGTAACTTCACAACAAAATTCTCTTTAGAGGAATGAAACAAAAAAATACAAATTTCCAAAATCATCTGAAATGTTATAATTAAATCAAATAGGACTTGAATATAGCACTGCTATAATACATTATTTAAGAACCTGTGCAATTTAACTCACCTCTGCCTCCTTTCTTCATCCTTTAAAACCTCATAGATGGCAACCAACTACAACAAAAACAGATGAAAAAGAAAACACACAAACAAAAAGATTTTACATTATGATTGGGATTATAAAGTTTGATTAGTAGTATATTTACATTTGCCAAAGAATTACCTTTTCCAATTTTCACTCTTCCCTACAAGTGCAAGCAGCACATCCAGTATGCAAAAGGAACAGTGACACATACAAAGTGTCACCAGACACAAACAAGCAACTCCTACACAAAACTTATTTTCCCCTTCTCACATCTGTCAAACTGAGTCTTGTTTCAGTTGCACATTAAAAATGGGTATCTTTAACTCATCCTCAAGATCTTACCGAAATTAAGTAGTTTTATTTAATCATCAGAGGTTCATTAATTTTAAAGTTAGAGCTAATTACTAAGTCATGTTGTTTCACCCTATGAAGAATGAAAAGATGAAGATTAAATATCTAACCCAAAGTATTTTCATTCAATTATGCCTACCTAGGACTTGTGTTGAGAACCGATCAGAAATTTTCCACACTGCTTTTGAAAGTGCAAAACACTTTCCTCCTGAGAGTGTAAGGATTAAGTTCAAATTATATTTAATATACACGTAAATACTAAATATAAGTTATTCAACAAGGGAATGCCAAAAAAGTGGATTTATTTTTAGTCTAGCTACATCAAGGAAATGTAATTCAATGTTTAACTTATTAATTTCAAAGGTGCACCATTGTTCTTACTAAAATGACATCATCATAAAAATTCTGATTCTATTTTCTGTAAAACTTTTATTGCCACACATTGCACTTACTTGCCTAAACTGTGTCTCTGCATTTTCATCTTTATTCTTATCTGGGTGCAAAACGAGTGAGAGCTTTCGGTACGCTTTCCGAATGTCTGCAGAGGAAGCATCCTGAAAAACATGAAAACAAGGCAAATTGTCAGAAACTGATCCCAGAACTTTGCTAAGGTCTGAAGGCAGCAAACCAAGTGCAGGAACTAAGGAAACGTAATTTGAGACATCTCACAACCAAACCTGCAACCACCCCAGCCCAAATGACTCAACAGTCATTCAGTCCAATTCATCTTTCCCCTTAACTCCCTTCATTACCAGACACCCATTACAACGACACTTGCCAACACTTCCAAACACTTCCTTGCCTTAAAACCCAGCCCAGGCACCTTCTGCACCATTTAGAAGTTCAAATGAAAACTGGAAATTATTGCATCTGCATATCTTCAAGACAGACATAATTTCAGCAAATTATCATGCTCAATTTCCCAAACTCAGGACTTGCTAAGAACTCTTCCCTTATTAATATTTACATGCAATTCGCTCCTAATAGGACTTCATTCAACTTCAGCTTCACCATGTCTAAAGAACTGCATTTTTCTAAAGTAGCTTCAAATTGTAGTCTTAGAGCTTTGCTGCAGTACTGACATCAATCTGTACCTTAACCAGTGTAAGAACTGCACACACTTGGGGAAAAAAATAAAACTCAAACCATAAAATGATGTACCAATTTAGCTGCACAAATGCAAATTTCTGAATTTGTGACTGCTGTTTAGTATATGCTACAAAGATATCCAGAAACAAAGATATCAAGAGTTGTATTCTATATTATAAGGGTGTTCCCCTCACTGGAAGATCCACAAAGCACCACACTTAAACATTCTATTACTACCATGTTCAAGGCAACATTTTAGAAATCAGCTGTTTATCTGACAATTTTTATTTCTTGATTTTACACATATTGTTCCTAAGTATGGTCTCTCTCCCAAAATTACAGTGTCAATAGGGATTAAAAAACCACTGAAATCCAGATCTGAATTAGCTGTGGAACAGAGCTGAAACAAGACAATAATTAATGCAATACTGTAATTAGTCTGTCAAGCTTTTTATAATAAATCATTATTTTTATTTTTAAATTTTCAGTTTTATAACATGAGGGTATTACAATGCTGTATACAAGTTTGGGCCCAGAGTGAATAATAGAGACAGACAATGAGGGGAAGGAGAAAAGCAGGGGAAAATCCACAATTTGAGAAAATTCAGCTTTAAAATTATATTTTAAGGAAGTTGGTATTACTCCCTAATACAAGACCGGAGTGTCCATAGTCTCCTGTCTGTCAAAGAAAGGACCTTTTATTACTCAATGGAAGATTTCTCCTGAAAAGACCACATATGCATTTTTTAAATTTTCCAGTTGGAACAGCTACTTCTAAAGCATGTGTGCACCAAAATAGAATTCCTCTGCTAAACTAACAGCTTGCTTCCAGCCTGATTACTGACAATGACCTGTTTCATACTGCCATTGTTTTATAGGTTTATTTTTAATTTTTGGTTAAGGGGAAGGAAGAGACAGTGACTAAACATCTATTCTAAGCTTAAAGAAACATTAAATTCTTGAGGTGTAGACTTAAGTGAATTATATGAAATAAACACGAAAATGCCATGTAAAAATATCTTTTACAAGTTAGGGATTGAGACCATGATAATCTCAACAAATGAGTACCTCTAGACTGTCTATCTGGGATAAACCACAGTTTATTCCTTCTCTGCCACACACAAGCTGTCCTGCAATACTCTTCCAATCACTTCAAACAACAAACAAGCAAAAAAAGTTACAGTGTTTTCAGTTGTATCTGAAGAATTTAAACTTTGGTTTTATTTGGGAGCAGCAAGATTATTTGTGTAAAGGATCAGGACAAAAGGTAGTTTATATGTTTAATGCTTAAGCAAAGCAAGAGATCCCAAGACAACTCTGAAATAATCAAGCAGCTTAAATATTTATGTTGCTTCACCTTGAGAAGTGGAAACAAAAATGCATAAATTCACAAAACCAGACTGTTCATCTTAGTTACCAGAAATAACGCAGAGATTGTTTTGTTTCCCCTCATCTACCAACTCCATCAGCCACTTCATACACAACGTGGGCTTATCTTCAAAAAAAATACAGTTATTTAAACACTATTACAGCAAATAAAACACAGGAAATAGTTTCCTGCCCATGGTTTTAGCCAAACCATTGACGTGATCTTTATCAACATATCAGCTTATTGTAATTAGGCCCATAAAAGGTTGAAGAGAGTACAACAGTATCGATAGATAATTAAATATGGAATGTTACTGTAAATTATTTCATTACAACTGGCACATACGAATTTCTAAAGCAGCAGCTCTGCCTGCTAACTGGTTCTTCACAACACCAGCAAACACAGGACAGGGGAACGTTGTACGTTCCAAGCATTCTGCTCATTAATGGTACCTACGGATAACGTTGGGCATCTTCAGGCAACATTCCAGATCCTCCAGGACCAGCCCTGAACAAAAGTGGTTGGTTTTTGAGAAAAGCCTCTTGTCACCAAAGAACTTCCTAGCAGTGTATGACTCTAAATAAGGTATAAACAACAGTTATTTTCAAACTAATAAAGAAACATCTCCCCTGCTGAAATCACCCAAGAGACAATCATGTACAGCCACCTGGCTCTCTTGGCCACCTTCAGTAACACTTCCATACAGGCTACGCGACAAAACACAGAGTTAAGAGCCAGTGCTTCTGCAGACTAAGACACTGTTTTACGTATCACAGCAGAAGTCCAAAGGCTAAAGAAAGCCATGACCACACTAAGGTTTTGTTTGTTTTAAAGAAAAAGCTCAGGAAACATGTTGGATGGCTTTAGAAATCTTGATCTCAGTTACATCTAGGGAGGGAAAAATAAAATCTGTATAAGGCGCCTCAGTTAACAGCAGGAGCAGCTTGTAATGTTACAGACACCAAGTGCATTCCCTGATTTCTCCAACACTGCTTCAGGTTGGCAGGTTTTGCCATCAATTAAGGCAAATGAGCCTGTCACGCTGTCTCCCTCATGTGGCTACAAACATCTCAAGCATCACCCCATTTCTTGACAACTACTCCAAAGCAATAGTTCCACCAGAGTTTCAAGGCTGAGCATCTCTTTGTTTTGTGCTAGAATTAGTTCTCAGAAACACCAAACTGCAAGTCTATAATTAGGTAGCCCACAGTCTGGCCTCTTATGCATGCCAATATTCAAGTACTCATGTGGGAATTTTTTAATTCCTAACACTTTATTGAACAGAGTACCCATATGTCTAGTTACAGGACCTCTAGGTACAAGTTAAAAGTTCGATCTTCTACATTTTTTCACATAAATCCCTTACACTACAAACAAGCATTTTAGCACACAAACAAAATTACCACTGGAAGGAATCAACAGATTGTCAGAAGTTAAACACATTTCTTAAGGTTCCCTGCTGTACTTTTAATTTTTTTTGTCTAAAGGATGATATGTGTCAGATTCAGAGGGTGGGGAGGAAGAGGAAACATTCTTCTCACTATGACATCTACTTTTGGCAGCTTGTTTAATTCAGACAATGAAAGACACATTAATTTTTATTTTACTCAGCATCATTTTCATATTCTCTAGTATTACCAAGAAAAGTTCTATCATTAGACTACAAATATATAAGTAGAAACACAAAAGGATATTTTCAAAACAAAAAGACAAATAAAAAAACTAAATGGGCATTTGCCCTCCATTCTTTTAAAATTAAATTCTTGCTGAAAACGCACAAAGATTCAAATCTGGTCTCCTACTCTGTCTATACAATTTCAGACTCCCACTACAGAGTTCACTTCCATCTTTACAATAACTATAATAACTGATGTTGCACACAGTACAAGTGTGTTACTCCATTGCCTTCTATTCCTAATGTAACTATGATTACTAATGAAGCTAAAAAAAAAGCCTCATTGTGGTCCCAAGACAATTCTTGGTGAAAACATAACATACCAGATATTGCCATAGGCAAACAGTGATTAGGTCAAGGAGAAAAAATAATCAATGTCTACATAGTTTTCACTTACCAACATACACAATTCAAACCTAAATTGTTCCCTTGAGTGCAATGCAGTTACACAACAAGACTTAGTTACTTACAATTTAGCAACTGCTTCTAACGCAGTAAATGTGCTCAATTCATCTTGGGTTTTAAATATGCCTGCCGATGTTTTCAAATAGGTGGCAGTATCTTTATTAGCAATGGCAAGGCACCTGGTCCAGGAAACAAGTATGCAGATAGAAATCACATTTCTGTTCACTTGCAGTTTGTCCAATTGCAGTTAACAGGGGAAAGGAGCAGGGCACAGCACACTATTCCACTGCAGGGCTGCTGAATGGCTGTGCAGAATTTTCCACAGCCGTGTGGCAAAAAGTGACAACTGCACAGAGCACCAGCTGACTGTATTTCAAGTGTGAATCTGTAACTTTAGTGCTGACAGGCCTTCGAGAGGTCTTTTTTAGCCTTCCTAAATTATAAATCAAAGTTACGTAACTCTTGTGTTTGGAATTTAATTTTTTTTTTATTTAAGAGCAATTCAAATGTATATGGTTTCTTCAATAAAAATATTTCATTCAGTACTTTTGTGTAGGAGTATAAAGTCACTACTTTCCTTCTGGTAACCATTAGTCATACCAGCCGAAGAACAGTATAGGGAAAGAAACAGAAAGTAAGCTTTGTAAAGTTACCACCACATATTTGTGTTCTGTGATCTGACACTGCAGGATGCACCAGCTGTCCTACAAAATTCACCAACAAGCAGGGGCAGGTAACCAGACAGAAGCCACCACCATCTATTAAACATTGAGTCGACACTGCTGCTTTCTACCTGTTTCTCTTCAAGCGAATTCCACAGAAAACTCATATCCCTGAGTGTCAGAGAACAAACAAACACCACTTCAGGTCAACAATTAAATATCCAATGTCCTCATTCCTTAAGCAGCATCAAGGAACTCAGTGTGCTCCCCTCCTTAGTGTCTCATTCTCACATGGGGACAGAACAGTGACTGCTGTTGCTCCACAACCCTTCTGGAGGTCATTCTTAGGATGGAAACCACACAGCAGTGACTCTCCTTCCAGCCTGGTCTTACCCTCACGTTGGTTCAGCACAAGCTGACACACATCTCTTTAATACCACTCCCAGATGTGCTTCTCACATACTCACTTCAACACAATCCTAATTTAATCATAATCAGATTAATTCCAAGAGGTACACCTGAGTTTGCCAAGTCTGCACTCGGAAAAACATTTATGAGGGAAATAGAATCTTGTCGAAAATTCCAGAGGTGGGAACGGCCTGTTGGCAATCCTGAAGAACACATATAGGTTATAAATATATACATATATATATATACACACACACATACATATATATAAACACACATCTATCTATCTATCTATCTATCTATCTATCTATCTATCTATCTATCTATCTATCTATCTATCTATCATCCCCCACACCTCTAGGAAAGGAAAACAAGTGTCTCCCAGAAGACCAAGCACTATCTGTGAACTTTGATAGTTAATAGATACCAGCTGAGTTTTGGCTGAAACTTCTCACTGCATAACCTTTGTTCATTACCCTTCACTTTTATCGAACTTCTTTCCAAGACACTCATCTTTTCCAAGGATGTAAAATGAGTTAAACTCAAATTTGCTGCTTGTCTACAGATGAATGCTCTGAGCCTGCACAGGCAGGAGGAGAGATTTGCTCTGCTGCAAACCCAGCCATGTGTCTCACAACATTCCGTTGATTTAAACAGAGTAGCAGCACAGCAGGGAAATACAGAGGAACTAAAAATAATGCTAAGAAGGTGTTTCAATGCTTTTTTCATGTTGCTAAGTTTTAAAGCAATTCATGAAATGAAAATGAATACAAACCAGTACAATGTATTCCTGTGAGCTTCCGATAACTGGCAGAATCCCTTCCCTGGCATGTTTGTTTCCAGGGGAGTGTGTGAAATGAAAGAAGACTCTGTTTTCAGCCTAGCATGCCAAATGAATGAAAATTTTGCTGCCTCATGCTTGAAAAATCTAAAAAAGTGTTCTCCTCAGCACATGTGCACAATTACATGGGCTTAGGTTTTCTTGACCAATTTGAACAACAGTATTTATATATAATTTTTTTCCTCTATTGAAACTATTTTAGCCTTTCACATTTTTTTCAGAAACTGATTACGTAGGAAAAATTAGACTGTCCAAGAGAATACTGTCACGTACAACCATAAGTAATGTTTTAATATAAGCTTTGTCTCTGAGATGCAGAGAACGCTCATCAACTCTCAACAGTTTTAGATTTACTCTTCAAATTCACAATGTATAGAAGCTGTGAAACAACTGAAAACATTACTCAAGCCAATACTAACTTATTCAAAAAATCCTGCCTACTGATATTTTATTTCCATTTAGTTTTATATTCTGATAGTTCAAAAGAAAGGAATGAGTAAGTAATCCTTATTTATTTCACACGTTTTTCCAGGAACACTATTACATATTTAATTTTATTCTATTTCATATATGCCATTCATTGTTCATATATTTATATGTGTTGTATATATTTTTACAATATAGATAATTGTATATATTTATATATACCTGTGTGTATTACCTTATAGGCTTAAGAAAGCTGTTTCTAGGGAGTTACCTTAAAAATCTGCCTATTGCATCAGAGATTTCCAGTCTGCAGCTCTCAGATAAAAACATTACCTGTGAAACTCCTGATCCTGCAACATATTCACAGGGATTATATTGCTGCAAAGAAAAAACACCACTTTTACAGTCCAGGTTGGCAAGGAAAGCAAAATGTGGTGCCTCCTGCACTGCATTTGTTACCCAGTGCCTTTGCTCCCAGATAGCACAGCCCATGGATGTGCAAGGAGTGACACCACACCCAGGACAGCTGCACAGCCCACACCACTGCAGAGCGTCAGGATAGGGCAGCAAAGATTCTGGGGTGTTGCATCTGACAAGTTCTGACCCTTCCCACAGGGTAATACTAAAAATATGCTGCTATTCGATTGTTTATACAGTTTTCTTGGTACATTTCAGCTTTAGAATGTTTCCAACTTCTTTTCAAAGAACAAAGAATTGAAGGAAATTAGAAAATTAGCAACGCTACATCCACATCAGACCTGTACCCTCCCTCCTCGTGCTACTCCTGTTCTCATCACACCCTTTCACCAGAACTGACACTACTGACCTGCACACTCTGACACATCACATCATCTTTTCAACTACCTGCTTCCTAGATCTTAGTTTAATTTTTGGAGTGAGATTTCTAAGGACCAGAGATTTGGGTCTTAACAAAAACCAAATACCTAAACAAATAAATTAACTAACTAACTAACTAAGGCCCCCAGAATTGCTTGAAGTACTAATTACTGAATTCCTGTGTCACCTGAATGGTTACTCTCACTTCTGTGACTGCATCTTTAATTGCTAAAACTCTACCCCTCCTTTGATGTCCAAAAAATAAGGAAAGGGCATTCGATAGGCAGGATATAGGACATATGACTCAAAATATTTTAAAGCCATACAAAAAGCCAACAGAGTACAATTTCCTCCAACGCAGCAGTTTTCAAAAATCTACCTGTTAAGTTATGCATCAACACAGCAATAATGATCCTCACAGGCACCAACTTCCAGAATAAACATTAACTATTTATTAGCAACTTCCTCAGCCCTACCAGCAGCGAAAGACAGCAATTTATATGCCCATACACCCACACACATCCATCTTACATATTTTTATACATATACACTAATTTAAAAAGAGGTGTAAACAAGCTTACCTTCCCAGCATCCTTAATACTTATGCAATGCTCTATTTTATATTTTTAATTTTTGCTTAACTTCATATAGTAATTTAAAAACACAGTTCAAGAATTGGAAAGAACAGTGTGTGATCACTTTTGTATGTTGATTTATGTAATGTTTCTATAGTACAACATTTTTTAAATAAATAACAAAAAAGGGGTATCCTGAAGCTTCTCTTACAGATGCAAAACAAAATGGAAAGAAAATAAATCATACTCTGATTATTTAAAGGCTCTAACTGTCAAAAATTAAAGGGTGTATCAAGCAGAATTTTATGAGGACTGCCCCAAGTCCACACTCAATATTTTAACTAGCAAGCTGAATTTCAGAATCATGATTAATCTGGAAAATCTACAACACACAGTCAAAGAGAACTGGAATTTTAAAAGATCTCGACAAAATGGAGAATTGCTCTAAAAAAATACAACACTATTTCTAAGTGAAAGAATAATGGTCTCCATCTGGACAGAATTCATCAACCACACAAACACGGGATAGAAAAAAGCATTTAGGCAGAAACAATCAGTAAATCACAAGCTGAGCATGAGTCAGTGGCATGATGCTGCTCTTCTGTGCAGTACGGCCGTGACATGAGCAGGATGGCAACAAGCAGCCCTGCCACGTCACGCAGCAATTTTAAGGGCTCAGCAGATTGCTGAGTCCAGCACAAACAATGTCATTAGAGAGAGCCATACTCATGTACAGGTGAGAAACAAAAATATCTTACTAATAGGAGGCCTAGGAGGAAAAAACAGTGACTTGTTCAGAGAAATCGAAACAACAAGTGACTTGAGCCCTAAAGTAAAGGCAGCCGAGACAAGGACGTAACATCTTCAAATACGTAAAAGCTTTAAACTAAAACGTGAATAATGGCCTTGTCTGATCTACCAGGGCTAAGCACTATGAGTCAGACAGCGGCACAGGAAGATCCAAGTTAGATAACAGGAAAACCTCCTACAAGTATCACCAGCGAATAACTGATGAAGCTCCTTACAAGCAGGTCTTTCATACATTTATCAGGCGTGACTTAGACTTAACCAGCTCTGTCACAGCAGGGTACAGTAGGTCACTAACAGGCCTGTATTTTAGAATTTAAATATCCTTTTGATGATCAATTTAATAATTACTCTGAAAATATTCCAATTGGATTTACTGCATCTGTTTATGTAGTTTGAAAGGTCCTGGCTGAAAGACAGTATTCTTGTCACACTGAAGATGACAGATGCTCGTGCCAGAGGAAAGAGTCAATGAGATTTTCACAAAACCTAAAAGGGCTTTGAAAGGAGTGGCAAGTACAAAGGGGCAGCAGGAAACACCTCTCTGCTATGAAATCCATGGGACCTCGGCCCATGACTGGGACCATGACACATTAGGCTCATTTTTCCTATTACACAGGAGTTGCTCTGAACTAAGGAAGTCACCCTGCAGCAGGTGATTACTAATAAGGCATCCACATAATTCCAGTCCAGAATACCTTCTCCATCCATGACCAGCTTTAACCTTGAAAGGCAGTAATATAAAACAGGTATGATCAGCAAGGTTCCTTGGCAATGTCAGATGGAAATAAGGACTAAACTGAACAAGAAAAGCACACAGACTTCTGCAAGTAAAACCATTCCTTTAAAAATGTGTTCGGTTTATTATAAATAAATGCTGAACTCCTGCAATAAAACCACCTAAATGAGAATATGGTAGAGCCACTATAGTAAACCATATCCATGCACAGCAGTTACAATTTCTGCATTTAGGACAGAAAGCAGGAGCATGTCTCTAAACATCATATATTTATTATATATGTTTACAATATATTTATATATTTTTCCTATCTGCTTCCACCCTCCTTTCCCTATTGTTTATCCAGCTTCTGTACCATGCTATAATATTTCTAAAGGGCTCATTTTGTAGAAGCAATGATACTTTTCTTAGGTAAAGGACACTTGGAAATAGCCCTGTCCACTGAATTTGAGCTGTGACATCCAGGTGTACCCGAGCCTGCAGTCTTTCATTTCGTTGTCCTTCTAGAGCCTGAAAGAAGACATGAAGCATTTACTGAGATTCAGAAGTTTTTCATCTCACTGTTCAGCTTGAATAAATTCTTAATACCTTTCTCCAGAAAATAACCAGTTAAATGAAAGGCATAAAAAGTATCATCTAGGGTATGAGGTGGTTATGTTTTCCACGAACAAAACTGTATCAGAGGAATGTCGCTCTCCTCCTCCTTCAAGGGAAAATTGTTCCATCTTTTATTTTTGGCATATAGAACAGAAAAGGTCTACAAATCTTAAGGTCTTAAAAAAAACACCAAACGTGACCATTTACGAGTAAAAACATTTTTTTTAACTCCAAACCCAACTGTTCAGAAGTGGCAAAATGCTGCATAGTTTTAACCAAAGATGCTTCATTGCAGGCCATGTTATGGTAACTTTGAGATTGTACAGGATATTAATACCTCTGAAAGCTCTAAAATATATTTCTGAAGCTGTATTAATTTATTCAAAATGTATTTCTATGAGTATTTTTCAAAAGCATTGCCTTAAATAGATAGGTTTATAAAGAACTACCAGCAGCATTTATTAAATTCTTTCCTTTGCTATTTAGAATACTTTCTACTGAACTAGTTAGGATTTAGCCCTACCCATCATGTAGGAAAGTCATATAATGATCGCTTTATACTCATTAACTACCATTTTAATGAGCTATTACTACCTCGGGACTCAGAACACCTCAGGGAGGTTGTAACATGCCACTGCCTATATAGTAATTCACTGCTGAGTTAGTCCATAGCAGCCTCCTTGAAGGAACACAGGAATGCCCTCCATCACTCTGTGCAGTTCAGATGCATCAGCAAAATTCCTGCATGTAAGACACATCCCAACCTAAAACTCAAAAGGCAGCTCAGCTAAACTCCAATAAGCTTAAGAGACCACTATTATTATGGGCCACCACTTTGCTAAGCACCTCCTAACAAAATGAACTTTTGAAAGCAGGAGCGCTCAGACCACCTCAGCTCACAGTCTGATGGCACAAAACTGCAAACCTGATCAAGGGCAGAAGGCTTGAGGACACTGTCATCCCAAGAAATGATTGGCAAAATCTGCCAGAGTTTGTATGAGTCATAAATTAAGCAGCTGATGTCCAAATGTACTCGGATAAAGAAATCAAGTTTAGTATTATGGATTATTAATTAAAATTCACAATGACAACTAATTTATAAGCAACTTAAATAATATTAAAATATTAAAGTTGTGTCCATATTTAAAAAGCCACATATATGCAATGACTTGTGATGGAACTGACTCAAAACCAGCCCTTCCCATTCACTAGAAATCCTGTATGGAAAACTGGTATTACAGTCTCTAAAATGCTTACCTGACATTATTTCTAGTGAGAATGAGCCAAACAATCCTTAAGGAAGATAATTACCTCTCAAGATTTATGGCAGCTGTGGGCAGATACTGTTACACACAGTGGCTCGCTGTTCCCTGAATTGCCCTCTATGTTTTTCAAATTAAAATGTTTTAACTGAACCACACAGGCCCAAGGGAGGGGCACAAAGATCACTTTCCTGCTTTCCATGAGGCAACCACTTTCCCTGCAACCACTTACTGCTCTTCTCTTCCAGTACTTGGAGGCATCTTTTGCATCCAGGAAGAAGGGGAGTAATTCATGCTGATCCATAAAATGCCTCCACTCTTGGCCTGCAAGAGCTGAAAAAAGAGCAAAGACAGACTACCCATACTGGGAGACCCTCACAACAGGGCATTTCCCTGCAGAGGCAGCTCAGGCAGCAGCTGGTGGGCACAGGATGTGCTGAGCTTCTGCTCTCACAGCAATACCCACAGCAAGGCTGGAGCTGAACCAGATGCTCTGAAACAGAGACAAATCTTCTCCCAGGCACTCAGCAATAGGACAAGGGGGCACAGGCTCAAGCTCTGCCAGGGGAAATTTAAGTTGGAGATCAGAGAGAGTAATCAGGCACTGGAATGGGCTGCCCAGAGAGGTGGTAGATTCACCATCCCTGGAGGTTTTTAAATTGAGATTGGCCGTGGCACTGAGTGCCATGATCTGGTAAAGGGACTGGAGTTGGACCAAGGGTTAGACTTGATGATCTCGGAGGTCTTTTCCAACCCAATCGATTCTATGATTCTAAGAGAGAGAAGACAGGTCTGCACAAGGAAGAAGTGCTGAGAAGATGAGGTGAAGCAAACGCTTCTCCCAAACTCCTATAGGAGTTCTTCAGTTAACTGAGTGCAACACCCAACAACCTCCTCACTACAAAACACAGAATCAAACACATGTATGTGCCTGCTTCTCTCCTTGTACCTAAAAATAATTCAGCAAAAACAAACCTGTTTTGCTGGGAAACTAAATAGCCCATCACCATCATTAGAGGTCTGAGAAACACACAAGTAATAGCTCTTACCCAGTATTTCCCCTGAAGTCACAAGTGAAACAGATTGGGAAACACTCTCTGCTTCTGAGAGAAACAGTAAGTAAAGGGGCAAATGTAAGGTCAGGTTTTCAGCCACTGTTATCAGAAGACCCATAAAGGCCTATTCTCAAGTCACAGCAGCAGAATCAAAACTGGAGAACTGAAGAAATCTCTTGCTTCCTCCATCCCTCCATCGTTTCCCCACCATCATAAGCAGAATTAACAGATAAGGAATGTTCTTCTGACACCCGTATTTTAAGGATAGCTCCTCACTCTGGAAGTAACACAGAGCAGGACAGAGAGCAACAGCCAACCGCAGGAACTACGCGAGTCAGGTGAGCAGAGCTGGTAGCACAGCAAACACTGCAAAAGGTGACAAGACCAAAATAAGGAGGAAAAGTACGCCTTTTTCTGTGCCTGTGGAAAGGAAGAATCAGCAACTGAGTGAGCAGCAATAAAAACTTGGCACAGGTTACATCCCATTAACTTTGCTACCAGAAATCTTGTTTCAGCCAACTGACTGCAAGAGATAGTGGCTATTACCCATTCATTTACTGGGCTCTCAACATGGGATTACAGGATTATCAGCGTCAGAGACAACAGTGAATGCTGAAAGATAAAACTATGGTCCTACTGCCTCAAGTACAAACACTGGCAAACGTAGAATATTTCAAATGCAAAATCTAAAGGAAAAGTTTTGTGATCACAGGACTTAAAAGGTGCAAGGATAAATCCTAATGGGTTCGCTCCCAAGTTTTCAAGTTATAAAATCAAGATTAAAAGAAAGATCAATATACAATCAATAACATAATTAATAAATAGCTTTTGACACAGGTGGAAAGGACTGAGGCTCCAAGGCCACAAGCTATTACACAGAAATAAGCATTTTTTTACTGATAGTCCTGAAAGCTGCCAAAGCCATTTCCCTCTCTCTCATAACTCCAGACACAGAATCTAATCCATGGAGGGCTTTTCCCATCAGATGCAATTTGTTCTTCTCAGAACTTGTCTCCTTTTGAAGGAAGAAAACCCAAACACAAAACAGTGGTGGCAGAAATACTGCAAAACTATTTCTGAAAAAAATCAGTCACAGTAGCACTGGACAAAATAACAGAAATATTTAAGGCTGGGTGAAGGAACTAGGAAGGAGGAAGAAAGGAAGAAGGGGACTATAATTAATCAGTTTCCTCATCTAGCTCCCCTCTTCCAATTAATGCCACACAGACCCTGAGCCAACCCCAGGCAGCTGCCAGCAGTGGAAGCTGCATGTCCTGTAGCAATGGCAACAGAGAGCACACTGCTGGCAAACAGACCAAAAGGTTAAAAAGTTTTGGTCACGTTCTATTTTTGTTCTTTGAATCAAGAAAAAGGGTGCAACTTTTTTTTTTTTTACGTAACAAGAGGAGGTGTTGTTACAAAATAATGAGATTGCCACAAGGTAAGAGTTTAATTTGTGTTTAATTCAATATAAAGTATAAACTTACCCTTTTAAAATTAGGGGATAACAGAAATATGAAAAAGATAATACATGGTGCAGACAATAATGAGTATATTGAACAGGTAAAGGGTTTGGGCAGAACTCAGTAGTTCCCAGAAAAGGAACTACAGTCTGTTGTCATTAGTGCTGCCACCCTGTCTGTACCAACGCACAGATGATGACTGGTTACTCAGGGAGCAGAACTGAGGATTTTCCTCCATGCATTGGTTCACGTGTGGCCTCATCTGCTCTTACTTCATGCTGTTCCAACACGTTTGCAAGCCGTGGTTGTTTTGAAGTCCATCACGATGGCATCAGAGTTCATCAATATTATTCACCACTGCAGTATCTTGAGACAAGTGTGCATTACTTGCCTTTTTTCACATATTGTAAAATGAGGCACAGATTAATGTAAAATCTTCAGTAATCTGAGGTGCTAATTTTATCTCAGATATGATTTTTCCAAGTGCTCAGAATCAAACAACATTTCATACATTCAGGGCACAGACTTTAATCGACTTCAGCTGCAGCTGCAAACCCTCAGCATTTCTGCACATAAGCCCCTCGTATCTCAAATTATGCAACCAGAATTGCAGAGCACTCAAATCAATTAGTCACCACTTGGGAAAAGTTTCGTTTAAACGACTTGCCTTGCATCACACAGGAATTCTGTGGCAGAGAGAGGAACAGAATTCAATCCTCAAGGGCACTTTCCGTCTGACTGGCTTACCCATGAAACCATTTCCCCCACCCCCCGCGATCTTCTCCCCCACTCCCTACATACCCTCAACATCCACAGGTTAAACAGTTTTTACAGACAACAGTCTCTTTCAATACATAAGCCTGAAGCTGCACTGGGGCCAGATCTCTCCCTGAGCCTGAATAAGTAAAGACCCTGTAGAATATGATGTAGTGAATTAAAAATCATCACAATGAACAAGCACAAAGAAACCAAATTAAGATTTGAGACATTCTGAAAACTGACATTCCCTAATTTCAGAGTATGCAGCTCTGGAAATGTATTACTAGTCTTTTAAAAGTTACATTAACGTACATGGCTGTTGTACAAAAAGACAGAAAAACAAGTAAATTCGGAAAGGAAAAAGAAATTTGCATAAGCAATGCAGACCTGCTCTATAACACCAACTCACAAGCAGTGCTTTTTTACCCTCCCTTCAAATAAATCCCAGCTCTCTGAAGCATTACTGTGATTCTAACAGGCTTCACTAAACTGCAGAACGATGTGGCTGGTTATCCACTTGCCTATTTCAAATGGCAAATCTTAACACAAATGTAACACAATGAGGATTCTTCCTTAGAGCAACAGAAGTGTGTGAGACACGCAGTGTTGGTGCCTGCACAGAACTGCGAACGAACACGTGCTGTGTCACTGGGGAAGGGCTGCGGGAAGGGACAAGCCGAGAGCATCGATCAGGAGGGTGAGGAGCCCGCGGGTGTTTTGTTTCCACCAGGGCAGCCCCGGGGCAGGGCCGGGACACGCAGGGTCCGGGCAACTCCTGATTCTCCCACAGCAAAGGGCACTCTTCGTCTCCAAGGCCCAGAAACATTTACCAAACACTTTCTGCACGGCTTGTGTATTTTTATCTCCTAAGACAAAGCAGCCCAAGACTCTGCACCTTGCAAAATCGCCCAAGTATAATGAAAGTAATGAGATTCTAAAAGTAATGGCAGCCACATGAGAAACGGGTTAAGTGCTTTAATTACTAATTCTGTTATGGTACAACTAAATTCTTCCTTAATAATTCAGTAGAACTTCCCTACATGAGAGGGTACTCCAGAAACAGAAATGGAGATGTCTACTTTCAGAACACAAATTACTGCAACCATTTTTTAAATAAATTACTTGGAATCTTGTTGCAATATAATTTGTGAGGCATATTTTCAGAAGTTATAAATAATCCAGAGTGTTTTGCTTATGTGAACGGCATTGTTAGCATTTATCAATATAACACATACTTGCAATACTTTAGTACCATTTCTATCTCATTTTATTATCACATTTAATGTAAAACATTTGACTAAGAACAGAAAAGCTTTATATACCCTGCAAGACAAATTCCATCAAGCTGAATAAACATGACTAATCCAAATCTTTCTTAAAAAAAACAACCCAAACAAACACCCCCCCCCCCGAATCTATTTGTAGTTGTATTTTTTGAAACAATATTTCACGTATTTTATATTTGATGTAGTTTTCCTGCACTACATAAAAGAATAACTTAAAATACAGAACCATACTATTCTCACAGGGGGCAATCAAAATTTGCATGGAATTGAACCAGCATTGTTTTAAACACCAAAATTCCAGCTCCACAAGTTTGCAGGAATCCAACGGCTCATGCCTGTATTTACATGGCAGTCAAAGACGACTGCTGACTGAATACTGGTGGGATTATCCTCCCAAACTGACAGGCTAAACTTTTATTCAATAATATTTATAGATCTCCAGTCAGACTCAAATATCTATGAACTGAAAAATTACAGGCAAAAGTTTTGCTTTCTTTGCTAAATGAGACTCCAGAAATCTTTAACTGGGTCTGAAATTTAGGTGAACATCAATAAAGGACACAAAACCAAGAAAACTTGCTGCTCGCTACATTAATAAATTGCAACACCATGAAATTCTAATTCTGAAAGGTTCTCATGGCAAAGTAAAACAAAACCACAGAGAGTTAATTCTATGAGCAATTTTAAGTCCTTCATATTTATTCTCCTCTCACTAAACACAACAAGAAATGCTGATCATTACACAGTTTTCTGTGATCAGTTTTAATAGGTTTTTTCCCCTATTATTCCATAATCATAAAAGATCTCTCTGCAGAAGGGAAACTTCTGATTATTTTCAGTAATTTAGTAGTTTTAATAAGTGAATCTCCTCTATCACTATTAAGAACCAAGTGAATGTCAAAATGAACTCCCCAGTAGTCTTCAGTTCTGGAAAGGCATTTTTATTCATAAATGACAAAGTACAGCAAACAGATTGGGAATTAATTCTTTGTTCAAAATGCACCTCCGTGGTGAATACAGGAATATGCAAGGAAATAACTCCATATATTGGTTGCTTTGTGCCTTTTCCAAGAACTGACTTGTTCCTTCTACCAAACAGGAAGTAACCATTGGAGATTTAAATACTCAGCAGTTAAGGACAAATAAAAATTCCACCGAATTTTTTTTTCTTTAAATGTCTTCAAAGAACCTCAAAGTTCTAATGATAATATAAAAATGTAACTAAGAGACAGTTTCGGGGCAAAAATTACCCCAAGTGTTAGCACAGTAAAAGAAAAAAGCCAAAGGATTTTTAAAAGATGAATATGAATCTGCTGACTTTTACAGAGACAAACCCTGGAAACTGAAACATTTACTATTACCTGCAACTCCTTACCAGATAAGGAGAAATAAAAGTAACACGCTGCTGCTGGGGCATTGCCACTCCTGCACTGATTAATATAGAAACTATTTAGTACAAACCAGCTGCCCCCCAGGGAGCACGAGAGTGGCACTGCACTCACAGCCTGGTTTTCCCCCTTCTATAAAACGTGATTTCTTGCACACGAGATTTAACAATTGCACTCAGTCATATAACAGACACCCCTGAATGAATACATTGCCCATCAGCTAAATAAATTCATCTCTAGGATGAAAAAAACTCAAACAAACTAGATTTTTTTTAAAGTTACATTTGCTAAAATTCTGACAATAACCTAGAAGAATAAAATTTATTTTGCACAAATATTTGTATTCTTCCCATATCCCTAACCCTAACCCTTTTGTAACCATGCCATTCATACAGGCAAGCAAAACACAGCAAGATTAACATCAACTTCCTAAAACAAATTGATTTAATGTTCCAAATGCTGTGATAATTTTCTTTGTATCTTTCAAATTCCCCTAAACGGAACAGAAGCAGCTGGAAAAGCTGCACCACCTTGTCTTAAAACTGTGTGGCACCACAGGAGCCAAGATTTTCCACTGACAATAAATAAATGCAGCCAACCCATAACATGTTATGAATTAAAATTTCATTGTTTTCTAACAAATCTTACTGAAAACAGCATTGACAAGAAACCCATTTCAATACTGTTTTATGCCCCACGATGAACTGATGCCACAGATGAAATGCTACAACCACACAAGGGCATTTCCAGCACATGAGTCTCCACTGGCTAAAACGATCATTACAAATACTGCACCATCTTCATCTTCTCACCTTCTCCTTCCACCAATAGCCAGAATTTGTAGTAAACAGTTACTTGGTAAGACAAACTTGGATTTTGCCCAGTAAGTACACTCTAGCTGCTATTATATTAAACCAGCATAGCAATCCACCAATTAGGTTAAGAGATGCCAGCTAATACTAGAAATAATGTTCTTAAATGCTTTTCAAAAATAAGAATGACATCTGAAACTACAGTAAATATTTGACAACTCAGGCAAATTTCCACTCGTTTTCAACTGTGAGTTTATACAGCACTGCCTATTATAGAACCAGAATAATGGTGCCTGATTAAAATATTCAAGAATTATGCAAACTCATAATTTGCCTTTTGATATTTTCTTAAATTAGTACCACTGTACATTCAGAAAATTTAACAAACCAAATTCTTTATTTACTATCCTATAAAAAATATACCTGCAAAAAATTAGCTGTGTGTATTTCACCAAACAAGTTCAATCAAGTTGCCTGCTATCATGTGCATGGATGTTTTTGACACTCATTCAAAATCACTTACATGTCAAAGACACTGCATGAAATTGAAACCTTTACTAATGCCAAGGTTTGACCCAGGATCCAAAATAAATCTGCATGTACAGACCCTTGTACCTACACAAAGCACCAATTACTTCAAATAAGGTTTTGTCTGTGTGCTGGAGTCCACCCATGTGGAGCCAATTACTGTAGCAGGGCCATTATATGGTTCATTTCCCCGTACCAGCCTGGCAAGAGGTGTACAGGGGTGTGGGGAGTGCAAAGAACCTCTGCTAATAACGTGCCTCAAACACACATCCCTGCATTGTAATATTTAACAAAATGTTCTCCAACAAAAACTTCTTCACTGGGACTAGACCTTGCAAAACAGTAAATATTGTAGGGCAGTTTTCAATGTTTTCAAATTCTCTTTTCAGTCACAAGTAAAATCCAACTATCTTTTTTTAAAAAAACCTTGAATAATTCTGCTGATCTTTAATCTACATTGCACATTTCTAACAACATCTGAGATTTCTTAAGAATATTGAGAGGTTGTAGGACTTGAACTGAGGGTGTGAGGAAAATGTCAGAATTGCATGCTCTTCAGGCAGTATGTTTATAACAGCAGAAGTACTGATATTACTTATTGATTATGTCTGGTATCATTCCAGGCCTAAATGGGAAAGTTGTTGTTTGAAATAATTATTATAAATAGGAGCAAACCATTTGAGTATAAAAATCTCTCCCCCACTGGAAGTACTGAAGCTCCATCTAGAGGCTTTTCTTCCTCTACTGTCATTTGTGGTATATGTAATATCACCTAGAAATGTGAACAATATTAAATGTCAGAGGCTTCCTTTGTACCTCCTCTTTTGTTATTCATAATGGGTTCTTGCCCTGAACCTTTGCCTGGCAACACCAGCTCCTTCACTGCCATCAAGTGGTAAGAAACCAATACTGAACTTAAAAATGTAAAATCTTAATAATCAGATTAAATGATCAGTATGGTAGACAGACAACTATAATTACTGAATACTGAAAATCTTCATGGCTCTTTCCATTGAAGCTCTGGGGTAGCTACTCCAGAGCACTAAAACACTTCACATGATAAATTCAGCAATGGTTTCAAATCTCTTTTTGTACAATTCATTTTTACTTCAAATTTCACAGAATAAAAATCTACATCCATAATATTCCCCAATACCATATTTAGAAAAAAAAAAAGAGGCATCACAATAAAAGAATGTTTAAGCAATAGTATACACAACACTGAGCACTTTAAAAATATTTAATTTGGCAATTAGGAGGAATTCCATAAGATAATTACAAGCACAGCACAAACATCTTCTCAGACTCAGTGTTGCCTATTGGCAGCATCTCAAAAGAAAGGGTGAAACAGCAGCCCATCTCTTGGCAGTGTGTAATGCAGCAAGAATGCAGCTCTGTCAGCCTCTCCCTTTGTGCTCCACAGCTGTAATCAACTGGGGACATTTGTTATGGCAGGAGAAGCCTTAATGTTCTACAGTCACAAGTGACCTACTGGGAAACGAGCAGGCAACACACCAAAAAACTGGGAGGGTTTGTCTAGATCAAATAAATAGGAAAAAGAACTGACAAAGTAACAGCAGAATGAAGCCAGGCTGCAAGACCTCGATTCCCTTCATTTCAACCCCAGTGACTTACAGTACTCCTATTCCCACCGTTGCCCATCACTCCCACCAACAGTGGGAGTTTCTGAGTTACAGAAATACCACAAGGTCTCCCCCATGACCAGGAATACCACCAAAATAAACCTCCCAGAGCACACGGACAGTGAAATTGCATTAACTGCTTCTATCTGCTCTTCCATGCACAGTCTTATTCCACTACACTTTCTTTTCAGCAGTCACTCCAATGTGGTATTTCATACACATTCCCTTATACACAACAGTGACCAGCACAGGCAATGGAACTTCAGAATTCACTTCTGTTACAGAAGTTTAAAAACCAAAAAAGGAATAATTATCAGATTATCAGAAAAAAACCGCAGTTTTTATAGTGGAGATATTCCATGCCTTATCATTATTTCACAGGTGAAGAACTATTGAACTGTTTCTATCAAATCCTGTCACGATGTTCCCTAACAAATCCTGTGCCTACCAGTCCACAGACTGGATCTGTTCCGTGTGAGTACCAGGTGGTCGCTCACCTGCCTTTGAGCAGAGCCAGCTCTCTGCTGAAACGCTGGGTCACACAGAGCAGTCTGCTAAAACTCTACCATTGGAAATCACAACAGCCAAACTCTCCATCTGAAGAGGCCAGTGTGGAAGATCTAACTGCTGCATTTCCCTTCCCTGGAACCCAAACTGCTCTTCCAAAGACACTTCATTTCTAGACCAGCAATTTTCAAACACAGTTGTGAAAAAACCTCCTTCAAAACAATAACTGATACAACAACCACATATTGAAACAGACCACATCAAGTATTTATTTGAGAATGTCTTAAGAAAGCCAAAAATAATAAAAATACGTGTTATGAAACTTAGGACAATTATTTCTTCTGCAATTTTGGGAAAGGAAGGGCAGGAATGGTACTGACAAGAAGTAAAAATGGATCTTCAGAAAGTACATGAGTAAGGAGAGACCAAAAACTAAACAGAAATAAGTGAACTAGCAAAGACAAAAACAAACAAACAAAAAAGAACCACCACCAACTCAAGTACGTAAGGATTAAAAAAAAAAAAAGGGACTATAGAGGGGAACTGTAACATGGAATCTCAAGCCATATGCAGCTCTAGTATCAAGGCAACACTACATGCCTGTTGCTTGGCAATTCATCTCCAGGTCCAACTGAAAAGCCAAAACCAATTTTAGAAAGTCATTTTAGTTACAGAAAGCACCGTGATTAGACAAAGAGGGTGTTCCTGAAGTAACTGAAATATAAGTTAACCAGGGTCCATGCAACCACTTTAGCTCCTGAGCTGAAAGGAGGGACTGAATTGATGATGAGCAGTGAAAGCCAGAGTAAAATCTGATGGTAGCAGGAATACATTTAAAAACAAACCAACCACACAATAAAGAGAAAAGATGACCTCCAAGATTAAGAGTGACAAACAGAAGACATTGGAGATTAAAAAAAACACCTTTAGTTTTTCCTTCCAAACACAACATGTAGTTCTGATTGCAGATCTCTCAGAAGGATGTATCAAATACACTGATAAGAAAAAGTAACCAGAGAAAGGGTGCTTTAAAAGTTACAGATAAACCAGTATCATATGCCTTATTGACAATTCTAGTTAATGAGAGGACAAAAAAAAAAGAAGAGGAATCAGAAGACAAAGTACAGAATATACTCAAGCAGAACAGAGGAGACTGTCAGATTGTTCATTCTTTTAGTCTTTGAAAATTAGAGCAGAAAAAAACAAAAAGAACTAGCACAAAAGCCATGGAAAATGTCATCAAAGAAGAGAGAATAATTATTAGCTCCAGAACTGCCTTGCAGAAGGTTCCTAAGATGTACTTACAAAGCTGTGACACTGCTCGAGCATCGCAGCCAGCACAGCCGTTCTCAGCTGTGGCCACCTTGGCCACTGCCCTCATTAAAGAAACACACTCGGTGCTGTCTGGGTGAAAAACAAACCTTTAGGCAAAGAACAAGAAACCATTTACACAACTGTCTATTCTCCATCATTATTCTAGGACTGACAGTTTGAAGACAGGAACTTAGTTGGGGGGGCAAAAAAACCCCAAAAACATGATGTCCAGAAACCAATGGCAGTGGAAATAGTGAACCTGTTGCCAGATATTAATCTAGAAAATTAAGCCCTTGCAGGCAGGTCTAAACAGATCTGCTATGAAGTCTAGAGGGAAATTAAGAGACTGAAATAAAAAAAATCAGTATAGATCATTATTTATTCTGAGTATTCATTTGCATGTTTCCAGGGTAAGGAAAATAACAAAGCACAGTTAAAATAAAATATGTAGGAAGTCTACGGGAAGCATCAGCTTCCTTTTTTGGGGCCACAGGTGTTTATCCTACCAGTAGCTGGAAGGAAACCTGCTGTGCTCTCCTTTGTCAAGATGAGACTAACACTGGGACTCCAGAAGGAAGACTGTGGCCTAGAAATTGAACTCATCCAAAACATTGTCTGGACAAGGCTTTGTGACAAAATAGGGTATATGGTTCAACCTACACAGAAACCAAATAACAGCATTATCAGCAAGATGCAACTTAAAATATCATCAAAAGATCAGCAATGAATCCTTTGAAGATTGGCTCCTTTCCTTGGGCTACATCACAAATTGCAGTGTGTTTTCCAGATTACTGATGCTTGAAATGGAACAGTTTCAGAACATTTATATCAGGGCACATGCAATAATCCTTGCTAAAATCACCAATATTTACCTTAAAAATTTAAGAAGACCTCAAGCCCGCTACACAATCAACAAGAGTGACCATAAGAAACTTGCCTTGAGTAACCTGCTATTCCATGCTGGTTCCCTGGATTCTTCTGCTCTCCTTCCTCATGCCAGTAGGACTCAACAAAGTGCTATCCCACACTGCATCATCTGACTAAGGGATAGGTTTTACACCAGTATAACTGACCTAGAGTATTTTTTCACCTCTTGCAATGAGGTTTTTCTGTAACCAAGTCATTACAAGACAGACCCTTAAGAAAACAAGTCCTGTTTTCAAGATGCTACTTCTGTAGGGTATGAATCTGTTATTATTGACCCACAGTAGATCCCAAAGCACAAGCACTGGGTTAAGAGTCAGAACAGCATTTTCTAGACTGAACAATTATCTCAACTACTCTTAGTATAGCATAGCAAGGAAATTAGTAACTGGTATATTCATTTAGTCACACCAAAAAAACCCTAAATCACCAAAAAACCAAAACAATACCGAAAAATCCCAAACCCACCAAACGCAACAACCCCACCCACCCACAAACACAGCAAAAAACCAAAAACACACACAAAAAAAACCTCCAAGCAAAAACCAAACCAAACCAAACCCCACATAAACAACCAACAACAACCTCACACACACACACCAGTAAATGAGGGCAGGGAAGGAATCTGTTAATTTCCACATTTCACAACACATTGGATTTTTTTCAAATGTTTTGCTCAGATTGCTCAAGTACTCTAAGATTAACATCCTCCAGGGATTACTTGATTTTTCTTTTGACCATCACTTTGAGATTTGTAACACCTCATTTTAAGTGCCATACTGATTTCACTGTATAACTGAACAAAAGACCAGATTTTTACCATGGCAGTATAGTTGCTATTTCCCAGCTTTGCCAACTTGCACCAGGTACCATCCTTTTAGGCATTCTTACCTTCATTCCTAAATGCATCAATAGATATTTTTTGGAGGGAGGGGGGACTGGTATTTTTGTGTGGGTGACTTTTTTTATCCACCCACACCTTGCCGGTGGAGAGTCCAAAAGGCACCTCTATTTGAGCAAGCTACGCTTTAAGAACAATCAAAATAATCTCACCAACCTGCCATGTGAGTCTGACACTCAGGTGAAGAATGCAATGACTATAATAACTGTACTCCTTTCGGGCTCGTAGTCACATCAGACTCCTCCACAAGTGCCCCCCGTGTGAGCTGTTGGGGCTTTGCAACAGGCAGTTCTACAGTTGCAGCTGGAATGGGAATAGTTTGTATCTTTGTCTTAGCTGAATTGTAACATATTGAATACCTGATCAAGATAGAATTGTACCTTGACTGAGAAATCAATTTCTGAAAGCAGCCCAGTCCAGTGCTGTCTTTCCTGGGCACAGTATCAATCTGATCGTGTCTAACCAGCTGTCATGTCAGGCTCTCATATCTCATAACGGCAGACAGGATAACCAATACCCTGATAATAACGGGATATCATTAATTCAATGACAGTGTCTTTGAGTTAATCTGTTGGAAGAGAGCAGAGAAGCTACAGGAATGCATCTCACACATTCCAGAAGGGAAGAAACTCACATTTTACAACCTTCTACTTCCTTTAGGTCAGAAATTTAAGAAGATACCAGGCCCCTATTAACAGTTGTCTAAATAATACCAGTTGGATTTGCTCTTAAAGAAAATATTTTTGAAAAATCTGAACTTTGAGGAAGTCGAACACATGGAAGACAAACGAAATTACATCTTAGAAAGAAAATACAGATAAAATACAGATATCCATATTCAGTGTTAAATAGTGTTTATATTCACAAATACCTTTAGAAGAGAAGTATGCAAGAGAAGTGTTAGAAGAGAAGCATGCAAAATGGCAATCTATGCAACAACTCTTTTCTTTACTTTTTAGACTTCAGATACTACAAAATGAATGCAAACAAATGTTTTATGCTGAAAACTCTTAAACATCATTATTGAAATGGGAAGTGTAGTATCAAGATTTAAGTTCTTTATCGTTGGGATATGACTTTTAGTTCAAGCATATTTCCAACTCGATCCCTTTATGCTGGCCAATGTAGTATTACCTAAACATTTTGGATTAAAATACAGTCTACTCAAACATACATCTTCAGAGACTGATAGAGTTAAACATTATGGTTTTACTCAAAAAATCAAGATGAAGCTAAGGCACATGTGATAAAAATCAGCTGCAAACTAAATAATGTTCAATGGCAACTACATATTGCAATTTGCTATGACAAATCGGAGCCTTGAGGGGATGATCTCAGGTCCAACTGTTAAAGGAGCTCAAAACAGGAAACATATATCCCCACCACGTCTCCTATGAAACTATCTGAACTCTGCACCCAACACATTGTACCTACAAAGTTAAGACTTCCCAGAAAGCACAGTCTGATTTAGTCTTTCATTACCCCACACTTTTCTCTAGATACTCTTTGCATTCTCAGGCTTGACTTCTCAGTGTATCCCTCAGATATGCAGCTGTTGGCAAAGGGCGCAGCCTACCCTGAAGTCACATCTCTTGGTGACAGCCAAGGCCATGCACAGGATGGAGCAAAGCACAGGATTAGGGACAGGGTTCAATTCCTTCAGATAGTACCTCGAACTATGAGTTTATCATGTCCTTGAACGACAAACAGATCAATGGCTCAACTTTATTTAGAAGGGGGAAAAAAATTGATTTTACAATAAAGAACTGTACTAAACCCTTAAAATTCGATAAATTTTATTCAATGCAACTTTTACCTTTAACATATTCAGTTAAAGTTCCTGTATTTCAAAGAAGTTTTCTGTTGCAAAATATATCTCACCAAGTTTCTCCCTTTAAAAAAACTTCTGGAAGTGAGCCTATGTCATAAAACCCTGCCATGTTCCTCCTCAGTGTCAGCATTTGATACAAACACAAAAATTGAAGTTTTCACTGTGATTTATATAACTGAAATAATGCAATACCAAAATCTTCCTTAAACCAGTAGCAATGAGCAAGGGCATAGCTTGTATGTGGTACCATCAAAGCTACAATAACTGGAGTAAAATAATCTTGATAATCTCGTTGTTTTCAAAGTAAGACACTTAAGTACATCACAGTAAGAACCTTGCTGCAAAATTAATAAATCCAGAGAATTACTATGCTATAAAGGAACAACTCCACTTGAGTCTTAACTCAAGTAGTACTGCAAACCAAAGCCTTCCATCTCACCTTCTGAAAAGAGAATTACTGTCCAAGACTGTGGTGTTAAGGACAGTTACTCAAGCAAAATGACCAGAAGCAGATAATTGATTCCTGAACTCCTCCCAGATATCTCAATTAAAGCAGAAGTTCCTATGAAGATGTGCTTCATCATTCATGTGTAGCAGTTAATCAAACAGGAAAACTGTAAGAGCAGTTACTGTTCTCTCTCCTGGTCAGTAACTACACAAGTAACATCGTGGGGTTTTGTGCCAATTCCACTAGAATTCATGGAATGCATTGATAAAAAAACCATGTTGATTCCTTCCTTCCAGCATGTTACCAAGGACTTTTGTATTTGTCCAAGCAGACTAGAGAGGAATTTATTGGATTTTCAAAACCCTTTTATTTCTTTAAATGTAATAAAAAACCAGGATGCTACAGATTGTTTGATGATGAAACTATGAAAAGCTTCATTCAGGAACAAAGGGACAACCATGCAATTTAATAATTTATTTAATGAACCTTCCTTGTTGGAGATGCTCAAGACATTCCCACATCAACACATTCTTCGCAGTAGACAGGTCAGAGAATCTAATTCAACTTGAAATAAATACACTGACATATTACTCCAAAGAGACAAATCAGATGCTAGGAAGTCAACAGGACCTTGGCTTTCACCTGAGACTGCTCAATGAAATCGAAATACAGAGCTGCAGACTTGCAGGTGAGGAAGGGAACCCAGAACTGGAACAAACTGCCACCAGGGACCTGACAGCCTGCCACACACATCAGGGTAAAAAAAACCCAAAACGACCTAAACCAGAAATGATCCTGGGAATTACAGACCACAAAGTTTGTCGTCCACCCTTACTAAAGGCAGCAGATGCTGTACAAGTAAAGCCACTGCAGTCAGGGATAAACAAGGTCTCATGGAAAAAGTGTTGCATGGCTTCTGAAGAGGGAAAGCCTCCCTCATCAACCCAGCTGAGGCACTGGAGTCCATCAGCAAGGACGGAGAGAGGAGATCCAGCAGACACAGTATAGCCCCATTTTGGAAAAGGTTCTGACAAGATTCCACACGAAAGGCTATCAAAGAGACTAACTTGCCACAAGATGGGAGAAAAGAGCCTTACAAATAGAAAATTAATGAACAGGATACAAAAAGCAAAGTCTAATGACTAGTTGTTTGGGCAGAGAATAAGCAGCTAAAAGGTACCCTGTGGGGGGACTGGTGCTGGGACTGGCTTCCCTCAGCATTTTCAATGACAACCTGAAGAGCCGAACATGCAGTGAAATCTCACAGTCCATGGGTGACACTGCATGTTTTGGGTAGATACGACACTGGCAAGAGAATGGCAAACCAAGTGGTCTGGCAAAAAAGTGAGAGAGAAAAGATTCAGCATAGATGAGACTGTTGCCCACACAGAGCAGGGCTTGCAGTGGCAATTATAACCATTACGGGATCCAAGACACGCTGCTGGCAGTTCAACAAACCCTCTGTACAGCACCAGCCTGAAAGGAACCATCAGGAAGGCACCTCTGAACGTTGCTGGTCAAAACCTGCGGCGGCTGAGAGAGGCACAGGGGCCAAATGGACATGGCTGGGTTCACACGTGCTCCCAAGTGGCACCATCTATTGCCACCGGCTTTGTTGTTTTTATTTAACATAGAAGAGCAAGGGTTTTACAGAAGTACATAATTAATAAGAAACAAGAAAGGAAGCCAGGCACAGCACATGGACAGCATCCAGCACTCCTTGAAGGCATCCAAGGAACTCAGGGATGACATGGAGGGGTGCCCTCATTAGAGACAAGAAGATACAGGGAATGAAAACAGGCCCTCAGGCACCAGGATGCATCACTTGAGACTCAATAGGAGACTATTCTTAAACACTGCAACAAAGGCAAGGTTAGGGTGTTTAGTATTCTCATTTGCAAATAACATTAAAATCACATTATTTCTTAAGTGATTTAAGTTTATCCAAAACATGAATCGTCTTTAGAAGCCACAGGGCATGACACCACTGAGGAAAAGACAAAAATTTAAGAAGAAAAAGGCAGTAGGTATCTCCAGTGACCAAAGGAGTATCTTGCAGCACAAAGATAATATCTCACTATACACAGACAGTGACTTTCAACCAATGAATAACAGGGCCCTGAAAACCAGTAAGCTACTGATCTACTTCAGCTACTGTCCTTAAATCTAAGTGCACTAATGAGCAGTCTGTACCTCCACTAGAAAATTAAGCTATCTGTAGATCATATCCATTTGGAGGTGAGAAAGGTAAATGTAAGTGTGTGAAAGGCCTAAATTATCCTGATTGATGAAATTAGTAAGTAACTCATTGATAGGTAGGTCAGTCTCTATCTGTCCAGCAGACAATTAGATTTATTTATTTTTCAAAAAAAATTAAAACATACTGCTTTCTAGTTAAGTTCCTTGTATTACTCAACCAGAAAACACAAAGACCAAAAATATTTACTAAATGGAGTACTGGTGCACTCCAGCTTGGGGACTCTGTACTGTGTAACTGAGAACAAATGTAAGTCAGCTATATCTAATTCTTAAATATAGTATATACATAAAGTACAGAAAAGGTTTATTCTTTCATCATTGCAAGCTGCAAGAAACAAGTGATTGGCTGATGCCCTCAATCTGTACTTCAGCTATTGTTGATATCCTGTTCTCAACAGACACAGCCCAACATTCAGATTCATTATTTTGTTTTGAATGTTGCTGGGTTAGCTTGCAGTGTGGAAAAGGTACTGATGCAGAAATAGAAAAATATCCAGTAGAACAGAAGCTACAAACCACATAAGTTACAAACTGACATAAGAAATACTTTTTATTCAATAGATAGGTAGACTCAGGCTGGAAACAAGATTATTTCAAATTTTTAATCAACTGAAAAAATGCTTGAATTGTATAGGATTATTAATTCTTAATAGGAAATGGGAAGAGACTTCCATATAGGATGAAATTTTACAGACTTCTTTCTACTGTAACATTGTAGCAGCCACTGTTAGACACAACATCCAGAACAGCAATTAATACTCCAACTGCCACAAAGGTAAATGGCACACAGCCCTTCTGTTCTCCTATCACAGTATTTACAGCCCATAGAAGAACACCGGAGGAATCACTGACTATGAAAGGGCAATTATTAACCTAACAGCCTAAATCAGCTTGAAATTTAATAAAACATTGATCAATCAGATTAAAAAAATCATTTGCATAATTTTCAGGGATAGGTAAAACAACTGTTGCCCCTAAAAGGAGAAGTTATTCCCTCCAAATCTGTGCCAAAAGGCTATTTCACAGCTATCCTGTGCCCTTATCAGCACTGGTTTCCTTCAACAAACGAAGGGACTTTAGCCTTGGAGTCAGCAGATTTCAGAATTACAGTCCACAGCCCAAGTGGGAGACTTCTCCAAGTTCTTCATTCCCTCTTCAGTCACTAAAAAAAGATTGCAGAGTGGCTTTCTTTTCAACAGCTTCTGTGCATCTTCTGGTTTTCTCCACACGTTTTCCAGATGAACACTGAGAAGGAAGAATTTCAGATCTATCAGAGACTGCTGATAAATTTTCTTCACTTCTCATCCTACTGCTCATTTGGCACCAAGGCTTGCAAACCAGGTCTGCACTTAAGCAATCCCTCATCAGAGAGCCCAGGAAGACACAGTCCTGCTTTTAACTGTGTTGTCATTTGCACAGCTGTAACATACATCGTGTACAACACATGGCCACATACATAAAACTGATTACAAGTCACTTCTATACAGAGCTGGTAACATCCAAACAAGGCTGACAGACAAACAAACAATAAGCAAAAGAAACCCAGAAACCCCAAATCTCTTCATAATTTAGGGAAAGCCAACAGTTTTAGACTGCAGGCAAAGAAATTAAAAACGAGAGAAACAAACCTCTAATGTTGTGTGAAATTGGTCAGCCCACTAGGATGCCGTGGAAAACCAAAACATTACAGATTTTAAAAGGAATAAAAGAAGGAAATTAATGTATATCAGACTCTTCCTTAGAGATGAAAAAACCTTTGCTATCACTTATACTCTCATTCTTACTGGTCAGCTGCTCACCAGAACCACAGGCTCTTGTTTCCATCTTGCTGAGAACACAAGAAGTACAAACCCATCTAAGGAACATTTTATATGCTGAATTTTATTTTTTAACTTTTATCACATGCTAAAGTTAAAATAGCACCATAGATGCCTCCAAACATCTCCCTTAAAGCCAGTTTTCTCTAGATCTGATTAAGAAAACATGTTAATCTTAATTGCAAAATTACTCTAGATGGAGCACAGAAGGTTTATCACTCAACAGAATGAAATTAAGGCTGCCTCCAAGATTTTTCTTTAGACAACTTTACAGACAAACGTCTGACCACAATCCACAGCAGTCAAGTAGTAAAAGGCCACCAGGAAGTTGTTTACAAAACTCTTAGATCAGTGATGTAGCTGTTTTAGATACCAACACAGGCACACACAGGGAAACTTCAGCAAAGGAACAGGCATAAAACCTCCAGGCTTCTTGCAGGCACCAGAGGCCACAAGCACAGGTACCTGCCAGGCCTCACCAAGAACAGGCCACTCCCTTCAATGAATTACAAGTCAAACGCAGAATTTCTAGGGGGGAAAACAGCCCATTTTTAATTTCTGCAATTTGGAAAATCAAGCGATTATGGATACATCTTTAAAGGATTAGTGAAGCAAGAAGGATGAAGAAAAAGAGCTGAAACATTATTCCTGCCACAGACAGAAAAAAACAAGCCCCAAACATTCAAGACTGCTTGCTTTATCCTTTTCATTGGACCTTACATAACCTTAGGTCCCTTGGGTTCCCAAACAGAGTAGTTTCCTATTGCTGTATATCCTTCCACACAGCAAGAAAGAAGATAACTTGAAAGAAAACAGGAAAGTGTTTTATGAATGAACTGTCCAAGAAAGTTAAATATCTTTAAAACTACTTAAATTGGTAGATTCTGAAACACTTTTGTGTCTTTAAGAATGGAGACAACAATGAAAGCGAAAAACCCTCTGGATTTTCTTGGACAACTTCCAAGCAGATATTTAAGAGACAACAATACAGAAAACCCATTTTTATGGGAAATGCAGCTTTACATGTCTAGATGTTTCAATCATTTTTATATGCAACAATAGCGAACAAAAACATCTGGGCAGGGCACTCACAGAACACAATACATTATCTGTCAGCAGTTTACCTGCAAGTTCAGCACTGTTAAAACACAAATCCTGCACCATTCTCATTTACAGATGGAGCAGTTTTCATTTGTGTTTCTCTATGGTATACAACTAAATTAAATTGTGAGGAATTAAACTACTCCACAGTTCATATCAACTTTGTTCTATAGGATCCAAGTGAATAATTGCAATGATGACTTCACACAATTTTAATAACTTCCATCTTTTAGGAAAAGCAGAGTTTCCAGAACTGCTGGAAATATCAGTTCCAAGTATAACTTAAAAGTAACAGACTCAAACAGGAAGTTTTAAACCATAATGGATGCAAAGTTTTGTCAGAACAGCATACCCAGAAAAAAACCCAGATGATTATTTACATGGAATGAATTGAGATCACAGTTAAAGCCACTAGAAACAAATCTGGATTTTCTAATGTTATTTCCGTTTGAACTGGTGCAATGGACAGTTACTGCCTCGACATTGACAGTGTATTTGTGGGCTTACAACAAATACAGTTTCAGGAAAATTACTAAAATATGCCACTGTCCCAAAAAAGGTCTGCTACTATTTATCATCTAGTTGTGTATTATGTAAGTTAATTAGTTTTGAAAGTTTGGAGCAAGACAATTGAAACATATTTCATCTTTCCAACTGAGAACTCTGATGTTTCAATTGACAGTGCATTAAAATCTAATGAGTTCTGAGTTAGATCTCCTTAACAAGTATTTTGAACAAGTAGAAAACAGTTGTAAAACAGGCTGAGACCATTACAGAGATGTTCAATCACTGGTTCAATCACAACTTTGCTTCCTCAAAAGTCAGTAACAGACACAAAGCTGCTCATGGTTCCATGTCATTTCATGGCCCAAGACTTTTGAAGGTCACAGCGAATATCCTATTTGTCATGCAAGCCAAAATAATCTTACACAACAAAGAAAGAATAGCCTACAGCTCGTAGTTTTGACACAATCATCTGAAAAAGTGATGTTATAATTGCATGTGTGTGAAGCTCTGCCTCACTATATCAAATACCTCCAAAGCTTAGAGACTGAAGCACTGGCACCACCCTAGATTTCCACTAAAACATTTGCAGATTATGCACACTCCAGGATTTGAGTAACACTGCACCCACATACAATAACCTCAAAAAGCAGCAGGGAGGAGAACAGTCTGAAGTGTTAGAAGAGCAACCAAAATATGTCTACAGAGTGGGACCCAGCTTGTCATTGGAAAGAACAAACTGCAGAGTTTCTGGGCTATCCCCTCCTTATTTCTGCTTCCTTGCCCTACTTACATGCCCCTTGACTGCCAGGGAAGCCAGAACTGTATCAGGACAGGAAGGCTGTTCTCGAAAAGGAGTTGAGAATATTCCTTGAATAGATACAGCTCTCCCTCACACGCTTCTTCCCATTTGAGGGGACTACTCTGTGTGCCCAAAGTTCCCCAGAAGTTCTACAGGCAAAATAGTTCTATCTCGAGTTTTTTCTGGACAGTAACCCATTCAAAGCCAGACCACACAAGTGCCAGATAATACAACACTGACAGCTTCAAAGACTGACATTCTTTCTGAAAAACAGGTTACCAAATCTACATCCAAGAACTTTACTTACATAACAGATGAATTCACACCTTTAGAACTGCAGTAATATATGTTATCAGCCAATGCACTTGCATAAAACAGACAGTGCAAACCCTATTACTGAGAATTTTCTTCAGTCTCCAGTTACACTTCATAATACCATAGATACAAGCCACACCATTTTTGTGGTGTTCATTCCTGGCAAGGTTCCTACAGGACAAGGCAAAGAGGTAAAATCCAGCATCAGCCATTTGCTATGAACTATATTCTTAGAGGTGCATCTATGTCATTTTTTTTTGTGCAGCCAGGACTGCACATGTAAAGCAAACTCCAATATTGTACCCCCTGTTTGAATAGCGTGAAACAGTCCCACAGGGGATGAACAGGATTCCTTTGGGGTAGAACTGAACTGTAAGATGAGAAACCATGAGTACAAACACCACACTTCAACACAAACAGGCATTGAGTCCATGCATCCAGCCCAGAAATCGTTCAACAACAAAAAATCCTTGAAATGCAAGCAATATGGACACCAATGCCTCAACACCAAACATTGCACTCTACAGGCACAACCCTGTCAGGACCTGCTACCTGACAGGGTATACAACAACTCCTCTGTTCCAGTGCTCCTGAAAGAAGCCCATTAGCCCAACACATCCAGCTCACTCAGAGAGATTGTGGTTTCCCACAGCCAAAGAAATCCAGCTCCTTGGCCTTCCTGCCTTGCAGTTTCCTGGAGCTGCTAACACACACCAACACCTTCTTGCAGGCTGTCAGACCAAAATCGGGTTCTGTACAGGCAGTTCTGACATTGTGCTGCAGCTTCATCTACCAAATGCATCATCTTGCAATGACAGGGACAAATCACTCCTAGTTCTCCAAAGCAAAGCCACACAAACAGAGTAGAGCCTGCTTCAAAACAAATACCCTGCCACAGGGAAGGCATAAGCCAATACTGAAGAAAATACCTCTCTCAACATGTTTCAGGGGTTATATATTTATCCAGAGTGTTGGCCAGTAAGTCCCACTTATGCTAATTCTCCCTCAGGAATCTGAGCTGTCAGGACCTCTTTTACTGCCTTAAAGGGTGCTCAGAGAAACTTTCTGTGTTTGCTTTCATACACTGCACAGGCCTAGCACAACTTTCAATACCAGCCCGTTCCCTTAAAGCCAAAGCCTTATTCAGACATTCCTTGGCCTCACTGACACAGGACACGCTGCTCCATGGAGGCCAATTCCAGCAACACAGCTCAGGCACTTTAACACATCTTCAAAAACAGTATTTCCTAAAAATTTATTGACCAGATCTCTTGTATCCAAGAACTATATCACAAAGTTTCAAAAGACATTCAGGGGCCTGTAGTGCCTTCCTTCGTTGTTGCAAGCCAAGAAGAGTGGAGGTACACGGCATACCCTTGAAGCCATATTTACAAATTATAATCAAAAGCATAATTTAGGAAAGAGATCCAACAGTTCAACTCATGCCAAGTTGATTCATCCAGAGACTATCATATTCATGCAGGTATCAGCTACTGAAAGCTATAAAAGATGATAAAATTAACTTCACCAGTTTGTTTGTTCACCATACAAGCTGGTAGCTCCTCAGATCTTCCTAGAATTTTTCCAAGAAGGTGACATCACATTAGTATGTTCTTATTTTCAGGTAACAGGTCATCGTATTACTGAGTCTGAATAAACTCCAGTTTGTTGCTGCTGCTTCATCTGAGTTTTTAAAATAATACTACTTGGTTCTGTTCCTCCTGTTGGTTTGAAACTGGCTATATTGAAGTGATTACTGAAATGATTATTACATCTGATCTGTCAAGAGCTTATGATTCCATTTTCTTCAGCAACCACTTGGGGAACAGGGAAAATAACCTTTTCTCAAGCAAAAGAGAACAGGTCAAACTTCTTGAGAACAGCAATGATTTAAGTGAGTTTTTCATTTAATCACATTATCAATTTAAGAAGAACCAAGCAAAGGGAAGGTAGAGCAATTCCCACATTGTTCAGAACAGCTGTAGTAACAACATAACAATGCAAGACTTTTTCTTACACTGTATTACTATTAGGTCTGATAAAAAACCAAATGGATAGATAGTATCCTTGTACAAAATTCAGATACTTCCTAATCTAGATACTCAGCCCTAACACTTGGGGGTTGGAGAAAATGGGCCCTTCCAATCTCGATCATTCTGGGAGCATTTGTAAATTCCTCAGTCAACCCCTCCTTGAAGAGGTCAATTATTAAACAGCCAAGATGGTCACAATCTCACTCTCTTCCTTTGTCATTCCACAATCACAACAAAAATCACTTCCATTACACCATCCTCTGTATCTGCCATTGATCATAGAAAACACCACAGCAGCTCCAGGCTAACACCCTCCCAGAGCTGGATGTTACTTGGCAATGCCAAGAGGCTTTCACAGGGCCCTTGGAATGACAAAGCACAAACCCCATACTGTTGCAAGTGTAGACCAGAAACAAAACAAAACAATAATTTCTCTCCGACCTGAGTGAAAAATCCACCGTGTCACTTAAGGTCAACATCAGCTTCTGACACTGTGTACAAGTTCAACAAGTAGTCAGTGCCACTCCCATCAAAGCCTAAGCTGCTTTAATGCCTTCAGGAAGTATTGGAGTCATTCCCGATGCTTTTTCAGAACACAAGATGACATGTTTAGAAAAACAACGGCAGCCCTGATTAACACTACTGTTAACAAACACAGCTAAGCATCCATATCTCAGATGTAGAAGTTCCATCCCACACAAAGGACTCCCTTCTCCCAGAAGTACGTGCAGGAAGAATTATGAGATCATGATACAAGGCAATGAAATAGGAATGGGTGCGGGGTGGCGGAAACAAGCTTTGATGAATGAAAGATAATTAAACAGTCCAAAGGTGTGGCCACAAAGGCCATTGTCACACACACTGTCTCTCTTGTACTACAATGCCAAGAAAACCACCTGAGTACAGAGAATGAAACCACCAGCACCAGAACTACAAAAAGTGCATTCTAGTCAAAAGCATCCCAACTAAAACAATAATGACACACATAAAAACCAGCAAGCTCTACTGAGCCATGGTATTAAAGAATAGCAGAAAATCCAAAGAAACATGCAAATAGCACATTAAGACATTACAGTAAAAGGAAGCTTTTTGTTAAGACATCCAGGGTAGGATACAGCACACCTGAGATCTCTGCAGTTCCTCTGACCTCATCACAAGACCGGTTACCCTTCTCATACCGTAACTCAAACAGCTGCAGCTGCTGAGCGAGTCACTGCAACCAAAATCCCACTCCAGGATCTTTTGGAAGTCTCAGGTATAGGTCAGAGCTGGAGAAGCAAGTGGCAGGGACAAAGGATACAGTGTGAAAGAGCCTCTAAGCCTATGCAACATCTCCCAGTGCTTACAAATTCCTACTGAAGCCCAACTTCAGCACTAGGTACTGTATTACTGTACTCAGTGGTCTATTCCACTGTATGTGCAAAGCACCCAACACAACGTGCACTCCAGTCTTGGCTACAGTAACAGTGTGAGTAACTGCTGTACACCTTAATGAACAAAACTTCATCTGTGTTGGACTTCCACCATCTTTTCCCTTGCTAACACATTACAAGCTAGGTAAGCTCTCCTTTATGATTAGAAGTGTGAACTAGCAGAATATTTGCTTGCTAAAATTAACATATTCTGCTAAACGTACAGCACTAGGTACAGACTCAGCCCTAGAGAAAAAGGATTGTAGAAGATGATAACAAAGAGCTGCATGCCAGATCTGAACATCACTGACTGAAACAAAGAATGTTTTGTATCCCTACATTATTAAACATTGAAATTGTGTTTGAGAAATTAACACCTAGATTTTAAGGCTCATGAAAGTGAAACTTGGGTAACGGTGTTTGCTTTGTTATATAAATGATGATATTCCATAGCACTTAACACCAGTGCTTAAGAAGGAGAAAAGGAAAGAAAGAGATGAAACTTACTCGGAATCCCTCCACTATTATTAACAATCACAGACAGTAGTTTCCCAAACTGGATCGTTAGATACTGCAAACACCTTCCCTCTCTTTGGAGACATGGCCCTAATGAAACACATCTGAAAATATATTATTTCCCAAAACTACATCAGAATAAACTTCAAGGTTGTCAGGGACACAATTTGAATAGAAGAATCACTCACCATAATGTAGTACTGGAGAGAATGTACTAGGGGTAGAGAATGTACTGAGAGACAAAGAACAAGATGCCTTTTGGGGACTCTGGGTGAAGTAATGGATTACAAAGAACTGTATATTTCATTACTGAGGAGAAGAACACTGACTGGAAAAAAGAGTCAGAGAAATGGTTAAGATGCATGAAGAGCAAGGTCACACAATGAGACCTTCCAGAGAGAAGGAAAGGCATCATGTGGAAGCCAGGACAAGTGATACAAGTTGAACGTGCCAAGCAGCAGCAAAACTAGCAAGTGCATCTAAAATATACACAACCATGAGATAAAAGTGTGTCTAACAGGAGTTCTTGTCTTGACTACACTGACATGAAAATTAACCGAAGGTTACTTATCAAAAAGAGGAGAAAACCATGGACAATAACCAAGATACATGGCAAGTAAACAAATACAATAATCTACAAGCCACTGCCATAGCCAAAGGTCACAGTCTACCGCATGGCACCCGTGAGAGAAAACATGAGCCGCAACACATGGAGATGCAATACCTTAGGGAGATAAGGAACCAGCAGCTGTACAGAACGAGGGAAAAGTGAGAAACAGCCATACTGACAATATGTATGGGAAGTGGAAGAAGCTCAGAAGCTACTTCTGTCTGTCTGTAGACACATTTGGAGAAAATGAAATATATTCAGAAGAGCAACAGGCAGTAGGAACACACAAAGGTACAGCTGGAGAGGGAGCGCTGATTTATGGTGGGGCCGGAAGGATATGAAATAGACCAGTACCTGAAGGACAGCAGAACCCCCGCGGTGGGAGGGGAGAGGCTGGGAAGGGACAGGAGCGCTGGCCTGAGCCTCGGGAGCCGGGCCCGGGGGCCTGAGCAGGGTGCGGGTGACAGTGCGGGGCGAGGGGTCGGCGGCGTGCCCGGGGCGGGGCGGGCCGGGGCTCGGGGGGAGCGCTCCCCGCCCGGCCAATCGCCGCCTCCGCCGGCCGTGACGTCACGAGGCCAGGCAACTGCCGGCGCTCGCGCAGTGGAGGGGCCGCGGACACGAGCCCTGTGCGCGCGCCTGCTCCGCCGCCCCCCCCGCGCGCGGCGCCGCCGCGTGCCGGCCCTTCCCTCCCCCAGCGCGCGCCCGGGCAGGGAGCGCGCGGGGGGACGAGCCGGGGGCGCTCACGGGGAACCGAGTGGGGGGGCCGACCCTCCCCACCCCCCCGCTCTAAATCCTCTTTCGACTTTCTGTTTAATACGAACTCCTTAAGGGCGGGTTTGATCACTGTAACCTGTTTCACCCCGAAATCACTGCAGGGTATGGTCAGCATCAACCAGATTTCGCAGCTGCTTCCCCCGGAGCTTTCGTTCCTCTCTTCAATAAATGTGAAATGTTTCACGTTGAACGCCGAGTTAGAAATTAGATGGAAACCTAATGGATGAACAATACAAATTCCGAGCATTAAATGACTTTTCTCTGGCACGTTCCGACTCCTCGGCACAGCCCATCTGTTCCGTCTGTCTCACAGCTGGGCGTGGTTAGTGACTCACTATGGGAATCTTTAGAAAAAGAGAGATTCGCTCATCCCAAAAATCTCCATCAACTAAATCGAGTTCAGAAAGTAGTTTTTGCCATTAACCCCCCCACCCACCCAAATGCCAATCTTATCTGCACCTGAATTCACCGAAGAGGAGCTGGCACAATTTACAGCATCACTGTACAGCAGAGCACTGCCTGGAACACACCTTGGGAATAGCAAAATGTGGCTTTAAAATACACTCTGATTAATTCAGAGTAAGGACTTCAACCAACATAACCATTATCGATTTTCCAACTCATAAAGTATAGAATAGTCATAGGTATTCTCTTCTATTGAAACTGTTCCCTTTTGTATAAACTATTTAAATATTAATTAGATGGATATTTAAACTCATGTTTCCATATCCCATATGCATGCCCACTGGGCTTTTAGGATCACAATTCTGCCTCTGGCTGTGCTTTCTGAAAAGACACCTAAATCCATTTGCCAGGAAATTATAATTTAGCCAACAGTGTCCTATGTAGAACCCTTTTAATTCACCTTTCTTATAAAGCGGCACTTAACAGTTAATTCTGATCATCTTAAAAAATGTTCCTTCCACTTGATTACAAAGCCAAAAACACAATCCTTTTCTCGAGAACGACAAAATATAGAAAAAGTCATTGGGCTAGTTAATTTCTCATCTGCTTTGTTTGGATCTAGTAACTGAATCTGGTATAGATCAGTTTCTTTCCACATCCTTATTTTCTCATTCTGTTTTGCACAGCAGTATCCATAGCATAAATTTGTTGCCCAGTATATTTACATTCTCCTTGCTTTCAAGCCTCAAGCTTTATTGCACAAAAATACCAGCTTTGGAATCAGACAGTTACCGACTAATAAGGTTGTAGAACAAAGTATAAAGATGCAAAATGCCCCCAGAAACCAGGGGCAAATGAAGTGTTTGATAAGGTAGTATTATTTTTAAACCAGGTGAAAGAATTTTTAATATGTGAGATTAACCCTAATTTCATTCCTCTTAAAATTTTTTTCCAAATTCTCCTTTCCTTCTCACTTATTCCATATTTTCCGTATCTACTTCCTTTTGCCTCATTAGCTTCTAGGCCTCCTTAGTTAAGTTGATCTAATGCAATGATCAGCCTTGAGGAGAAGCATTTTTTACCCCAATCTTATTTTTCACCATTTGGAATTTGTTATGGAAAATGACCCCTGTCAAAATTCACCTCTGGCTGCTCTTGATGACACTGTTAAAATAGCCTTCAAAAAACCTGATAAAATCAGGTCACCTATTCCATTTCACTGAGAGTAGGAAAAACTGTCCTAACAATGACCACGAATTGCAGGTGGCTTGTGGCATCAACCCTTCTGAGAACACAGCAGATGATAGCTATTTTGAAAGAAATTCCTCAGAATTCTTCAGATAAATTGTAGTTTCTTTCAGTCAAGAGGAATGTGAATTTAGAAAGAATAATAGGATGAAGGAAAATGCAGTAATGGTAATGGAATTATGATTATTTAAAATACACATTTAAGAGATTTCTTACATTTAAGTCAACATAGTTAAATTATCCCAACTGCTTTTAATAAAGTGAGAAGTTTAAATACTCATTTTTATTCCACTCCTTAACCCCTAGAACCAAAGGCCTAATACTGCATGGAATGTTTCTAAAAAGGATTTTTTAAAAAATTTCTAGACTGTGAGATTAGTTTAAATGTTTCCATTAAAATTGTTCTGTACTCCAAGCATAAATACTGAAATTTGGGGAAGAAAATGCTAAAAATGCTATTATTAAAAAGCTGTAAGCACCACCATAATAATGATACATTGTTATCTTCTCATTCTTGTTTTCTTCTTTATGAGGGTGAGTCATTGAAGTCCTTCCCTGTGATCCAACACTTCAGTTAATCCAAGTCATACTAGGCTTCCCTCAATATAAAATAAATCAGTTAAATTTTAAGTCAGTTCTCTCTCCTGGCTTCAGAGAAAGACTTAAAATAGAAAATAAACGTAATCAAATTCAGCAATGCTTGGCTTCACTGTGAGCCTGAGACAATACAGGTGAAAAATTCCAGGGATACACAGGTGCGATGGCTGGTGAGGTGGGTGACCAGTGAGGATGATTTAAATCTCACTGCCGTAAATTCTGGCACAAAGATAGAGGGGCAGGTAGAGGATTACACACGGCTTTTTCATCACTGTCTAAAACTACTCCTGTTGGGAGGCATTAGTATTTTTTTTCTGTGGCTCAGACATGACATTTAAATGGCTAGAGGATCAGAGAAAGGTCTTTAATCCTGTATGTAGTCTCTGCAGCTGGGACAGCTCCTTTCATTTAAGAATATGGAGAGCTGTGAAGGCAAGGATGGCATTTTCTTTCTGTGCCCCAAGTTTGCCTGCACACACAGGCAGGTGTCACTGAGTCAGGTGCGCTCGGCCACAAAGCTCAACTTCACAAACCGGTTTGTAAGGGAAAGAAGCATATACAGAAATAATTTGTTTAAATAAATCTCTGTTCTGATGCTAATTGACAGTAGCACCCAAGGCCCGAGGCATGAGCCAGTTATTATTAGCGTTTTTAACAGCACTGAAAGACCAACATGCTTCATAAGCCCAGCAGGATTCACACGATCACACTCTGAATAGCTAAACAGCCTGCGATTTCAGTGTCTCAAATGAACCACAGACGTCCAGGGGAAAGACCTTATTAAGGGACTACCCTTTTTCTTCCGAAAGATAAAGCCTTATCTCCAGCAATTCAAGAGCAGTCTATTCCAGTTCTCTATTCGGGCAGTGTGGTTTAGGTGCTCCGCACGGGTTTGTGCATTGACACTGGTTCTCTCTGCTAACACAGCTGGCCAGAGTGCCCTGTGCCTCCCCCGGCCCGGGCGCTGGGTCCCACCTGGGGGCCGCTGCTGCCTCCTCAGCTGTGCTCAGGCAACTCGGTGTGGGCCACATTATAAATCAAATGACTGAAATGACCCAGGTTTAAAAACAAAACAAAACAATAACAACCACCCCACTTGCGCGCACATATGGACACACGCACAGAAAAACTCAGACGTTTCACTGCTCCAAGTTACAGCACAAGCCCACGAACAGCTGCATTCCCACAATCAAGGGACAGCGAACCCCGATGAGGAAGCAAGAACAAGAGGGCAGAGCAGGCAGGAGACTGCCCGATTTAAACTGGCTTTCCCCCTGGAAAAGAAAACATTTGTATAACTACACGAGGAGAGCCGAAGGCGAGCTGTTCCCCGAGCAGCGCGGGGCTGAGCACAGCGCAGGCAGAGATGGTTTCACAGCTGGCAAGCACGGTCGAGGACTCGCACCGGAAGAGAAGGTTCCTGCCAAAGCGGCGAGGAAGCAGGAACCTCGCTCCGAGGAGTCCTGCAGTGCTCCCTCTCGATCGGCAAGCGGTCTGGTTATTGCCTTTTTAGGGGATTTTTTTTCCGAAGTCAGACCATCTTGCAAATGCAGTTTCGCGTTTAGCGATGCAAACAGACGAGTGGAGCGGAGACCGGGGGAAGGGAATATCCAGCGTGGCAGTGGGAGAAGAAGGGGGCACAGGACCGCGTTACAGCAGCCGTGCCCACAGAAAGATCTGTAAGGAATATGCCATTTGGGTAGACCAGCTCTTACCTTGGGCCAGACATAAGTCAAGGTAATGTGAAAGAAATGTGGAAATGGAAAGTGAAGCAAAAGCAACAGAGCTCAAAACAGAAAGCTATTACAGTCCATCAGACATGAAAGAATATTATTTAGGAAATAGCTCATTCATGCCTGGTCTGGGCAGCTCAGTCATCTCTTTTAACTGCATTACTCTTTTTTTTTTCATGTTACATCATTAATGCCAAAACCCAAACAATCCCTGCCTGCTGAGCCTTCCGTACCCTGGATGCTGTTTTCCAAACTGATAAACTACCCAAAGACACATTGCTATTGTACAAGATGACTCACAGACTGTTTCATAGGAAAAGAGGGTTCATTTAAGAATATCAGCCTAATAATAGAAAGGCAGCATATGATGAAAGCCCTGATCATTGTCTTTTTCCAGCATAAATGTATAACATTTTGCTGCATGACACGACAATAAAATAAACTGTCATTAAATTTTAATATGTATTTTCCTGAGTAGAACATTAACATGGGGGAGCATTGGCTTAGCCAGAAGTCATGGGGACATAAGAATTAAAAGGCAAAACAAAATCAGTGATTAGAAGGCTTATGCCATCTTTTTCAACAATGTATTCTTGATACCTTTCAAAACGATCTGTAGTTTAAATTGCAAGCGGATGACTTCCAATATCAATTTTGTTATTACAATTCCAAGCATGACACCCTAGTAGTCTAGTTACATATGGAGATGCTCAGCACACACAAGGTGAAAACCTCTAGACAACTTTTAGAAATATGTACAGCTCTTTTTAAATTATCATCCAGAGAATGTTATTCTAATCTCCCTGAATGAGAGCTCTCAATGTATGGATAATATAACTAATCTCCAGAGAGGGGCATATCTATAGACACTGTTCAAATGAATATAATTCCCACAGTCCATTTCCAGTAAGAACACTGAAAATCAGGGATTCTCAAGACTATACTACATTCTCAAGACATTTTTGTTAACCCTCCCAAAAAAGAGAAGTAAGAAACATGATTTTGAAATCTTGAAGGTCTCATATAGCTATCAAACTATTTTTGTTCTATTCTGCAGTGACCATCAAAGATTGATGGAGCTTGCTCACAATAGGATTTTTCCTAATTATGTTTGACACATTAAGTGTTGCTTAGCAGTTTATTATTACTTGTATTCAGTGAAGCAATTAGTATTTCTTTTTCATTTCAAGTAAGTTTTCCTAAAAATATTTTGTAATATTTTTCAAAATTAATTCACCACCAGGGGGCAAAGAACTGTTTCTCCAGAGGGAACATTTTATATCGGGTTTGTAGATGCATGACCCTCCCAAGGTCCTTTCCTACTTCCCAGTAATTGCAGATGTGATTAAAACCAAAAAGTGTGCAGACCTAAAAATACACCAGAGGGATATCTTTACCATTGTTTTCCAACTGACTGCTTGAACGTTAAGACAATAGTTGGGAGAGAGAGTAAGCTGGAGGACCATGGAGAGGTGGTGGCGTGAGCTGTGCTTTGGTCCTCGGTGTGCGTAGTTGTCCCTCACCTCTGTCAGTCCCACACTGTGATGTGTCTGGTACAGAGAAAATTAGAACCACCTATGCACTCGACCAGGTAACAATAGTAACACAGGATTGCAACCAATATCCCAACACTTACTATAGAATCACAGAATCATTCTACTTCAACTGATTTTAATTCCCTGCCCAATGCTGTCAGTCCTGTTTTGTTTATTTTGTCCCTCCTTCTGTTTTTGTTGCTTTGCCACAGAGGAGCTGATGTCAGGAATAATTAAAAATAGAATTTCATTTTGCAAATGGAAGAACAAGTTAAATATCACCAGCGAATTTGCTATTGTTTTGAAGATCATGCAATTCCATTTGCCAGTATATTAGACTCGTGTCCCATTTATTAGTGTGGTAGGTATGTATGTTTGTGACATTTGCTAGGGAACACTCCCAAGAAAGGACCATACTAAACACCATAAAATATTGGAGAAGAGAAGGAGAATCAGGCAAATCGAAATCAAAAAATACATCACCATAAAATAAACTAATATCTAACTATTACCATGTGCAGAGAAACTGCAACCAGCAGCACAACATGCCAACAGGACAACAGAAGAACCTGTTACAGCAAACATATGTAGGAATTAATCATGGACAGCATTTGGTTTGTGGGATATCTTTTCAATAAAATGACTGAATCCATTTGGAGAGAGAACTGAAAGCTATGATGGATGAGCATAGAATACCCTATTTACTCAAAACTGCTGTTTCTGTACCATATTTTTTTTTATGGTGAATTGCTGTTTTGTTCAAAACTGAAGATAATACTTTGAAATTTTCTCAGGATATTAAAAATATTTTCTTTATTAAGTAAATTTCAAGTTAAATAGTTTTCACGTGTCAGGCTTGTATGAACGAAGTAGTCAGATTGTGATTATACAGTGCAAAACCAGCAGAACTAACTAAATATATGAAGACCATCAACATGATATATGTGTACATGTGTCTTTCTAAGAAAGTTTCTGTAAGAAATATTCGAATTCCATTTTAAATTTAACAGTGCACTTATTTGTGATTGGAGAAAAAAAAATCCATTGACTTCTCATCCACAAAATTCCAGTCTATACAGGTACCAAAAAGAAATTTCTAGGATGACCAGTCTGGATTGGATAATCACAACTACATAGCAAAAGAAGTTCATCGCTAGAAACCAATATATAGAAATGAGGTTTGATTATTCCATGATTATAGTTACCAAAAGGACACCTATGAAATCCTACTGACAGCTACAAATGCAATCACGTCTGCTAAACTAAGCATTATAATGTCTGATAAAGTTTTTTGACATTTTTATGATATCAAGCAGAGATATATCTGCTCCTTGCAGTCACTTGCTTTTATTAAATTAAAAGTTCTGTGTTAAACGTCACAGCTTCTTGCTGCTGGTAGATTATATTTGAGTTTTCTGTAAATCATAACATAAATGGCCAAAATCCTTCCTCTACCTGCACAGTTGTGACTTCCATTTGCTCTCAAGAACTATATTTTAGAAAATAGAGCAGTGCGTGTTACTTTAATTACAAGTGCAAAACATTATTTTCAGAAAAAACAAATTGCAGTCTAAAGCACTTTCTTTGCCAAAATTGTGCCATATAATTTCTCACAAAATCCCATTAGGCAGTACAATTTCTCCATTACTAACTCTTCAGTAAGTATTCTTTAACAGACCTTTAACAGCTCTCAGCAACGTGGGGTTTTTTGTTGTTGTTGCTGGATTTTTCAGTGGTATGAATTTCAGTCACATCACAGACTAAAAAACCCCAGAAAAGTAAAAATAAAGATTTCTCACACTATGAACTTGTCATTGAAGATAAAAGATGCCCTTAAAACAAAGAACCCAAATGGTCCAGATCTTATAGAAAGTGGATCACCGCTGGAGTTCTCTTGAGACAGTCCATTTTTTGACAGAGCATGACAGCTGTGAATAGTCATTTACAGTCCTCCTTAAATATTTTTATTGAAATATTTTACTTTCAAATTCCAAAATCCAAATACTGAACTCATCTTGCTCCTTGCTTTTTCTCAGAATCACTGTAGTCATTGTAGAAATATTTCATTTTCTGTCTATGCCCTTTAATCACTTTTTCTTTCTGCTAGATTTGCATTCTCTCTCACCTCCCTTGTGTCTACTGTATTGTACTACCAAATAAATATTAAATATGTTGTACTCATTTAGTTCTTTTTAACTAGGCATTCAATTCACATAACAAATACTTCTGTGGGCAAATATTGGACAAGGAACAAGTAATATAGAGTATTTTTCAGCAAAATATATTTAATGAATTCTATCAAGTGAGAGGTATAAATATTGATTTCTCCTCTATGTGGCATGTAGAGGAAGAAATCCCTTAGTGGATGCTCCTGGTACATATTCTTGGTCACTGGCAGTCTGAGGAGGTGGTTTGCAGAGCACAGAGTAGGAACTTGTATAATGGTGTTATCTGGATACACTTTCACGCCAGTGGCACGAATGAGTCATACTTTCAGCACAGAGTAGCAAAAAGCTACAAGGTGAAACAGTCTGTTTGGTAGCTTGTCAGTGGCATGGCAATCCTCCCAAAATCAAACCTATCAAACTGGGAAAAGAAACGACTTTTAATAACTGTGCTAATTGACGTGATTAGTTAAATTACAGATCCACTGATTTGTTTCACCTGTGTTGCAGACCAAACACTCTCTCCTTTTTTTGACCAATAATGCAAGCTCCAAAACTATCTTCTATACTGCAAATACTAAGGAATTTGATGTCCAAGTCTTTTGCATGACTTTAGGATATCTTTAAATACAAATATTAATGTCAAACAAGAGCCCTGTTGTCCTTATTCCATTTATACCAGATTTGCTCTTATAGTCAAATTCTATTTTTCAGTTTTATTTTTGTTGCAAAATATTTTAAAACAGTAAACAAACACCAGACTAGCAGAATTTTAATCAGTGCTAGATCAAAGTGCTGTTATCTCTGTCTAGAGGCCAGCAAAGGACTCCATTATATCACTTAAGCGCCATTTAAGCTGAGTAGGTGATTTATTCTTGAGCATGTTAGAGGAAAGGGCAGAAGGAATTCTCTCTGCGGTACCTCCTGCTGGGTGCAGGATGCCCTCCCACAATTCCTGTGTCAGTGACAGATAATTTATGTGCCACCAGCCATCAGTGATTGTGGTCCTATCAAACCCAGGGCTAAATATGGTCAGGGTAAAGCCAGGAGGGTCCCAGCTGACTGCAGTGCATGTGCACACTCCTGTGCAGGCACAGCAAATCATACATGTGGCAGGTGAAGGGGGCAAACTGAGCTGCAGTGGTGGAGCTGATTGCTGCCAGCACGCAGGAGAGCTTGTGTTGTACAGGACCAGCACACAAGATGCAGTACTTTTGTGCTGGATATTCTGTGTTCAAGGGATGTCTGCGAAACCTGGCTAAGGAAAGGCTTGACACCTGCGCTTCCCTGCACTGTGTGGTATGAGGTTTACCAGCAGGGAGCTCCTAATAGCACAAGAACTGCCATTCTGCCTACCCTTCAGCCTTAGAGGCCACCAGCAGCTCCCTGCAGCCATGCAGCCCCCTCTTGGCACAGTCCCCCACTGCTTTGTACGGCCTCCTCTCCCTCCCGCTCCCCATCCACACCATCCTATCAGCATTCCCCAGCTGCTGCTCATCCCAGCATCCTCTTCAGCCTCAGCCCAGCATCCTCTCCAGCCTCAGCCCGGCACCCACACCAGCCTCAGCCTCGGCCCGGGCATATTTGTGCTTTGTCAGCACATACACGTGCAGAGTGGCACCCAGAGCTGGGGCCCCTCTTGCTCCCTCCTGTTACATGCCAACAGCCAAGCCTGCTGACTTTTCTGGGAGAAAAAAAGCTGATTTAGACCATGTAGCTAGGGAACAAGTGTTTGGTAACCTTCCAAAGGCTAATCATAATGGACAAGTTCTAGCCAAAAGTCCTACATTACCACCTGACTTTCCTTTAACAAGGTAGCTTTTCCTTTAAAGGACTGGACATTGGGGCAAGACCACCCTGTTTTGTCAGTAGATCCAGTTGGGAATGGATCAAGTACTCTGGCCATGAAAAACCAGCCAAAGCAGGTCAGTGAGGCAGGAGGTGTGTCTGTGATCACCTGCCCTCTGTGTGGCTGAGAGAGATGAGGAAGAGCCCTCTGGATGGTGTAGCTCATGGCAGGTAAAGGAATAATCCTGTCCAAGTATATTTCTGAAATTTGACATCGAAGAATACAATACATTGAAACACAAGAGGTAAATAATAATTAGGTCTTCTGCTCTAAAAAGATTAACTGTGGTTTTTTTTCATCTCTGTTGTGATTTTGAATAATTTTTACTTACCCCTTGGGTGCATATGTGACTGTTAGTGTAGTCTGGTTTCCCAGGAGTATTAAAAAATGTAGCCTAGGCTTTCCTGCAATTATAAGCAAGCTAACTTGCCACAGCTGTGCCCCATGTACAGGCCAGTAGCAGACTCTGACCGCACTCTCTGCCCTACTTCTGTTCCCACTGGGCACAGGACTAAAATTCACCAAAATGGCAGCACTTCCATAGCTGCAGTACTTCCCATCTGTGCCAAAATCCCATCATCTTTGCGGTCCTTTTGGAGTACCAGATTATTGAAAACAAAGCCAATCTGGAAAGAGGCACAGGTGCAGCAACGGGTCCTTCCTGAGCTGGAATTTCTGTGTTTCTTTATAGAAAATGTTAAATACTCTTGTAGTCAGTGTTCTAAAATTCCGCTCCATGGGTCACTGCTGAAGATAATAGTCTGTTCATTTACATTGAAAAACTTATTTGCCTAATGGAAAAGAATATTCAGCAAACATTTAGCAATAGTACTTATAGGAAGAATGGTCTCATCCAGATTCAGTTAGCTTACAGATGCATGAAAATCAGGCATTGGACTCATCATGGTCCTGATGAGTCCTTTCCAGCTCAGTGTATTCTATGACAAATACACACACCATCCCCTCCATATTAAGAACTGTACAAAATTGCAATAGCAGCCAAAGTAAACTGTAAATGGTGGTCATGATACTCTCCTGGATATCATTTAAATATGTCTCAGTTATCATGTGGTAGATTCTGTCACTCTTTTACCCATATGTTTTGAAGGCTGTCTCCTGACACTGCACCCCACTCCAGAAAATCTTGGCTATGCCGTTAGTCTACGTGCCTGTTAATAGAGTGATCTCAACCTAAAAGGAAAGGAATCAAACTGGTCAGTTTAAATGTCTAAATTGCCTTTAGCCATCAGCTCTCTCAGCCAGAGAGCTGTAATTACCATGAAACACCCAGGGAGGCAGTTACCAGTGTTGCTTTCTCTTTGTACTTCCAGTTATATTTGGAGTTATGACAGATTATACTACAGTTACTATAAAGTCATATTTCCCAAGTGAAAAGACTCTTCACAAACCATTGTCTTTCTTTCTGTTTTCATTTTTGCCACCCAGTGACCAAAATGTTCGTTAGAAGGAGAAAGAAGCAGCATAAAGATTTATTTTGGAAAAAAGATTTTGTAGCTGAGGGATGAGCAAATTGGATCTTATTGTTTTCTGGTTACATTTTGCATTTTCACAGTAAGAGAAACAAAATGGTGGTTTCTCAGCTATGATGACTTTAGAAATATAGTATTTAATTAAATAGCTTTTATAGCAAAGTATTGTATCTGCATCCTTTGTGCTTCTTGTAGATCTGAGGCTTGCCAAGTTTCACTCAATTAGAAGATCAGTCACTCCAGAACTGAAAGCAGTTTTCTGGAATATCTCCATAAAAACCAACATTGAATAACTTAACTGGATGTAAGAACTAAATAGTAAGGTATTACAAGTCAATTTTTAACCTTGGTCTTTTACATTTGGTGCATAATTATACCATGTCATTCCTTCCTCTTTTAACTTCAGATACAGTCTGAAGCAGGTAACACCTGTGAACATCAAATAACACTCATGGTAAAAGGCACTTTACGAAGAATTTTAGTCTGAATTGGCTACACTCAGTCAGTGCTAACTACCTGATGGAGTGAAGCACACGGATCTTTCCCCAGCATTAGTTTCTCTTTAGTTATGATAATGATTTATTGTACTATACTATTATTTCATTGCCACCTCAGAGGCTGATGTAGTACCAGCAACAAAATAGAAACAAAAAAGAACAAGTATAAGGAAAGATAGGGAGTAAAGGATATCTTGGAGAAATCAGTAAAAACTGTACTGTGCATCTAGCTTTTCAGAAATACACTAGAGAGCTGAAGCAAAGCAGGACAAGATTTTTTTCTGTTCTTGAGAGGATGAAAAAGTGGCCTAAAATTGCTGCTGGTCAGGTGTACCAGATTAGACAAATAGCCCATGTGCAGGTGAGAAAGAACAAGACAGCTGTTACACAGCACTAAAGAATTTAAGAGTATTCTTCAGTTACAGAAAGGTAAAGCTGCAGAGGGATCAGTTTCCTATAAGAAATCAAAAAGATGTGTGATGCTTTCTATGTATTAAACTGTAAATTCAGAAAGAGATGCAATTGCAAAACAAAACTGAAGGCTCTGTAGAGAAGTCCACAAAATACAATCAGAGTAGATTTGCAAGAAGTCACATAAAAGATTGCACAAAGACTTGAAATAAAATATAGACCAGAGGAGCCTTTGGGCAAATCCATTATGTTTGTAAGAACTAAAACAATTCTGCGAAAGTCTGTGTATGAGAGTTGAAGAGAAGCAAAGAAGAGCTAGAAAGAATAAATCATAGAAGGAATTTTGCAAGAGGCTGCTACGTGCAAAGACTGGATTATCACTTTGAATATGAAAAGACTACATATGATTTACAGTTGGACACAATACACAAGTAATACTATATTTGAAGTTACAGAAAGACAAATCTTTTGAAATTAAATTCTAACTGTATTGAGTACAAACCAGCAAAGCTCGTCTCATTAGAGTTGTGCTGTTGGAAATGTGCACTGCAAACCAAGGCAAGACAAAATTCAGAAAAGCTACTCTTGCAGCTGTTTCAAAAATGAAACACTGTATCTTTTTTTTAGGACTGGAAATGTCAGATACTACATGATAAAGCTAATTCTGAAGAAAAACACAAGAAAGCAAAAATAAAAAGTAAAACCAGAACATAATTAAATGGATAATTGAATAGGAAAGAAACATAGGTAGGTTATCTGTACCCTTTTCTTTGAGATATGTGGTTGAATGTCACTCATACTTTCAGCATAACTACATCCAAGCACAGTTAGCCAGGTAATTTATGTCTTGATGCAAGAGACATAGCAACAAAGGTATGCCAGACAGCTCAGTCCTGGAATCATGTAGCTTAGGAACAACTCATAGAAGTCACTCTCCCAACTAAGAGAGAATTCTGACACTACTTAGGAGGCTATTTAAGATGAGTATAAAGTGTAAACTCTGAAAGAGATAGCCTTTTAAAACAGACTGCTGTGTACTATCATCTCCTTTCACTCTCCTGATTGAAATAACTGTGAGGTTGACCTGGCTGAGAAATGGACAATGGAACAAGATTTGAAAAGTGTACTACTAAAGGCATAAAGACAAGCTTACAAGCCAAAGAGGACCAAGTCCCTGATGAAAAGAAACTTTGTGAAGTTTCAAAAACATTCAGCAAACTCCAGTGGAAAACCCTCCACTTGTTGATACAACATGGGTATGACTATCAGGGGAATTTCAAGTGAGTTGATCAAAACATCCTGTGAGATGAACCATCATCATACAGCAGCACACTTGCTGCATGTGCCCACTGAAATCTCCACTGTGGTTTATCAGGGTTATGACTAACCAGGATAAACAGGTAAACTATAATCCATAGAGCCCTTGCCTCATGCTGACTGGAGGCAAGATCAGCACTAGGAGGCCTTGGCACTGAAAAGCAGTGTTTTAGGGAACTGTACCAAAACCTCAGGAGTAGTGGAGATAAAACTGTCTTAAGCCATGGGGGAATCACTACAATCATATATTGTCTTACCTACTGGATGACTGTGGTCATAAAAGAAAATTTCTGGTTATAGAAACATGAACTAATCCAAGAGCTGTCAGCCAGACAGTTTGTTCTCCAGGCTGTTTGACTCTGGAGAACCTTTGGATTTCCTCTTTAAGTGTTCTCAGAGATAACACCAGTGGTCCCAACATGGTCTGAATTCAACCTGGAACACCTTGCCAGGGATGTGCACTTCCCTAGGGCAGTTGAGACAACAGCAGCTATCAGAAGTGGAAAAACAGGTTCCCCAGAGTAAAGTCCAGCAGTCTATGCCAAGTAAGGAAAACAGATAACAGCTGGTGAAGTTTTGGCCAAAAAGAAGCTGAAAAATTGACTGAAGTTTTTATACATATTTTATATTTATATAAATATATTTTATATTTGTATTCTATATTTTGTTTACATATATTTACATTGATATGGAATTTTAAAAATATATACTTCATATTTTTTACATATGCATTCTGCATACATATGTATACATCTGTGTGTGGATATACACATTCTATAGAGAAGCTGTCTATATAAATAATTATACATGTACAGAATGTCAAACAGGGATCTGAGGTCTTACTCCAAAACAGATGGACTACTAAGATGGAGCCACAAAATCCTTCTATGCTGAATGTCTGGAATGAGGACAGGGCTGTGTTTGTGCATCTCCCACCTGCATCATTTTGCTTCCTCGTCAGTACATGACAGTGTAAAGGCATATGTAGATAGGTACTCAAAAGAGAAAGCCAAATCCACAGCAAATTGACAAAAAACATAGACACAATCAACATAAAAATACTGGTAAAGTATGTCCAAGAAAATGAAAGACCAGATTCTGATGCTGAATACCAAAATGTCGAGCTTAGCATTTTCACATTGTAATCCTCATTGACTAAAAAATTGTATCAAAATTGTTAGTTGTTTATAAATATCATAAAATCACTATGGTAAAGTATAAGCAACCACGAGACATGATGTTATATATATGTACCACAGCAAAGTAGGGGATCAAAAGGCATTATTGTCTCATATAGTGTTTGTCACACACAGACTGGAGAAGTGTAAGAGATATCCACATTTTTTGATAGAAAAGAAAGAGGAAAATTAGTAAGATACTAAAATTACAAATTCCAAAAAGAGGCAGTCAAGAAGCCGAAGAATGATTCCCTAATATGAGGAGACTATGCACAGAACAGCACACGAAGTGAACTCCTGTGCGTTCCTGCTCTACAAACATCCAAGAACAGGTTCCATTAGATGGACACCAAACTGGCATTGGCTGAGAACTGTTGAAATACACATTCTCCTTTCAGAGAGCAAAGATGTTTGGGAGATAGCACTTTGAAGCTTTCAGCATCCTGCTTTCAAATCTCCCCTCTTAGGGTCACTAATCATTAGCTGTCTGACAGAATGAGGGTCTTTCTCTGTCTCTTGCAAGTTTCAGCCCCTTCTATGTGATAGTTTCATTTTTATTTTCAAAAGGAATTAAATTCTTCTTTCTTTCACTAGCATATAAGAATATGGATTAAGTTGCAAAATTTAATACACCAAAAAAGATGAAAATGTCAATGTTCACTTTCATATTTCTTTTTTCTTAGCTGTAAAAAAGGGATAATAAATTTAACAATACAGCTCACATGATTCATAAGGCTTCATTAAGATTTCCACAGATTGTATTTTTTTGCTATTGGGTGTTATTATTTTTATCTTTCTCCCTCTGATGAAGGGATTTAAAATGTCTTTCAGCATATTTCTTATCACACTTGCCTTTTTTTTCCTTAAACTCAGACATTCAGAGTCCTGTTTCTTGAAAGCTCTGTATAATATCTGAGTTGATAAAGCATCTTGAGATCCTTTTAAGATAGCACCAAGTGTTTTACGCATACACTACCATTAACATTCTTTGGTTTAAATTACAATATAACCCCAAATCCCACCTCCTCAGCTGAGAAGGACAAATGAATGAATTTGTGCAGGTAATCTGGAGGATCCTGCAATTTATGCATCTGGCTGCCTAAATTCACATTACGCTAGAAACTATATTTAAGAAAAAGAAACATTGTTAAGGCTGTGAGGCAAATATTCAGAAGTTAAATACCAGAACTGGAACCAATTCCAGAATAATTTACCACCTGTTAATTTGACATTAATTTCTAGATACAAAAGTAGGAGCTCTGCACTAGGCACTTAGATATTGCTTTACAGGGCTTGCTCACCTGGATACTGTAGTACCTTCATGTATCAGCACATATTTTTCTATTCTTTGTGAACACTTCTGGTTAATTCAACACACACACTCACACACCTCTCCTCATGAATGCCATGACAAGCCCACTGTAGTCCCTACACATGCCTTTTCTCAAGTAATTGAGTTGATTCTTTTGATGCCAAAATGAAAAGATACTATGGAACTTATACATTGGAGTTTTCTTTTGTGCACAACAATATTCTAGACTATGTGGGCAATTTTAGGGCTTTAAATCACCAGAAGAACAACCAACAACTCTTTAGGATACCACAAAATGCTGTACTGTGTTCTGACTGTAAAAAGCTGATGTGAAAATTACAGCTGAGGTTTTACCTTGGTTAGGGGTTTTTTTCTTTTCATTTGTCTGTTTTCAGGCTACTCCAAGATGGATTTTCACCACAACAGAACAAGCAGTGGCAGCAGTTGAACAGAATGTTTCTTTACAATGGAAGTTTGGCTAATTTTGATCAAGGAGGTTTCTTGGCAAAATAAAAATCACAAAAATGTTTATTTAAGCAAGTAAAAGAAATTATGCATAAATATCTTATTGAATGTTTTGAGCTCCTTTTTCCTGCTAGCACTGCTTTCTTTGCAAATTTTGATCTGGTAAAACTTCCATGAAGGAAGCCCTAGCAGGCTACAGGGACAAAATGTTTCTCCTACATACTGGTTACCTTTTCAGCACTATGAGGCAGAATTATCAATCACAGCTGGTCTTTCCTCACTATTTTTCAACCCCCAAATTTTCCCATTGCAGAGCACCCAGTGATGCTCTATGAACCACTCACATTCCCAATTAAGCTCTACTTTACATACCTTAGCACGTCTTAAATGATAGCCCATTCTGTAGGTGTGGGAGCACTGGGTGGATGGACTGTTAAAATAATCACAAGTCCCTACAGTGCAGAGAATCTTCCTCTCCAGCCCTGGCAGGAGGACCCTGAGCAAGCTCCTTGGATACTGTCTTGGCATGCTACCAAAGGCACGAGGAATGGGACAGTAAATACTTAACAAATGGCTGTAAAAACATGATACAAGATGAAGGTTGGAATGTCACATTTAATTTTTTTTTTCTGGAGGAGGGCAGGGCAGGGGAGAAATCTGATTGCCCACATCTGGATTGCCGAGTAAAAACACCTTTTTGGCATTCTTGAATTTAGATGAGATTTATTCAAAACACTGTTTCCCATCCCTAAATCTATAGGGCAAACTGCATACTTCATTTAGATGAGCAGCTTTTGGGCATGAATGACAACAACTGTTCATATGGATTTTTATTATGCAGATTAAATACTCTCTAATTACACATAGTGGAATACTTCATAACAGTCTGCTGTGTTATGTCAATAATCCATTAAGATATGAATAGATGCTTGGTAAAACTTCTGCTGAAAGCAAATGAGTGCTTATAATCTTGTTGGGAAAAGCACAACAATCCCATTGACATGAGCCCAATGGAATTGCAGGGATACAGTCTCATGAGCTGCACTTGAAATCCAGGGACAGGTCCTGTGGTGCTGATGAATTCTAAATACTAACAGAAGGACAGAACTTCAAAACTGAACTTCACTTTTTTCCAGAGTGATTTGTTGTGTCAGTAGGAACAGCTCCACTAAACTCCATGATGCTTTGTTTCTTCTTCCCACAAACAAGTTTAGACGTAATTTTCAGTGGGTTTTGTCTTTGTCATATAGGTAATCATACAGTGATAACTTGTGAGTATCCCTCAGTTACTAAAACAAGGACAGTTTGAGTCAGGACTTGATTCTGGAAAACATCAGAAAGTATCAAAAGATACCCATGTCTTCTTCCACCATAGAATCATAGAATATCCTCAGTTGAAAGGGACCCAAAAGAATCATTGAAGTCCTTCTCCTGGCTCTGCACAGGACCACACCAAGAATCACACCATTTGTCTGAGAGTGTTGTCCAAACACTTCTGGAACTCTGTCAGACTTGGGCTGTGACCATTTCCCTGGGGAGCCTGTTCCACTGCCCAACCACCCTCTGTGTGGAGAACCCATTCCTATACTCAAACTAAACCTTCCCTGACATAGCTTCATGCTGTTCCCTCAGGTCCTGACACCAGTCACCAGAGAGAAGAGATTGGCACCTGTTCCTCTGCTTCCCCTTGCGTGTTCTGTGCCTGCTCTCACCACCTCTCTGACACTGAATCAAGCAGTCAGGAAGACCAGTTAAAAAGGGCCAAGAAGACTAAAGGAAAAGGATGGATGATGTTCAAAAGTCATGATAATCAGAAACAGACATTTTATAACACTGACCTGAATCCTAAGTACAAGAAGACACAAAACAAACAAATCAAATATAGTTATTTCTTGTTTATATTGGCTGACCCAAGATCAACAAGAGGTATTAACTTAAAAGCACTAAAACTCATCAACTGCTAACACAACCATCCTGCAATTTATGGAGTCATGGCAAAGCCACTGTACTGCATATTCTTCTGTGTCTCTCCACCACCCCCCTTGTCCATCCAAAAAGGACAATTCCGTGGGAATTTTTTTGGAGTAAATTAGTGTGCTACAGGGTTGATGATCATGGGTTATATCCTGAGAAATATTTTTGCCACAAATAGTTCTCTTAGGACTGGAGCAGACATGGGACCTCAGGTGAAATTTTACACTGCAGCCACTGTCACTTGAATTAGCATAACCCAGGAGAAGTAGTTTCAGAGTTGAAACCTGAGTTACCTACATTGTAAAAGGTTATGAATACACCCAGCAGTGATCCTGAACCACATCACTGCTGTGAGCCAGCTAACAGGATGGCCCTGTAAGCATTTCTATCAGCCCAGTGTTGGCAGTGGGGAATTCACACCTGGGTAGGAATGGATATCTGGGCATCTAGAAGCAGGGGGAACAGACAGGGCAGGAGGACCTTTTTTAGGCAACTTTGCCTAAGTTTTTGTGTATATTTTTTCTTTTTATGAAACTCTGTATCTATGAATTGAACAGATCTACTACACCCAAACATTCACTTTGAGAACAGAATTTGCTCCATCTGCTTGTAGCTCCAGTGTGACTACAGCACAGATGTGCCTTTCCCCCCACACCACAAAGTATTCTCCTTTGCCTCCAGAATCCTGTGACTGTAGTGGGCATATGCTGTCATTGGAACATCTAAATATGCAGGGGAAGTTGTACTTTCACAACATTAATTGCTTTGAACAGGTAGCAAGAAAAAGCAGCGTATCTTTTCTGTGTTGACAGTGAACTAAGTGCTATGTGGTGATACGACCAAGCAACTATATGGTTGTTCAGTGATATCACTAATTAAAGACTGTGAGAAATACTTGTGAAGTGAGATTTGCAGTCACAAGTATTGTATTTCATAAAATCAAATTGTGTTGGTTGGGGAAAAAAGGGTTTGAACAGACAGACACCTCTTTAGGTCTTAAATGGAGCAATCTTGAACATGAGGTGCAAATGCTGAGATTTACTAGCCATGCTAGTCAAAACTTAGATACAAGCTTGTAAAAGACTGGAGTTACACAAAGACCCATTTGTGGCACTTTCTAATTTTGGGGAGCTTGATTTTTCAACTTCAGTAATGTTATCATTATTTATATGTTTGTGTTATATATACATGTTCTCATTATTTATATGCCTGTGTTATATACCTGTGATACCAGTAAGATCCCCAGAACTGATCAGAGCAAACACTTGAAAGATACCCTGACATTTCAAAGCAGTAAATTTGTGGTAGTTCTTGGAAAAGACCCTTCTTATTCTTTGATCAAGTCACTGAGTGTATTATGCAAAAATAGCAGGGCCAAAAAGATGATTTGTCTGTTGATCCATCATTTATTGGGTCCTTTACGCACAGCTGGTAACACATGTCGATCGTATTTTATTAGTTGGAAACACAAGCAGTTGGGTGGATCTTTTCACTGGCATTAAGGTAGATTACATTTCTGCTCTTACCTCATTAACCTTTATTGCTAGAGCTTAAGTTTACTGAGATAGAGTTTGTCACTCTGCAATCCTGTGTTAAATTAAATAGAATGCTTTGTAGGTTGTCTCATTTCACTGTATTCCTCTATTTAGCTCAGTATTGTAGATGGTTACTCATTTTGAATAAAGCAGTCTCCAGATGAAACAAATAAAGCTTATTTACAATCTAATAGCAATAAAAGTCTACAGAAACAAAAATTTACACGTTGCTTTTATTTGTTTTTTGATTTCTAAGTCATCAGAGCATACATGAATGTGGCTTGTAGCACTGCTCTGCAGGCAGGGACTTACTTCAAATTTAATTAAAGATGGAATTCCTGCTGTAATCATATGAATTTAAGAGTTGGGGTAGCTGAAAAAAACCCTAAATATTTTCTGACTCTCAGCGGAATCGTGAGTTATCAACACCCAACTGCAGAGCTGCATGATTCACTGTGAAATTGATTTTATCACATGGTTCCACAATGCACCCTATGGGGGTTTTTTGGCATTTTTTCCCATGCATTTTTAATGCATTGCCTGATCTCTGGGTACAAATTCCTCACCCTTCAGCAAATTCTAACTTTCTAAACACCTGAGCAGTTTCAAACACCTGATATCTAATTTTCATCCACCTGATATTTAATTTTCATTAGTCTTCTAGAGAAATATTTCTTTCCTCTTAAACGTAGATATCATTCTGGTAAGATTACATACTTCTGGGGTCAATCTCAAAACATGAGCAGCTGAAGGACTAAAAGTTAGATATCTAGCACCATAAAAATAAATAGATATAGTTTTCTTATAGGACTCAGTTCTTGCTTCTGACACTGGCAAGACAGTAACAGCCACCCACCATTTAAATGTTCACACTTTCATTAATAGAAGAACCATATAAAGTTATTTTAGTACTGATTTGCCTTCAACTTTTGCTACTTAAATTCACTCACAAGTCTTAAATGCATTTCTTTAAGCACATTTGCTCTGTTGACACCAGTGTAATTCCACACTAACATGTTTACATGCTTTGCGGAATCATGGCCCTACAGGGGAGGAATCCCAAAACATCTTAACTCTAATATAGCTAAAATTTATTTTAAAAAAGAAGTTAATGTGATTCTAGATATATGTATGCATGTGTATAGCTACACATGAAAGTCATGTGACAAATGAGGTTTTGTTGTTACTTGCTTGAAGGGATATGCAAACACACACATGACAAGCTTAATTTTATAGAGGCTCTATTGTCCAACCATACAGTTGCCAAAACACAACTATTTTTCATTAAGCAGAATAACCACACTCCCTATTTACTTGGGTAATTGGATAAATAACATAATTCAGCTTCATATTTAAAAAAATGAGGGGTCTAAATTAAATAATTTGAGATAAATCATGGACTGCTTGAAGGAGTGTAAACAATTAATAATGATAAATAGGCTGCAATTTGTTGAAATAGATGCAAAGAGGTACCTAGGGAGATGCTGAAGAAGTCAGTGTTGAAACAAATTTACTGTAAGCATAAATGTTCTAAAAGGGGCAGTTGATTAAATGAGTATATAATATTTTTTAAAATTTCAATATAAGCAAAAATGGGAGGAAAGAACCATAGTAGTCAAAAAAGTAGCAGCATGAGGTTACTTCAGCTGAAATGGAAGATAATAATATGAGAAAGATTAATTACAATCCTAATTATCCTTATGAATTGTCTTCATATATTGCCATTGTTTAAAACAGAATTAAGAATGTAAGACACTGCTGGCTTCAGGAGCCTGATACACAGGCTGCTAAAATGAAAGGGAGCCTTTCCCTTAATGTCAGTACCTTTGGATCCAGCCTTACAAAAACCTCTGGATTTGGGATGGAGTTAATGTAAAGAGTAATAGAAACCAAAATATGTTAAGGAATACAGATAAAGGTAAGGTGATCAAATAGTAACATCATCTCCCTGTAGTGGCACAATTACACTATAATTATAATGAATTCACGTCAGAATCTGTGGACACAGGTTAGGGTAAAATGCTTAAAGTAACATTGTATTGGTGAGTCTTTTCCTTCCACCATCGCATGGAGTACGCACAGAGACAGTACTGGGATTATTTCTTAACATGCAGACTTCAGAAAAACAAGTAATTTTTTTCCTCTGCATTTTCTTAATGTTGGCGGACAAAGCTACATGAAGTCAAACAGCTGAAGAGTCTGTGTTAAAATGTGAATATATGAAATTTAATTTTCAAATAATATCATCTTCCTGAGTCTGACGTGCTAAGCATAATAAATGACCAAGCATGTAATACTTTATGCATAAGCAAAAATAAATCAGTGCAAAGTCCCTGCAATTCGTCTGGTCAAGAAGACTTATTAGACAAGGTCAAATTATAGGAAAATCAATCTTCATAGACTGAATCTGATTTGCATTAGTAGATAAATGTTTACCATAATTCCAAATCAAGAACAAGACTATACAGTAATTCCTTCATCCACGCTCATGGTCCATCGTACCCAAGGACACACTGTTGCTTTCACAGGCTGTGCTTGTGCTCGGCTCAGCCAAGGGGAGCTGTGCAGAACTGCTGCTCTAAGCCAAGATATGCAAATTATTTTTGTCTGACTTTGGGAAAAAAACATGTCCTGGGTGAACATGAAGCTATTTTGTAATCAACTAGAAATAAGTTCAACAAAATGTATTATTTTCCTGTGACCTCTTTTATATTTTAAAGAAGGAGGAAAGCTGCCCTCCAATCCTTCTTCTCACCTGACCAGATGAGGAATTTGACTTGATCTCCTGTTTCAGAGGACTATCCTAGACATGGTCTTCAGTGTGCAAGTAGTTTGTCACCCTGCAATAGACCTCAGTTCTGTGGGCTGTACTCAGGTGTGCCTATGAAACTAGTCTGAAAAGGTTTTAGCAAATAGTTCAGAAAAGGCCAAACAGATCTAATTCAATTTTTTTGTTGTTGTTATTCCCCTTTTTTTTTAAAATCCAAAGCTGTTTGCCAGTTTCAGCTCATGTTTGCAAAAAACTTTGATTGTCCTCAAATTTCTTTTGGTGTCTGAATAAATCATTGAAAATCCCGAATCCCAGTCTTAGTTCTAAACACATATTTTTCCTCCCACCCTCTCCTTCAGCCCTGGTCTGGGTAAAGGCCAAACCAGCTGGTAGTATAACTGTAGCATAATGTCAAGGTCCCACCTCCTAAACTGCTCTATATTAGGATGCAGCAGAAGGCTGAGCACTCTGTTTCAAGTGTTGATTTGTATTTCACTGAAGGTAGAAGGATGGTGAGGGGTACTCACTTGAGGTGACCCCTTCGGTAATTTTTAAGACAGCTTCAGCACCCAAAGCAGCAATGCCCCAGGTTCAGAATAAAACTCCATATATCAAGTGCAGCTTGAGTAAGATTTATGACCTCTTTACACTTTCTAGTAAGTTTCTCCACATTGGGCTGGATTCTGATTTTTCCTGTGGTGGCTTTACATTGATGTAACTCTACTGATGGGAAATAGAGCTGCTCTGGGTTTCACTTGGCATCACACTTGTCTGAATAATGTTCTGTCAACATCTGCAACAGAGTCCTGGGTCACAGGCAGGCACCTACCCTCATGATTTGGAAGTTTAACCTGTCACATGGCACTAGTGTTAGGAGAGACTGCACACTTGCTCTCAGGGAAATCAGGGGGGCTGGAGGGGGCTCTTCACCCTGCAAGGATGAAGGTTACTGCAAGCACCCACCTGCTGGGTGTCCACCTGCCAAGCCCTGTCTAAATTCAGCAGTAACAGCTATACTGGATTTTCTGTCCTAACCTTTTATTAATTAGAAAGTTTTAAAACCTGAATGTGACTCTACATTTCTCAATTAAATTCAAATAACAGGGTTTTTTCACATTTGGGCCAAACTAATGCAATCTGGCTGGCTGTGACACAAACAGTGGACCCACGCCAGTGAAACGTGGTGTGTGTCGTGCTGCAGTCCGAGCTGTCTTCTTGGGAGGCTGCAAAAGCCTGGAACAGCTGTGTCTTTTTAAGTTGCTTACTATTTCCAGAGTTTTTTGAGCACCATTGCTACTTTCTACTCTATCAAATTATTAGAAACTACTTCCAAAATTAAGCAAAAGGTGTAACAGACACAGGTAAACTTGTGCCAGAGTCCAGCCCACTGCACTGTGCCAATGCCCACCTCTGGCCTCACGCCCTGCCACTGCTTTCCAGTTAACTCATGTGGGAGAAAAGGCCCTTGGGAGCTGGCCTGTAATACCACAGCTATAATCTTCTCTGAGGCCAGGACAGAATCCTGCTCAGGGATTTGATGTCCACGGAGCTGTGTAGTAGTCCCGTCTGGTTTTATATTGTCTCTAATTTTTTTAAAACATGTTTCATATTGTCTGTCTCTTAGCATAAAAAAAAGGCATTTTTTCAAATAAAGAATTTGTGTATAGATAATTTGCTTAGATAAGGGATCAGCACAAATTAATAGATTAAATTTCTGATATATATTAGAAAAATAAAAACGATGATTCATTTGCTTTAAAGTAGAAGACAGGAAAGTTACTGACAAATTAAAAATTAGAATTGATGATTTCCTCCTGTTCCTGTGATATCTGAACACAGGAAGAAATCAGAATATTTTCCAGACTTCAACATGTGAGGGACTGCAAATGCATTGCTGAAACATTTGCTGTTCAGCCCCACTACTTCCACTCTGAAACACAGTGAATGAGCCCAGCATTAAATGTTTAAGGCAGAAATACTTCATCTTTTTTCTTTTTTTCCTTTGTAGCGCATCAAGATCATTCTGGTTGAAAACTCACATACCATTCTAACAGTAAAAGTTCTGTTCAGATGTCTTGAGCTTCTGCCATCTCCTCCAGATTTTCTGCATGGCTTGAGTGGTGGGCTGTATATTCAAACCATGTACAACAATATTTCTTACAGATGTCAAACATATGCAGTAGGAAAATGAATTGTATGGCAGGCTTAGTGACTGCGTAAAAGTGACTTTTATGTTAAAGGAATTCCCATTTACAGGGAACAGAATGGCTGGTAACATACTTGGAAGTACAGGGAAAAGTGCCATTTCTTGCTATCACATTTCTGCTGTGTTCAGGGATTGGGACTGTGTGCACCATCTTTGAAGAGAGTCACAACAGCATCAAAGAAGCACATGATTTCATCAGCAATTTCTTGTTGCAACAAAATACTCTTATGAGACTGATTTTTGGTTCACCGCTCAGGTCAAGTACACAAGTAACTTTTTTTTTTAGGTCTTGTCTTATTAGATGCCAAAATGTGTTACTCAATTGATCCCTTTGACCACAAGTAAGGGCTCCTTTATTTCCTTCCTTTGGAGACAAACAGGAGGGATTACATTCCTTCACATTCCCATGAGATGGGAGTAAGACTGGAAGTGGTTGCCTAGGGAGGTAGACCATGGTTTTACCTGTGAAGTTCTTGGCTTCACATCGTTCTCAAGACCTGTATACAGTGACCTCTTCCAGGCGCTTCCCTGAAGTCTCATGCTGGTTGAACTCCAAAGAAAAGGACAACCAGCACCATACAGGTTTTTGAGAGTGAATGCAGCAACTTTTGACCAAAACTTGTGTTTTAACAGGTGGAGCAGGACAAATCAGCATAGATGTTTCCACAAGTAGATAAAGGTAGTGCCACTGTGTTTTTTCCATAGATTCCGAGTTGAGGTAGCTCTTTGAACCTTGTGTGTGGTCCAGCTTCTGCTGGTCAATCAGGCTAATCCTCAGGTTTCCACACACAACGTAGAATGTATTATGAATTTTGTGCCCCCCTTTATAAGGGTCTCTTATTCTCACTCTGATTTCAGCCCTTCACCACTTTGTAATTATAATAGGGTCTGGATTACAGTTTGCTACTGTATTTCCAAACTGTACACAACTTGCACACTATATAATTGAATGTCCTTGCAAATACCTGGCCTATTATTTTTTTTAAATAATTCAAAGAGAAACAGAAACACAATTTTTGAAACATAATTTGTATGCATACATGTATTACTTGACCCTATTGCATGTCTTTTGTGTGCTAATGTGCACACCGTAGCTCAGTCATGGTCTTATTCTTACACAAGAGCAAGAGGACAGTTGAGTACTATGTATTTGTGTGTTTCTCTAAGTGATTGCCCACAGTATATTACTGGCACCAAATTCATTTATACTGACTCGTAATTATATCCCACTGCCTGTTTATACTGAACACTTGTCTGATGATGATTAATTTTAGAAGATTCCACCCAAAAATGAGGTGTTTGCTGTGATAAGAGTGGGCAGAAATGCAGTGCTTGGTGGCATTCACACTTCTGCCCTCAGTTTTCATTCAGCCAAGGACCAGAAATGAAACCTTCTTTGCCAGACCCTACACAATCACACCTAATCAAGATGACACAACTCCCAAGCACGGATTATGGAATACTTACAGAGAACTCTCAGGTCACTTTATAGCAATTACATGAGTTATGCAAATACAGAGGAAAATGATACATTTATCAACGTTTGAAAAAAGTGAAGCAGTTCTCATGAGTGCAGTGAAAAGGCCAGATCAAAGCAGCAGCCCGTAAGTCAGAGCTGGCTGCCAAGACTGTGTCAGCTGGCATATTACCTCCCCAAGCACTTCTACAAGCCCAAACACTCACTCTGTAAACTGTCAGCCCACCTGTGTTGGAGGAGAACCTTGCTCTGATGGAGCTCCAGAGATCAGCTTACAGAGGTGCCCCATAGCTGACATTTGGCTCACGGCACTGAAAAGGCTAACTCAGCCTAGGCTGGATTTTATAAATTACTGGCTTACTTTCTACACCTCTTTGTCACCTCCAAATCAAAAATTACTATAATCTTTAAAGATTATTTATTATTAGTGCAACCAGAACCCCTGTTTAGGGACCAAGACCACCTGGAACAAATACACAGCAAAAGACAGTTCTAACTCCAAAAGTTTATGTTTTAAGCATGTTCCCTGGAAATGATCTTCTAACTGAATGAGTATCAACAAGCTGACTTGCCTTTCTCTGCAAATCCCATGCTCCAATGAGGAGAAAAGGGACCCATAAATGATCTGTATTTTGCTATCTGTCAGTGGTGGAATTCTACAATCAACACAGCTGACAGCAGTCAGACCTGATGGAATAATGTTGTACTTGTGGAAGAACTAGAAAATATTAAAAATGCAAAACCTGGCCAACAGTTTTTGCATATTTATGCTCTTCAGATCTTTATTTCTCTGAGGTGGCAAAGGACATATGGTGAATCAACATAAAATTTAGCTCTTTATGTGCAAACCATTCTTTTTTAATTTCCTTTTGCCAATTTAGTTGGAGCAGCATGTTTTATATAGTCACAGATGACAGCAAGTGAGTCAGTTTGGTCTGATGCTTGTAAATCTGTCAAAATCGCACTAACAATTATGTATTTTACCCCATCATTGTCCTTGGGCTAATAATGGTTAAGCATTTTATTCTTAGTCTCTTTCCTTTCCTTTGACCCCATCTCCACTCCACTAGCTTACAGTGTACAGTGAGCAGCTTTTTCCTCCTTTTCCCTACTGGCATCCTGTTCTATTGAGTCTTCTTTCTCAGTTTCTCTCTTTTGGGGTGCCCTTCTCACTCTCCTTAAAAATGCAAGCGTTGTTACACTGCAACTAAGTTGACAGTGATGTTTTCATAACTTGCTATCAATATGAAATATACCTTTACTTTTGGGTTCTAATGAGTTGATAAGGTTAATAAGGTACCTGCATTATTTTATCTCAGGACTCAGGCTTCTCTGAAGTTCTCATTCCCTAACAGTTGTTCTTTCAATACTCTATAAACTGAAAGCTGTTACTCTGAGACTGTGACATTATCTGCCCATCAGTAGGTTATATGACTCCAGCACCAAATAATGGAGACTATGCTGATAGTGTTAAGTTGTAAATAAAACTGTTAGCTTTCAAGTAAATTTCTGGTTTTATACATTTGTCCTACTGTCCAATAGCTGATAGCACTGAAAAGAAGCCAGAGAATATTCCATTCAAATGTAGGAATTTGTTTTCATCCTTCATCTTGATATACTAACACCTATTGCAAACACTTCACATTCTTCTTTCTCCAGAAATAGTGCTTAGACTTATGGAAATATCTAAAATGTGTTTGTAGATAAAGTTTTAAAGCATGATAATTGTTCAAATGGAACTTTGAAGGGAGTTACCTCTGATTCTAAGTAAAATGTCCTAAGTTTATGTGTTTTAGCTGGACCTCAGCTGCATCTCACGTTCTCAAGGTGCAAAATTGTTCCCATAGCCAAATGAACATCAGTTATTTGTATTCTTTATAGAGTAATTCGTGGTTCATACAGTAACTCAATTACCATGACTAGGAAAGGGGTACTGAAAAGCTCCTCAGCCATAGCTCTGGTCATGGAATCCAGTATGGAATAGATGTGCTCCAGGGGATGCCCTCAGGAAGAACTGCCCCTGACCCAGCATAACTTCTCCATCACCTAAGTCAAGGGAACAAGAAATTCTTTCATCCTAACCAGGAAAATAAGCAATATAATCAAGACAGGAAAGGTATGTATTTTCTCAATATTAAATTAAATGCCCGTATCTACATTTTCAGTTTCCAACATGCCAAAGTATACTGGCAACTGAAAACAGCATCAGAAGTTAACAGGGTGGAAGCTGAAGTTAACTTCTGGACTGGAGGTCATAATCATGACAGAGAGAACTGACAGGCAAGTATATCTAATAAAAACTCATGGTTTTAACATGTTGCTGAAATGCTCAGGTACTGAAATAGTTAATGTAAATGCAGCTGCCATAATTAAGTTTCAGATTTTAGTATTCTGCTGAAATGAAAGGTTCTTATTTTCATACCATCTGCAGACTCGGGAAGACAACGCAGCAGCTCTGCTGTCTGCTGGTGGTTTGACGGTTTCACTCCTAAGAGCATGGAGATAACATGCAGCTCTCTGTAGCTGCACCACAAGTGACAACAGCATTGTCATGATGCTTGGTCGAAGTCTGTTGAATGCTCATCAGTGAAAAGCATCCAGTGAACAACTGTGGTAGGCATCACACTGGTAGGCAGAGAAAAACACCTGAGGAGCTGGGAATCATACCACAGGCTCTGCTGATCAACATGCCACTGTTATCTGTCAGGCTGTACCTAGTAGTGCTCCTCAACTCCATCTTGAAGTTCTACCAGGAATGGATTTAGAGCAGGGCAAAAGAGAGTAATAATTAAGGGAACCTCAATGCCTTCATGAGCCTCATTTCTGTTATAGTGCTAGAGCTGCTTGTGATGCTGTAGCACGAATGAGCCACCTGCTACCGTATCTTTCTCTCAACAACCCCCAAATTCTCCCCCATGTCCCTGTATGTGATGATGTTCATGATAGAGCTGATTCTCTGCCACCGGAGAAACCCCATAGCAGACAGCATGGAGCTGAGGGTCAAAGCTGTTCTCCCTTGGGAGGAGAGGGAGAGACATGTGCCTTGTGCTAGGGAGGTTACAGAGTGTGAGGACAGAAATAGTGGTCATGGTGTAACAACCAAAACTGAACAAAGGGGCCTACAAACTATAGGATTTTTTCTTAAACGAGATTTCAGAAGATGAAGCAAAGTTCTGCAGCATGATTAGATTCTTCAGGCAGAGTCCCTGAATACTTAGGAAATGCTTAATAAAGTCCCTGCCGAACATAAGTCCTGAGTGACAGTGAAGATGTTACTTGCCCACCTGTAAAGAAAGATTTCTCCACCTTACATAAAATTCCTCTCAAGCAGAGACGCAAATGGCATCACTGCATGAGCAGGAGGGTTCCAAGCAAACAGCTTCATTTGCAGGAGGCAAAGTCCCTCTGTCCTGCCCAGCTGTGCACTGGTGACAGGGCTTGGCACTTGCTCAAATCTTTCTAGTGAGACAGGAGAGGCAGAACATATCTACGAAATAAAAATTATGCCCGTTTTATCTCATAACTTTTCCAAATATCTTGCACTGTAATATCAACACATGCATCCTGTGCTCACAATCTCTGATTTAAAGGTCCCCTGACCAGAAGACTCCCTCTAGCTCTAACCTTCTTTCTTTCTCCCCTCAAAGTCCTTTTGTCTTTCGTGATTAGATTCAAGGACCCATCTCTCAGTGTTTGTCATCATCCTGTATCCCTCTGTGCCTTCAGGGTGTCTTCTTTTTTCTCTGTTCCAATGGCTCCAAGGTCATTCATTGCTCCTAAGGGAACATGGCTTTTTTCTTCAATCCCTGGACATCAGGCATCTCTGAACCCCTCTGTTTATTCCTCTGTCTGTCTTCTTTCATGGTTCTCTTTTTCAATTTGCAAAACCTTCACTCTCTCAAGTTTTAAGCAACAATATTTCAAGAGAATGGACAGGAAATTCTCATGACCACAATTAAATTTCACATATAGGGCTGTGCGTGTCTTAGTGCCCACACTGACAAATACTTCTCATAATGAGCCACAGCTAGTACAAATCAAGTGACACAAAACCTGAAACGATTGGAAAGAAAAGAATGTGACTCAAATACGTAGGACCTTTCTTTTAAACATAGAGAGCTTTCATTGTTAAAAATATGCTTGAATACAGCATTCAAAACCTGAACAAACTGATTAACCAGGGACCAAGTCAGTAAAGAAGCAGTGGAACTCTGTGTTATCATGTGAGAGGCCCCAGTTTGGGAATGACAGATTCTGATGATAAATGGCTGCACCATGGCCACGATGCCACAAGTCTCTGTGGAACAATACTGGCTCCACTGCCCTTACTTGACAGCTGCAGTCAAATCTCTGCAAACACAAAGTACTCCAGAAGGCCATTTCTTCTGCTGCTGCTGCTGCTGAAAAGGTTCTCTGAGGAATACACATGGTCACTGGCTATGAGGATACACTGAAGGGATCTCTGGTGCACTGTATGTCCCTGTCTCCTTCTATTGCGCTTAAGGACCTCTGTGGCAGGAAATGCACAGAGAGACATTACATTGCCAGTGGAAGCTCTGTCTACCAGGTGACTTAGAAAGCAGCCTATTTGGTTGTGCCAGTAAAGGCAATGCCTCTACCAATACCTCTCCTGAAGAAAGAGTCATGATGATCAGCTACAGCATTGGAAATGAAAAGGCAAAATATTACTCAACTAATGAAGTTTTCCGTTTTATTCCCCTTACACCACCACCACCCCCCCGAGTGATATTTTGTCTTTGAATTCTTTGTGAGCAGAGGCAAGAGGAGACAGTGTAAGTGCTTGAAGTCCACAGCCATCCGTGTGCCATACCATGCAACAATGGGGGTGGCTAGAAACAATGCTTTGTTTAAAAAATAATTTAAAAATTTAGAAAAGTTTCCATTTTCAAGTTTTAAGAAATTTTGTCTTTTTGCTTCATCCCTGCCCTTGTTTTAAATAGAAGAAAACTATTTTATAAAACAAATAAATTTTACACAAATCCTGGTCCCCCCAGCGCCTCAACAGAGTGGTGTTGTGGAACCCTCTGCAGGGTTGTTGTTTGCTCCCTTTGCAGATTAACAGACTTGGGATTAGCTCTCTGTTCCAGCCCCTGTATCATCAAATGGCAACTCAACTACACCTTAGTAAGAATGTATTTTCCACTCTTAAGTTCTTCAAGTTGCATCCTAAAAAGTACATGGTGCCCTATATAGGATTAAGTCGATGTGTTTAGACCCAGCCAGTGATTAAGGTGGGCATTTATGGCCTTCTCACTGGTAGGAGCCAATCTGTGGGAAAGCACAAGACCCACAGTGAAGACAAGGTATGATGCTGTAAACCAAACCCCATTCTGTTGTTGTGGAGCCCCATCAAATTATTACCATTATTTATACCCTAATAAAATGTAGAGGTCTCATTCAGGTTTCAGGTTCCAGGGTGCCTGATTCCCTCCAAATACACAATGAAACATGTCTCTAAAGCTGATGGTAAAATGAAAACAGTTGGGAGAATTTAATGGAATTCATGATGCATTATTTTCAGGCATATGCTTGTTTTAAATGTTTTCTCATAGCTAGCAGTATAGCAGGGGGGAGGAAAGGGAATTTCATTGTCTTTAAGTAAAAAACACAACATAAATCTGATTTTTACAATCTTGGATTACAGTAATGGCAGGAGTGCTGGTCCCATCCCACACTGCCTCTCTCAGTCCCAGGATGGGGACAAGACATTTCCTTCCTCCAACAGAGCAGAAGAAAGGATGGGAATCCCAACTATGGTACTGGCCCCGCATGCCTTGAGGTTTTACACACATGGCAACACTTTGTACAGGTGCTTGTAAACATGATACAATTTATTACTGTTTCTCCTTCCCAGTTAACCAGAATCAGAACATTCATTTTCAGACAAAATTCCTTTTTTTCCTAACAGCTGCAACACTTAAAAATTTAACTGTAGGGGTTTTTCTTCTGATTTCCAGAACTGAAATTATTCCCAAAAGTAAAGACATGCACCACTCTTTTTCCTTACACTTATGTATCTGGTTATTTGTAAACATCTATTCTGATACCTGGGTTTGCTAAAGAATGTACTAGGAGTCTCTGATGATGAATAGCAGGTTTTTCTTCACAAAGAAGCAAAGACTTCTCCCAAAAATCTTATTGACATTGGAGTTATGTAAGTACTGATAATTAAACTACATGATTTTATAACGCTTACAATCTTGATGAAAACTAAGAAGGAAAATAAATCTTTCTTTTAAAAATCAAATATCCCCAAAACAGTTAATGCCTTTTTCAGGCATGATGAAAAAACAAACAAATAAAATAAAAAAACTACTCCTCACTTTCTTTTCTCTGTTATTTCAAATGATTAATGCTAAATCTTTATGTACAATCACTGCTCACTTAATAGGCAGGTTACAAAATATGAAGAAAATTTTAGGAAAGCATGCAAAAAATATTTCAAAATTCAAGGCAGTGGGTCAGATAGAGGAAGCTCTAATGTCTGCACTTGCACACTCTGGTTGTGCAGCTCTCCAACAGTATCCTGAGAGGTCTTGCATCTTTCCATAGTGTGACACAACCTTCAGAATTTAATTGAGATGTCATGAACAGGAGGTAAGATACAAGAGAGGTTGCTGAGATTGTAATCAAGAAAGAAGGCCAGCAAGCCAAAGAATTACATTTGTATTGTCTGCCCTTATGTTAGGTCTGACAGGCACAGTGCAGAGCAGGAACTTAAGACAGCGAAGGACCCCAAAGTCCTGGTCCCCAGCCTGGGAACTGCACTGCTCTCTGGGTATTGCTGCCAGGTGGCCCAGCAGCCACAGAAAGCCACAGCACAGCCTTTTCTGGCTACTGTAGGAGGAGAGGAACTGGAGTATAATTTAAAAACTAAACTCAAAGCATATAAAAATCTAGGTTTCAAAGGCTAGAGCTGTTCAGCTCCTCTTATGCCAACTCTGTACCTATGACTGCACCTGCAGTCCTAGATCCACCAAGATCTTGCTCATGGGTTTGAGAGCAGAGCTCGGCACAGCCCAGAGACAGACCCGGCAAAGCGTGAGTGAGGCTCGGGCCGCCATCAGCTGTGCTTACCTGAAACCGCTCCTGGTACCACCTGCAGGGAATGCGGGCACACTGCAAAAGGCCAGTTCCCATTGAAGCCTTGATTTGTGTTCACTCATTGAAAGAGCAAAAGAGAAAAACATGGCCATCTCTGCTTATGAGTTGCTCTCTGTGTTGCTATCAGTAGCTTCTGGCAGACAAGCACCACATAGGACAGTGTTTGGGAGCCAGGCCTGACCTCCCGAGCAGGACAGCCCAGCTTCACTCTGCTGCATGCTGGGCACGCACCGCAGGAATAGCGAGCAGCTTACTGGAGAGCATCCCAAACTCTGGTAACCCTGAACCCTCTGGAGAACATTTCCTCTTTGCAGTCATTATAGGTTGCCTTGCCTGAGGTTGATCCACAATAAAATAAAATTTTAAAAAAAGAGTATGCAAAATGCTACTGAATAAAAAAGTGGCCCTAGCTAGGATCAAAATACAGCCATACACACAGTGCCTCCTACCACCAGACTCACTTCAGCAACAGGTGACATGGCTCCACATGCAAAATTACTCCAAATACACCAGGAATATGTTTCCTGTTGGTGTGTGTGATCAGTATGGGTGATGTGGGATTCTGCAAGAATGGCATTGCAGACTTTCACCACCAGTGTATTAATAGCAGACTTATGTTACACTAGTTGTCCAGTACTGATCTTTAATATCTTCCCGTGTGGAACATTCCATGATTAAAACAGTGTATGAGGAAATTTGTGTCTATTAAAAGATAAAAAACTGGTAAGTAGATTTAGTTGTTTCTACAACCTGTGTACTAGGCATGCTTATCTTAATATAACCAGGCATGAAACCTACATCAGATGGATTAAGAGGGGAGTACAGAACCACCTGAGATTGCAGACCGCCATACTAACACAGATTTTACTGCATTCTCAGGAATAAAACTAAGCAATAGGCTCTACAAGTACCTCAGCTGCTACACCAGCAGATACAATTTGCAAGCAATAGACATGCAGGAGAGATCAGCAGAGGAACTGAAGCTCTCTGGGTTTGTTGCAGAACACTACCTTAACATTCATGGTCTCTTCTGTTAGTCACTTGTCCAAGGAATTAACTAGTTCCTTCAGCAGTTCTTCAGACCCTGTGTTGCCAGTGCAGGGACCTTGCCATCTTAAATTTCTTAGGAGAACCTAGTATCTCAAGAATATGCCTAAGAAGCAGCTAAGTAAATATACAAAACCATAATACAGTGCTGCCTGAAAATATGCTAGTCAGTGGAAAATTCTTACATACAGCAAATACTTTAGGACTTTCTGATTACCTCCACTTGCTGCAGCAGTTGTAGCTTCCTGTTACAGCATCACCCTGCTATTGGAATATTACCAGCATTGGTAGCCTGCACTTATCCTTTTTTTTCTGGGCCAGTCCTTTCATCTTTTTTTATTTCTCTGAAGGTTATTTATGCAAGTGTGACATGCAGTTACAGTAAAGTTCCTTGCAATGAATGGAGTGCAGGGCAGTGGTAAATTCCATTCCAAAATCATTTTGAATTCTAAAGGTTCCATTTAAGGGATAATGACAGGAGCAAAGGGCATTTCTCCAGGATTAATCACTGGCTGGGTGAGATGATAGCCCAAGGCAAAGCCACGGGCCATTAACCCCTGCGGGTCACCTTATCCCTACAGGAAACACACTGGGTCAAGTTCACTGTTGCTATTATAAACTCTTATTCAAGAAAGGGGTTACACTTCTATGTTTATATCTGTCTTCCATTCCCATGTTTGTAAAGATAGTGAATAGCTTTTGGCAATGCCTCTATATTGTACCACGGAGAGATGTAAAAACAAGTTCTATTTTTATTTTTGATACCAAAGACACAAGTGGATTTTGAATGTTTACAGTAACATTCAAGATTCTTGGTAAAAGAATGAAATGACAGGAAATGACCACATAGAAAAGACCCAAGGAAATGACATTAGAAAGAGGGAACCTCTCTTAAGCTGGTGTAAATCATCACATCTCCTCTAAAGCCAAAGAAGCTACATGAATTCGCACCAGTTTAACAACTCAGCCAGAAGTTGAGATTGAAACACACAGAAAAATAAATTTTAGGCTTGGCTCCTATTCCATCACATAGGGAACATCACATAAAGGAGCAGTTTCACAAAAATACTGCAAAATGGGATTCATGTGCTCAAGAAAACAGCATTTTAAAGCGGTGCCTGAATCCTCTATTATTTATATAGCTCCCAGTCCCACAAACTTTAGTCAGGTTCAATAGTTTCTAGCCAATACAACAGGCAAAGGTCTTCCAATCAACCCATTGCAAGGAGAAAAGCTATCACTGTAGGTCTGTGGGTTGAGGCAGCTGGAGTTTTGCTCACTGTGGAGTTTTTCTTTGCTCACATGAATGGTAACCCCAGAGTTCAAACTCAGATCCAGAATGAGACTGTGTAAAATCTTCAGGACATACACACTTTAAGATCCTCCTGAACAAAAAGAAAGGGATAGCAGACAAGGTCAAACCAGAGGAGGGCTTGTGTGCTTTCTGCCTGCCTTCTGAGCGTCTCTTGAAATGTATCAAACAACTTCAACTCTCATTAAAGAGCAAATAGTCCTTAGCCCTCTGCTAAAGAAGTGCACTGAGGACACGGGCAGTTCTTCTGTCTCACTGCTTGTGCCAGCTTCTTGCTTCCCTGGGGGCTGCAGTACCTGTATCCTTTTGGGATGCACTGCCTGAAGCTCTCTTTCTACCTCCAGCCTCTCCTTCCAGAGGTGGAGCAGGGATCACTGGTTTTATGATGCCCCTGCAGTTAGCAGCAGTAATCCCTTCTATAAAATCGTTTCCTGACTGAGGACTCGCACAGGAACAGCAGACTTAGACTACTTCTCCACAGACTGAAGGGAGTTCAAAAGCTCTTAGTTCCCATCTACAGGGCAAATCTGTGGGGGGGCACTTAACCCCTTCATTTTGAAGTTATGCTGAAGCTCAGCAAAGAAATGATCTGCTGAGCCACAGAAAGTGGCCAAGAGGACATCTCCATACCTAGCAGTGGAGGTGGTGCCTGAGGCAAGGGAGCCCTCAAGTCCAGTGGCTGCTCCTGCAGCATTCCCTACACCTATCCAGCTACAATCATACGTACAACGCGTAAGCAGCTCTGTAGCAGCCAGGACGCTACACTCTCCCTGAAGTAGATGGAAATTTCACTGCAGTACAGAACTGTGGAGTTTTCCCCAGCAATATGCCTTTCTTCCAGGGACTGTCCTGATGCCTCTATCCTGAGAAAGGAGCACCGACCAGCACAGCTGCTTATTGCAGGCTGTAGGTCCTGCATGCACCAAGGAAGCTCCTTCCTGACCACAGTCTGGTGCTTCACTTCTGGAGAGAGCTCAAATTTCAGACAGAGCCCTGCCTCTCGAACTGTAGTGACTGTAGTGCCTTACATGGTGTTTAAATCCCATTTGGAGGTGCCTGCCTCTCCTCACGCACTGTGGACAGCATCTAGATAGCTAACACACAGGTCTGGTTTCCCTAAAGTTGCACAGGAAAACAGACTTCCATCATTTCCTAGTTTTGGAATACTACACTTTGCAGTTTTAATGTTCTTTTAATGGAATTTGTAGGTGTAATACAAAAATGCAAACACTTTCAATGTATGGTAATGAACTGCAAAGTAAATATAATTACAGAAGCTCTCACCAAACTGAACCCTTTTTATTATACTGTTACTTGACTAAAAGGATTTGCAAATGCTGAAAACAAAACTTTGGCATCAATATTTAATAAAATATAGCAATAAGACACTGATCATCTGACAAGATCAAGTAGCTAGGTTTTTTGATCATATGATATATTATGAAGCATAGAACTGGTGATACTGACTGCTCTCTAATTAATGCCTAAACCAACATTAAAACAACACAAAAGGTCTGGGTTAGAAAAGCCATTTGCTTTCTTTATACATAATTTTGAGGAAAGACCCATTATGTCAGTGAAAAGCAATTGTTCCTCATGGCCCTGACCCCTGTGAAGATGGAGACAGGTGTAAGGAAGCCTTCAAAAGGAAAACTCTGGCAATCTGTCTAGCAGGACCAGTCAGGAGGAGCAGTGTAAGGCTGCTGGCCTGCAAGTGAGCACAGAGCATTTTCCACCACTTGTCCTCCTGCAGGGAATGCATGGTCATTTCATGGCACTAGCACTTCCAGAGCAGGAAGAAATATAACTCCAAAGTAACTGAGGTAGTAGACATGATCTCTCCTCCTTTCCTCACTTTCCCACTTGCTTAGAGAAAGCCAGGGAAAATTCTTGCAGAACAGAAATGGAAAATGACCATTGCTGCCAAACCTGGGCTACCTCCAGCACATGATCCAGCACAGGAGAGGAAGCAGTGGGAGGACTGGGCAGATCTCTCACTCCCAGGGCTGCTCACAGGTACCAGAGGTACCACAGCTGGCATCAGGCCCCAGGGATTTTAAAATGCTTCCACATCTTGTGTCAATTCAACTCCCCACCAAGAAATTACCAAGCAGTTGTCAAATCTCACCCTTCACAGTTGCACATACAATAAGCAGTGCCAGTGCAATGTCTTCCCTGCTCTGTTGTGCACAGCCATCACCTCTCTGTATTCTTGTATATGCCAGCTTTATGGAAGAGATTGTGTTTTTGTTACATGGAAAGAGTAGCTCTTGATTTCCAACCACGAGTGCTTCAGTGCCACTGCAGTACATAACAGTCATTATAGTAACAGAAAACATCAAGCTTGGAGGATGAAAAAGAGGCTGAGAAAAAATATATTTTAGTTTTAAATCTGTATAAGTTAATTAAAAAATTGAGAGAAGCATGATACAGTTTGTTGCATATTTGGATGGCCAATACTTGGAATGCTCACTCCAATTATCATCTCCTGCAGAGTTTTCAACCTATACATATGTGTGTGTGTGTGTGTGCATATACACACACATATATATATAGCAGCAGTTTTTCATCTAACTGTTGGACATCTGTAATGATCACGTTTCATTTTAAATACAAACTCCCACTGAAAAAAGATCTGGTAGGTAATTTTCTTTCACATCTGTGATGGGAGATGTATTATGCATTTGAAGTTTGAGCCAGCATTTTCTTGCTTTTTTCTTTCTTTTTTTTTTCTCAGAAAAGCCAGCAAGAAAGAATGGTTCATTTCACTTCTCTGTAGCTTTAAAGTATGAAATGCATTGGAGCATCATGAAAAGCTGAATAGTTTGATCTGTCTGTGCCTTGGCTAGGTTTTGCTACAGAAGGAGGAATTCATCTCCCCACAAACAGCATTCTAATGATAGGGTACCACAGCCTAGCCCCAGTGGCAGGGGAGCTCTACTTTGGCCCTTACTTTGACATGTTTAGTCCAAGTTATAATTCTTTCAGGAATAAGATTAGAACTGTGCAAGTCAGCATGTCTGCCCCATTGCACCAGCTTTATACTGATTTAACTGTGTTAGACTTACATATGTTGCATCACACTACAGGGGTGGAGGTGGTCAGGATCAACACCTTTTTTTGCTATATTTGTTTAACCTGCAAGTCCAGGCTACATTCAGAGGAACAGTTCATAATATCCATCAAACTTTGGTTTTCTTGTTCAAGTATTTTAATTTGCAATGAATATAATAAAGAATGTCACCTGTATATTCAGTGAAGAAAAAACTCTGTGAAGAGTCATCAGCAGTTATAGCATGTACAATAACTTTGGACACTTGAACCAGAAGGAATTTCCTTCCCTCACTTCTAGGACTTCCACAGCCGTCATTAAAGCATTTGGGCCCCATCCTCCAGACACAGACATTGGTACAACCTCATGAGTGTGAGTGGAAGTCAGGCCAATTTCAACCAGCCCAGAATCTGGAAATGAGAAATGGCTTCTTTTTATACCATGAACAATAGTTGAGGCACAAAAACTATAGATAAGCATTTACATAAAATGCTAGAGCCAAAAAACCCTCTTAAATGAAATACTTTTGTGTTGCTTGTTACATTGCTTATTGCATTGCCAGATGATGTTGAACTAAAACTCCTCCAAATATAGGTGTTTTATAAATATTTTCTGTCCTGCTTTTATGACATCTTATTCTCAAACAGTTAATGTGCTTGTTTTAATCCAAGTAGGCAGCACGATAAAACTGACACAAGAGAATATTACAGCACATGGCAAAGGAATTCTGCTGCTCTTCAATGATGTTTCTAGGTGAGCAGTATTTGTCTTTAAAATGTTCAAAGAAAATTATAACAGTGATAAAGAATTACATTTACACAGATTTAGGTTTATATTCCTCTTCACAAACATTGGGGACCTGGTGTCTTCAAACAGTAACACACTTTAAAACGTGAGCCAAATACTTTATCTTGAGTTTCCATATAAAAATATTATAGATCATCCAACAATATGAGAAAATGTCACCGTATTCATTTAAAATAGCTATCTGTGAAATGTGTGTTACCGTATTTTGCTTGGGGCAATGTATTTCCATGCTTTATGAAATTATTAATTCTCATTAAATTCTAATGATCCAGCCTGAAAAGAGCAGAACTAATTAACTTCTCCATTAAAATTATTACTTACTCCTGATGAGGCCTGTAAATGTTTCTACTTTGTTAGGCCACTGAAAGTTTTCTGAACCACAGCTCCTAGCCTTACAAGGAAAATTCCCCAATCAGCAGCTCATTCCATAACAGTAAAATTACCCAGTCCTAACAAGACCCATGTAGCATCTGAGATTGAAGTCTTTGTGCTGGTTTAAAGGTAAACCGGCAGGAGAAATGAACCCAACACAAAAGAGATTATAAGTCAGAGTTACAATTTAATAACAATATTACAATAAATGCAATGGCACAAAGAGAAACTGGTTTTAACCCACAAAACCCAGAAGTATGACCCAGCCCCCTGGGGCACAAACACAAAGGGGTTTGTTAGCCCCTGTGCTTAACCCCATGTGGTTCCCCCGAGCCCAAATTAAAAAGAAGTGAAAAACTTGGTGCAGCTGACAGTTGCAGTTTGGTGAAGAGTGGTGGTCGCAGGCTGGTTGAAAGTGGTGGTCTCCTCCTGTCAAGGTTCTAGTCCTCTTCTGGATCTGGAGGGGTTCCTCAAGTCCTCAAACCCCCAAGATTATATCCCCTCACGTCCAGCTGGGACTGCCCAGTACCTCCCTCAGGGTGGGGAGTTACACAATGAGTAATGTCACTCTGTGAGTCATGGGGTATTTGGAATCATTGATGGCCCATTAGCAGACATGGCACCTCAGGCTGGGTGTGGAGGTGGGGACTTGCTGAAAGGGAGTTATCACAGCTCTTATCTCACAGGTGTCTTTCACACCCAGCTCACAGCCTGAGAGGTCAGGTGTGCCCTGGGCAGCTGCTGCAAATGGTCCACTGTTAACAGTTCATGGGAAATGAGTAGAGGGTGTAGAATACACAGCTTTGGTCATACCCACACAGTGATAAACTGGTCCCACCTGCTGAACTAGAACAGGCTTACACCTTGAAACAAATATTTTCCTCTTTTTACAAATACAAAAAAAAATGCAGCTCAGTCTGGTGGGAAGGATTTGAAGACCTGCATTAGTCAGGTGATGTATGCTCAGGGCCAGCACTTCTACAGAAACTAGTTATTTAATCTGTTTGAGGATTTGGACTGCAGAGACTCTGTACCTCTGCTGTTACTTGTAAAACCGAAATAACTTTGCTACCTCACCAGAAGGCTGTGCAAAATGATGACATCTGTGAGGTACTCACATGCTGTGTCTCTTGGGGTTTCATCTCTGTCCCACAGGACAGGGGCAGAGCTGTGAGCAGCAGCAGTGCCTGCAGAGCAGCACCGTCCCCCAGTGTTTGCCCCTGAGCTGAAGTGTTCAGCATAAACTGGTAATTTTAAGAGAATACATGGTCATCTCCAATCAAAAATGGGATCTGCTTGAAGACCATCACGGCTGCAAGAAGTGAGGTCCTGACATGTGCTAACGACAGGGCCAAGATCAGCACTGTCCAGGTCAAGATCACAGAGATAAAATGAGATGTTAACCTGTATCAGTGAAAACGAAGGAGGAGAAGCGTTAATCAAAGCTAGTAAGAAAAGCTTGCTGACTGAAACAGCAACCAAAATGTGACAGTTGCATTCATAACCACACAGTATACAAACATTCATATTTGAGAAAGATTCTAAATATACACATGTAAAAATCTCCCATAATAGGGGTGTATGCTCATCTGACCACAGAACTGGAACAGATTTTATTATTGTCACTGCAACTCTGACCAAGAGCTGCTCCAGACAAGTATCAAATGTTTTAATCCATCAGGTAATAATTAAAATATAGAGATATTAGCTAATGAAATTGAAAAAATTATTGCTTTTGTGACCTGAGTTATTACATTATTTACATAACATGAATAAATTATTTTTAAATTATTTGCTCAGCTTCATTATTAAAACATTTTTCAAAGCTTGAATTTGAGTTTGGGGGGGTTGTTGGTTTTTTTCCCAGGGTTTGCTCTCTTCTAGGCAAGGGCTGATTTTTTTAGATAAATTAAATAGTTCTTATTAATGTTCCTCAGATAGTGAACACAATTTTTTTTAACATTCAAATCCTATAACTCCCCAATAAACACCTCAGTTTGCAAAGGCCTCTGCCACAAACCCAGTTTTAATAACGGTCCTGGATATGTTGGAGAAGATCAAAAGTTAGATTTGCAACCTAAATTGGCAAATATACATTGTATTTTGGCTCATTCTATTCCAATCTCTGCTATTTACCCACTAAGGTTCGGCTGAGAGTTTTGAATGCTTCTCTATAATAAACAAATACAATCTAAAATACTCATTGCTCTGGAAAAACCAAAACCTTTTCCTTTGCTGTGTCATGCCTTTCAGTTGCAATAATAAGATCAGTTCTTAAAATTAGCCCCTTGTTCCAGCCTCTTGGAAAAGGTTTTGTCAAACATCTGCAGTTGCAACATTTGACAGCACAAGCTTTCATCAAAGCCCTCAATCTTTCCCACCTTCTCATGGTCTCTACACACACTGGACACTCCGAGGAAAGCAGTTGATTCACCATTTGGGACAATCCCACTGTGTTAGTGGTCAACAGCACTTTGTTCAATGATGGTCCACACTGGGGTCAGTAATGGTTTTAGGGCCTCAGGGCAAACTGCACAAGGAAAGGAAATTCCAAATTATTTGAATTTTCTCAGCTGCAGAAGCAGCAATAGTACCTAAACCATCCTCCCGTCCATCAGGCTGGACTCCTCTGTGCAAGCAAGCACCGCTCACAGCCCCAGGCTCAGCCGCCTCCTGGGAAAGGCATCATCATTCCTTGGGGGGACCTGGCTCCATCACCCACACCAGCACAGCATTTCCACCACCCACGTACTCCCTGGAGAGCTGTGCCACTTGCCAAAAGCTTCCAAAATAGCAACTTCCCAACCCATAACGTTAGAAGCTTTTGAAAACATTTGCAACCAATTTTATAGTTAATTAAACCCAGATCTGCTCCATTCAGTCATTTGTTCTATAACTTTTAAATCTTTTTTTGTTTAAAGTTTAGGGTTTTTTCTAAATCATGTGCAAGCTTTAGCTGTAAATAGGTTAAATGCAGCTCTGATCTTCCTCCAGCATCTCACTGTAAAGACAGACCAGACAGTTTTCAAACACCAGGCCTAACATGGGTCACAACATTTCAAAGTGGGAGAAGTGCCATGGCGCTGCCAGCAGAGAATCCCATGCCAAATCATACAGCTAGTAAATAGTATGGCATCAATTCCTCAAAACTTTCCATAGCAAGAGTTTTAGGAAAAGGTCCAAATACCCCATCAGTAAATCTCACAAACTAGGTGAAACCTGTATGGTGGCCTTTCTCTCACATATGGTTGCAGTCCACAAATCCAAAGCTTACATAAACTAGATATGCCACAAAGTTTGAAGCTCTTCTCTCTCCCCTGCTCAAAACAAATGCAGGAAAATTGGATGACACAAAATCTCTTACTTTTTCTCAACAGGACAAGAAATCATTCTTTATGCCTTTCTTTTAAAATCAATAATTCTATCAAGAGAGAGAAATAAATTGTCATAAGAAAAACTGTCTGGCTTGAGTTCAAGGCAGGCTTCTCCTACTTGGAGAACAGTCTTCCCAGTAATATCCATTCCTCTGGCTCCAGAGAAGCATGTCTTACAACTATCCCCCTGGCCATGCAAATAAGGAAATCTCAGTTAAAATTAAGCTCATGCTCACCAGAGAACAATTATTGATTTTCTTCCTTTCTTTACTCAATTAATAGAAGACGGAATTTTAAAAACCTTTGAAAAAAATTTACCTCTTCAAAACCAGCTACAGTGAATTGTAAATATCAACACCATAAAGACAGTCTTGCCTTCATTTCTGATGAGTGCTGTAATTTTGTTGAGAATGGAATGATCCACATTCACTGAGTAAGGTCACAGGAACACCACTGTGCCTTGAAGAGCAGCTTGGATCACAGACATCCTTGGCAGCCGTGGGTACCTGTACTTAGCCCTAGCCCTGGACAAAGCAATTCATCCTATAGAACCTGAGGTAACCAAATGCACAGCATGCTGGCTTGTTCCAGAGACAGGCAACAAGTGCTACACGAGCTACAGGCTGTCCTTTGCAGAAAATAATGCCTGAATTACCTAAAATGAAAGCCTAAATCCCTGCTATATCAACCTGGGAGGTGTGAATTGATGTCCAGTAGAATGAAAAACCATCACAGAAGCCCAGGTTAATTATCTCCCTGGTCTTGAAAGCAAACAGTGATTTGTTTATTACTACAACAGATACTAGTGAAGCCCATTTATGCATTAGAATCATCTCAGTGTCTTAAACAAACTTTCAGAAAAGCTTTCCTAGGTAGCACCCAGCAAAGTGAACTGTTGGAAATGTCATTGGTCTGTAGGACCTTCAAAGTGTTATTAGATGTTATTACAATTCTTAAAAAACACCACTCTGCAATTCCTTGAAACCATACTAGTATCATTTGCCATCCTCTGCTGCTGCTGGTAGGAGACCACAGGTAGGAGCACAGATGCCGGTGAGCGTCTGGCTCAAAGGCCAAAGCACCATCCAGGCAATCCTGCCTGTAACAACAACCAGGATGAGATTTTCCAGACCACATCCAAGCACTCAGGATCAGAGATCACTTGTCAGTCATTACACACATTGGAGAAAATGCCTACTCTGAAAGCACTGCTGCATTCTAGCAGTTCTTTCTTCAATAACACACCCTAACAGCTGCTTGATTTTTCAGTAGTTGTCTGTATTCTGCAAAACACACCCTGTCTCATTTAGGCAAACCTGTACCACACACTAACAGACCAGAAGTATGAGTTAGGTACAATCCCATCTATCTGTGTATGAGCCGCTCACTTAACAGCTGGACTCCGTGACCCTTGTGAGTCCCTTCCAATTCAGAATATTCTGTGTCTGCCTGTGCATGTTTATGTGTGTGTGTGTGTGTGTGCCTCTGTGTGTGTGTGCGCACGCGTGTGTGTGTCTGTGTGTGTGCCTGTCTGTCTGTGTGTGTCTGCGTGTGTGTGTGTGTGTGTGTGTGTGAAGTCTGACCACATATACAGCAGCGTATGTAAATTGTGCAAGACACGTAAAATCCACATCATTCAAAACTATCACCACAATCTTGATATAAATCAAGATCCACAACTCTGTGGATCCAAGACTCCAGCTTAAATAAATTTGAGTCCTGTACAAGGATTAGACTCGCAAATGCTCCTTCTTCCTCTCATTTGAGGAAGTGTGCAGGGCTAGAGATGAGTCACATAGAGAGACGTTTAACTTAAAAAAAAAATTAAAAAAAACAAGGAAACCTGCAGATCCTGTATCCAGAAAAAATATTATGCCCCCCTCATAAACATTCACTTTTTGAACCTGTTCCAAAATTCATCAGAGCTAATACTATTTTTTCTTGAGTTGCTTTCTGCATCAGTGAGACTCCTGACCTCACACACAGCCACTTTCCTCTTTGACATTTTGACATCATCATTTAAAGGCTGTTGTTATCATGGGAGGTTCTTTACAGCTGGAACAAAGAAACAGTATGGTTTTACTTCTTAGGGAGAATATTTACTGAATATCCTGCAACCAGTCAACTCCTAATCTGTGAAAATCAATGCCTTACATTCTGCAGAAGTCAAAGGATTTGTGGCTAGTTACTGTACAAATCAAGGAGAAGGGAAAAGCACGTAGAGCTTGGCATTGAAACTGACAGTGATTGCAATTAAAGGTGAATGAAAGCAGTGACACAAATCAAGAATCACCAAAAAATGGAGTACCAGGTAAAAGAAGAGGTAGAATGTGCCTTTTTTAAAAGAGAAAAGTATCCATATTGCCTTCAAACTGCTGACCAAGATGCCCTGTACAATAAATTATATGTTAATGAAACCTGTTTTAATTCCTGATTAACGAAAAAGAATCTACCATTCTTCAAACACAGCTTTAGTATGTCTTTCTGCAATACTATTTTGGATTGGCTTTAATCAATGAAAAAACCTGTTAGATTTTGAAAAATAACTAACAGTTTTAATGGGGCATGCAGCATGAAGTACTGTTTCCTGTTAATTCAGACTATTTTTTTTTCAGTTTCCTTGTTTTCAAAATGTTAAAATTTTCTATCAATCAGAGATACGCAAAATTCAAAGTTGCTGAACTAATTTTGAATATTTTAAATCAAGTAAATTTACATTTCTATAAACGTGATTTTCCAGGAAAACATGATAAAAGGATATTTTCTGCCAAGTATCTCCAGAAATAATTCTGGGTCTTTCAGGTCCATTTTTCTTGTTAATAAGTATAAGGTACGATGACCTAAATTAAATGTAACCAAACTAAAATTAATATCTAATTAACTTTGCTAAAATTAACATTGAGAGTTATCATCAAAACTACGAAATTAATTTTTTTAAAAAGCATTATATTTTTAAATATCTAAGTTACATTTGAAAGCACTAGAAATTCAAACTGTAGACAAATGCAAAACCATATTCTTTCCTGAATATATTATTTCCGACAAGAACAGGTAACATAATTCTATAATTGCATTTTGAGGTTATCTTTTAGCAGCAATCCTGCTCTTAAGACTGAAACTGTGCCTGGAAAAATTTATCAGTAATTTATGTTGACATTAGTAATTAAAACATTTCATGGAAATGTTGATTTTTTTATTTTTGCCATACTGTTTTCAGATGATCTGATACCCCCCAAAAAACCCAAAATTCTAGAGAAAATGACTGCTTACTCTATTGCTCTTCAGTATGTTTAACAACCGCGTTTCTGAGCGCTGTCATATAGCCAGACATACAGGAGCTATGAAATGCACTTACAATTTATTGCCTATAATTAATTACACTCACAATCCTTTACAAGGAAAAAATTGTACCAATAAAATGGAGACCTTATAAAAAGAACTGCGTATTACTTTGAAATGACAGGCTTCTCTAGCAGTTCCGCTACTGCGTTTTGGCTACAATGGTTCTTGTTCAAATAGTGAATTCCCCTCCTGGGCCCGTCCCAGTTCTCTCAGGAGCTCTGACTCCAGACTGGCAGCAGAGCCTGCGTTCTTCAGCAGCAATGTTAGCAACCCCCAGGATTCTCTTGCAAGTCTTGGTATAGCTGCGGTCTTGTGATTTTTATTATTTTTTGCAAACTTGGAATGGACGATTAAATGAAAAATTTAGCTTCCCTTTAACAAAATTAATTTTCAACCTCACTGGAGAAAAAGCTGAAAAATATTGTTGTAAAATCTTGAAGATGCAAAAGGCAGATAAAGCCAAGAGATTTGATAGGCTGGCACGTTGAGTTTATGTCCTATTTCATATTTTTAATGTTCAAAATTGATATTAATTGTGGGGGTTTATGTCATATGTTAAACACCCATCAGAGCCAGAAGGACCTTTACAGGTTAGTAAAGCTGAGTTTCTCCTGCATCCCTATTAATAGCCGGCTACAAAATCCATTGCTTATATAAATCGCTGTGAAACGAGGAGGGGATTAAGCATAGTGAGGGCTTTGTTTGGGTAGACTTGTTCAGTGGAAAGCAAAATGGTAGTTAGTATCAACCCACTTATTTGAGAAAGTGAACTGGGACAACCGAAATCCCTCAAAGCAGGAAATGTGTTTCCCAAATTATTTTTATTTTTTTCCCAATCTAATTATAATTTAAGTTGTGACTCCTAGCTTCACTACTGCAAATTCTGTGCAATCTCGAGCCCCTCACTGTTGTCCTCTTGAGTCTGTAAACAGGCAGAATTAAACAACAGTATCGCTAAGTGCAAACTTTCCCCATTCATCTTAATGGACTGTTAATTATGACCACTTAAATGCCCACAGTGTTAACCCTTTCACCGCTGTCTGCATTTCACCCAAAGAGGCAGTTTATAGATGTTGATTTATCCGCAAGCATGTAGATGTAAAAGTCACCGTCGATGCACTGTAAAGTGAACTAAACGATTAAAAAAGTCGTGGATATGCATTATGCAGCCAGTTGAAAAATCTAATGATCATCTTCCGAAGTTTATTCCTTTCAAGAATTGAAACAAGGTGATACTTTCAGTGTGAACAGTGCTGTGTAATTGTCTGGGGGTTGCAGAGATTCAAGTGGGATGGTGTTGGGTTTGTAGTGTATTTTCATGTAGCAGAAAGGTGGGTAAGGTGTAGTTAACTAATTGATATTGCACATCCTAAGTGATGCAGTAATATGTAATGTCAGGATATTAACGAGGCTAGTTGGCTTTTTTAAAATTCAGACATTTTTATAGAGCTATATAAGAAATAAAAACATTTATTTAAAAAAACAGGTAAATCTTTAAAAAAAAGTTGTCACAGATTTTATATATTGCTGCCTATAAGCTGATGTGACTAATAGAATTAACAGGTATGACAAGTTGATTCAATTTTTGGACACAAATATATACACATTTGGAGGGCAACACAAAAATCACAGTGGTTTTGAAGAATTTAACAAAGCAGTATTTGGAGCACAGCCATGACAGGAATTGTATTTTTAATGTTGTCTGTACTGAAAAATAATTACCACAGCCTTAGGTTTGATTGTGTCCCTGGTTCTCAGCATTTCCACTGGCATCCCTGGCTATTAGAGGAAAACCTTAGTGCCAAAGTCCATTTCTTCTGTCACACCATAAGTTTTTCAGTCATTCCTCCTATCAGATACTTGCACAAATCCCAGGGACTGGGGGTATTCAGTACTGGCTGGCACTGGGCAAAGCAAGAGCTCACAACATTCATGACATGCAAATCCCTCGTACATATTTTCTTAGTCTGTGCTGGTGATTATGACCACCACCACTGCAGCACCACTGGCCACCCATGTAATGCAGATACTCATTTTTCCAGCGTAACTGTAGTTTCCAGAGTCCATGAAACAGGCAACATGCCACTCCGCAATGATTAGAAAACAACGATTAGAAAACAACAACGGATCTGCCAAGTAAAGCAACTCTGAACACATAAGCTCATAAACCCAGAGAACCCCACAACAATTTGTGCTCAAGCCTGCTCTGTTTTCCCCATTTGAGCACTTTTGGGTATAATTTTTTTTTTTTTAAATAAGAAGCAGTTGTAAATGAGCAGTCAGGCCCATGTGGTCAGCACGTAATGCTGGCAAGAACAACAGTACGTGGGCTGATGCATTGGGTCTACCACCACCCTCAAGACCCCCCTGATAGTTACCATAGAGATAGTAGGAGCCACAAAGAGCTTCGATCACATTACCGGCTGGGAGGGGGTCAATTTGTATGCGCGAGCCCTGCTGGGATTGAAAGAATGCAGAGGAGGACAGGAAAGATAATAGAGAGAAAAATAAGTGAAGGGAGAATACACGAAATGAGAAAAATGAAAGAAAGAAAGAAAAGGGGACAGGGGGAGATGGGAGAGTAATCAAAGGGAGTGAGGGTCTTTAGAAGAAAAAAATCCAGCAGAGAGATCAAGGGAAAATTAAGAGAGAAGGAGAGAAAACACGAGTGAGAAAATTCATCTTGCACAGACAGCACTCATGCTGCTGCCTGACAGGAACTGCTGCTCCAGAGGAGCTGAGCCAGTGGCGCAGCCAGCTGCAGGAGCAGCAGGATGGATGGACGGATGGATGGATGGATGGATGGATGGATGGATGGATGGATGGATGGATGGATGGATGCTTGCAGCACCTGAACTTCATCAGACAAACTGCTCCAAACATACAGTGGAGGAAGGAGAATGGATCACAGAAAGGAAAGGGGGAGGTTGCTTTCATGTTCCCACATAGGAACATCATGAGTCTGCCACTGACTGCACAAGGACCACAAAAGCAAAGAAGCTTCTTTCTCCTTTGTACTTTTCAACCAAGGGTACTGAGGGCTCGGGGCAGGACAGCTTTTGCCTCTGAAAGCTGTGACTGCCTGGGCTGGTGGGGCTGGATCTTCAGCAAATGCTCTGGGGCTCTGTGGGAGCAATGGCAGACTTCACAGCCCCAGCTGCCACCTGCAGACAATACCTCAGTCCATAATCCAGAAAGTTTGATTCACAAACTAGATCAGCAGTGTGTCCCAAATACCGAACTCTGGAAATAATCCCTTAGAGATGACTGTGACCACTGTAATAAGTGGACTGTGTTGTTGCAAAAATCTGTTGTTCCTCTGCAGTTCAGTAATGCCACAGCCAAAATCTGCTTGTCTGCAAGAGGAATCATAGCAAATTCAGGGACAGAGATGTTCAATACACAACTAAATAATAGTTAAAGAAAAAAGTCTTATTTGGTGACATGTTCATCAGCCCTGTACCTTCCAAGAGGTAGGGGTAACACAGAATATCCTTCTTTGCTGGTCTCATCCATGCCAGAGCATCACTTCATGCCACAGCAGCTCACCTTGCAGTTCTTCTCAGGACACACACAGCTTCACAGCCTGGTGCTGGCACTCAGCGTCAGTGATTCCAGTTTGCAGGCAGAGGAATGCCCCAGAGGCTGGCAGAGCAGCAGACTGCTGCACTGTACTGGAGCCTCATGGCTGAGTGACTGGAGAATTTTTCTTCAGGAGAATGACAATCTTCTGAGTTTTTCTAAAATATACCTTTTGCTCTTAGCAGCAGCATCACAGTAGTCCTCACCTTCAGGGCCATCCCATTCAGCCCTCTGAGACCCAGACAACATCCCCTACATTTTCTTACAGAGAAGCAGATTTAAATAAGTTCCGTGAAAATCAGCATGGATTTCAGAGATAATACCCAACTGCCAATAGCACCCAGTGGCCCAGCTGTAGTACCATGTGCTAAGTACACATAGCCTAGCCTAGAACTGAACATGAACATGCATTGTTTTGGGGGCTGTTTTAAACCAATATTGGTTTTGTATCATTTCACTTTTCAAGCCAACAGCCAAACTGACCATAAATTAGATTTCTCCCCTGCATGTTACCATCAAAGTCAAGTTACCCCTGAGATCAACAGCAATGCCTTTGAGTTAAAAGCACACAGATGTCTGAGTAACAGTAAAATTACTGAAGTATGTAAAAGCCTCTAGAAATGCTGTAAAGCAGCTTTCCATATATAACAGTGTCACCATTTTGAGTCAAATACATTGTGATTTTAGCTTGAAAAGCCCTCCAAAGCAACACAAACTAAATTGAAAACACTTTCAGTGCAGAGGAATATACTCCTTACATAAAGCTGTAAACGAAAGAAAATGACATATATAAAACTGTAAAGTGCCTTTGTAGGAAAACCCGAAGAGTTTTATGCACAAGTTTCCAAACTGTCTTATGCATTACAGCTACTATATTTTTTAATGCAATTTATAATACAGAATCATTTTTTAAAGAGGCAGTGTCAGCCCAGCCACAGGTACACTCAAAGATTTCAAAGCCTTTTTTCCAGCCCTTCCTTATCACCACCACACGTATAGGAAGAGAATCCTCCAGTAACCCAGTCTGGTAGTTTCCATCCAAGCCCAGCCCAGCCCCGACAGCCTCAGGCTGCTGAAGTCATTAAGATTTTTATGAACATCTACTAGCCAGATGAGTCCTTATTTCCAAATCCCTTACATTTTTTTTCCACTACAAGAATACTTTCCAAAAGCTGGGCAATAGGCCCCAAACAGTTTTTTCAGCACTAATATGAACTGGAAGCTAAAAAACCATCCAGCAGGTAATTTGTACAAGTCTCTTAAATCTTGAAAATGAGGCTATTCATTTTCTAATAATAAATCTTTACTGCACATAATCTTATCTTCCTTCCACAATAAACTCCTAATTATTACCTTTCCAGCCAGCATATCTGTGATTTTAAAAGTCTGTGACAGCAGTAAAAGCAAGTGCTGGATCTTAGGACTGAAATAAGGGGAATAGTTAGGTTAGGCATACAGAAGATCCTTGGTTTTTAAGCTCTGAACAACATGGTATAACGGAAAAAGTTACAAGCTGTGAGCAAACGATTCAACGAGAGGAGTCAAGGACAGTCACGGCTGCCGGCCCTGGGGAGGCTCCACCTTCTGTTTGAGCAGACCTGCGGTGCCCAAAGGAAAATGAAAGAGAAGTCCTTTTTTTTTTCTTTCCTCACTTTAAGTTAGACCTGGTCAAACCTAGAATGCATTTACTACATACTAAAGGCAAACGAATAAAACATTTTTGCAAATATTTGTCTAAACTCAGAACTTTGCACATCATTAATTACGAGTTTTATCTCTCATTTATACTGTAAGTACCTCAGGGCTGGCAATCCTGTGAGGCCCAACAGTTCCAAGCACAGTGTGTGTCATGGCACAGACCTTTTCTGAATCACTTCCACTCTGCTAAGGCTAAGCAAATTATGGAGAGTACCTGCAAAGCTAATTTTTGAGTTTCAGAATATTTATATCTACCAAGGAAAAAAGATCCAAGTATGTCCTCACTTAAAACTGAATACCTGAATTTTGAACAGCAGCCCCTTGTCACTGCCTATTCTCAATCCAATCACAGGAGAAGTATTTAGAGAAATGATCTGAAGAACACATCTGTCTGAGAAAACAAGGAATACTTGCAGGGAACCTGTAAAGCGAAAAGGAGACCAAAAATTATCACTCCAGTTCTGCTGTTTTACTGCACAGCTTTACAATAATTTTAAACAGTAAAAGGGATTTAGCTGCATTGACTTTCAAGCAGTATATTTGCAAACAGCATCCAGCTTTTGAAACCAATTATTCCTTACAAATATAGGCACTACTCTAGAAAGTACTTAATAGTTATTTGCAGAACCTGATGTGCCAATGACCCAACAAGAAAATAAAATAACCAGAATTTCCTGTCCATTCAGAATAAATTGTAAAATCACCAGTCTCTTGGCCTCAGTTACTTGGAAATGCCCAGATACTCCTTGCCCTTCCAGAAGGTGTAGATACAAATATTCTGACACTTTTCCCTGCCTGTTTAACTCTCAGGTTTTGCCACCAAAGCTATGATGATGACAAAGGAATGTAATGGTTAACAGATAGTCTGAGCCCATCTCATGTAACAATGCTGTAAGAACATTATGGCACATGAAGTCTATGAATCAAAGCTTTATTCCTTATGGGAAAAATACTATACTGTTATTTCTCTTCCTGTTAATACATTTCTTTTGGGCAAAATAAATATTTTGAGTCATACTTAAAAACCATTCTAATTAATTTATAATTTATTGATTTTTAATTTAAAAATAATTTCTTCTATTTATTTCTACAAAATATCTTCATCTTTCACATCTGAGGGACAAAACAGTGTTATAACTCCTTGGTCCTTCGCATCCTGTTTCCTCCCCGAAACCCTACATACCTTTCCCACATACATCAGATTTTCATGACATTTAAATGCAGTTCCTTTCAGCAAATGTGACACAGTTTTCCTCTCTGGGCCCTATAGCAGCCCCCAGCAATTTTCAATCTAGTTGAAATCTTCCTCTTTCTTGGATAGCACTAACAATTTGAGCTGAGTGTTACTTTCATTTTTAGAACAAGACCTGGCCTTTAAGCAGCCAGTGCCTGCTTTTCTAGGTTATTGTTTCTACTCTGTGTGTTTCTTTCTCACAAACACAAGTTTGTAGTTTTAGCCTTTGATGAAGCTTGTCACTTGCATTTTAGTAATTTTTCTCACCCTCCTTTTCACAAATTCTTTGGAGTTTGCTGTGTGCTCCAATTGTAAAAAAAAAATAACCAGGAAGCTGCTTGATTTCATAGTGCCTTTCGATCCAAATAGTCTCATGAAATGCTGTACAAACATCAGGATGCCTATGGAACAGATGCTAAATATATTTTCATGTATCAATCCACGGGGGAGAGTATGGCACTGAGAAATTAAAGGGAAAATGTTCAGATACAGAAAGTAAAGCTGTAGCAAGGTGCTGAAATAATGATGAACTGCATCTGCATATGCAGTATCTCAAAATTTCCTTGAAAAATTATGAACTTTAAGAAGAAGAATACAGTTCTCAAGAGTAACCTTATCCTTAACAACTAGGATAGAACTGCTGCCCAAATTTACATTAAAGAAATCAGTAAGTGAGTAAAATCAAGCAGTTCTGTGTTGAAATACTATTCTTTAATCTTCAGACAATGGTCTCCAGCCATCTCTGAATTATATTTTTTTCGGCTGTCTTTGGTTTTTTAAGTGTGTTGTTTCTGCTGAGCTTATCTGTGAAGGAAAAGGTCCAAAGTAAGCAAACAGCAACGAGGAAAAATATAAATAAATAATCCCGGGGAAGGAGCCTCTCTGAGCCTGTGTAGCTGAACCACTGACTTATTGTCTGTGCTCTCACCACATCCCCCACTTTAGTCGGTTGTTCCTCTGTAAAAAAAAAAAATTGTGAAAACCTAAGCAGCATAAACGGCCTTAGAATTCTTGGGAAGGTGGGGGGGAGGAGGGGAGGTAGAAAAAAACAGGGGGGGAAGCTATTTTGCAATTATACAAAAACAAAAAGCATCTGAAATCAGCATGTTGTATTTGTTTTCACAATCAGTTTGAATGAGGGGGGAAAGAAAAAAATAAAGACAGCTGTTAAGCCATTTTAGTAGAAGTGGAAAAAATCCTGGGGACTTTCTAAGCCTAATTTCAGCCTAGAGTGATTTTTATGGCCAAACAATGAATCCTTAGAATAATTGGTTCATATCATGAATTCACAACAAACACTGAACCCAGGGCCTGATCCAATTTCCAGAGTAATCGGTAGGAATACCTGCTCTGAGTTTGGTGATGGTAACAATGTTCAGTATATTTAAAAATAAAAATTTTCTACCAATGTGTTCTGAGTGAACACAAACCAATTGTTTATGTTGCATGAGCTCTAAGAGTGTTTTTGAAGCATTACATGTGACTTATGTCGATGCAAACTAATCGATATAAATCGTGGGTTAAAAAAGCACCATCGCTTAGAGAGGTACTAAATTTCCAGACCACAGTATTTAGATTATGATTATTTATTGCCATTGTAGGTAGATGAAAGACTGTAGCGTTCCTTCCAGACTCAGTGCTTCGCGCCAGCTGAATTCTGCGAGAGGGACGGTGTTAGAAATGGAAGGCTACAGTAATGTTAACTATGCTGCTTCCCTCCAACATCCATTTTGTTCCAAAGAAACACTTGCCAGAGATTAAAATATTCAAGATGGCTGTTTTCTGCACCCTTCCTGCGAGCTCTACAGTTTTTCATCTTTCCAGTACTCCGGGCCCCCGTCTTTATTGAGACCATGAATATTTTATTCCCCATCTTATCTGCCTCCCAAGTCATTAAATATTGGCCAAAGTTCAAAGAGGGTTGCTTCACAGCCGCCTCGCTCCCAGCCCGGACACCGCGCAGCGCTCCGGACGCGGCTCCGGCCGGACGCGGCTNCACGCGGCCCCGCCCGCTGGCAGGAGGCAGCGGGAAGCCTCAGCGAAGGGAGGGGGCGGCGCGGATCCGCCCGGCTCCCACGCACAGCCCACCTCTCCCCTGGGGCTTCCCGGGGCGGGGGAAGAGTATTCTTTTGTCCCCGTGTGCGTGAGTGTCCCGAGCAGCGGCGGGGGTCGTCTCGGGCCGGGGGCGCCAGCAGTGCGGGCAGCCGGGCCGTCCCCATCCCCCAGGGCTCCGCTGGACGCGGCGGGGAGGGGTCCCGCACCCGCAGGGAGCGCCAGGCTCCCCCAAGCCCCCGTCCCGCGAGGGCGGGCCGCGGGCGGCCGGTGGCGGAGGCCCCGGGCTCTGCCTCGCCGTGGGACGCGGCAGCGCTGTACCCTCTGTCCCCAGCCCCGCGTCCCCGTCCCATCGCTGCGCGAACAAAGAGGCGCGGAGCGTTGTGGGCTGCTGGGGTTCATCCAGGCGTTGGTGTTGCCACATTGAGACCACCGGCGGACCGCTGGTTCTGGGTTCTCTCGAACATCTCGACGGCGAGTCTTCCTCAGATGCCTTAGAAATTCGTTTGGAATATCGGTTGGAAATACTTACTCCGGAATGTATCTTGGTGTTCGTTAGAAGATCACTTTGAATATGCCAAGTCTTCTTCCCAAAAGCATCAGATGATGCAGTTCTCCATTGCACTTGGAACAGCGTTTATCCTAGACTGCATATAGATAAATGGATTAAGGCAGGAACCTGCTGGTTTGTCTGGGTACATTACACAGCTACGAGAAGCTTTTTTCATGGCTGAGAACTGAAGGCTTCACTGACCTCTAAAAAATTTTACTCCATACAAAGAAAGCTTCGATTCCCTGTCTAGTCCCAAAATTGTGACAGGTTTCTCGTTCACCACCACCTTAATTGTAATTAGTGACTAGATGAGATGAGGCACTTCCCATGCACGAGCTTTCCACTCCTACAGAATGAGTTTATCAAGCACTGCCTAAACGTTGCTTTGTATTACCGAGCCCATGATGTGCCTTAGGAAGAGCCTGCTCTTGTACACGTGTGGCAGGAACGCGGTGCGGAGGCTCACACTCCGCACCTATTTTAACGGCTTTGTTGGTGCACTTTTAACACTGACGCCCAGCAACTGGAAGGAGCGTTAACAAACCTCCTGGCCAGCAATAACCATCCCTATAAAACGCATCTGTGACTTGCTAAGGAAAGCAAGACTTGCTTTATGGACGCACAACCGCCTGTACTTCTTCATGAACTATCAATTGGGTACATTTTAGTGCCTAAATTGTTACTACTTTTCCAGCCATTGTTGCTCACACTGACATGATCATTTTTTTGTTGGTCTTGGCTCCTGTAAGCTTTTGATGCTTGCCTGATAGCGCGGCGGTCCAAGCACAGGCAACAGCAGATTTTTAGATTTCATCCACTGTGAGGCTTTGCTGGCTGCAGCAGATGCAGTGCCACCGGGCTGAATTCATCCTGCATTGCAAACAGTGGAAATCTCGAGAAGGGGTATTTAACAGAATCACTTAAGTTAAAATAAAAATCTCCCGATCAGCAAGAAATATTTACGTGTTAAGTGTAGCTCACGGTGATAGGCGCGTCTTGCAGCGAGCTGCACCTCCCCTGATGCTCAGCATACGGCTGCCAGTTTTTCAAAATGTTTTACCGAAATGGAAAAGATGCGGATGACAGAGGAAAAAAATGCCATCACATCAACGATTTAGAGTTTACTACTTTCAAAAGATTCTTCGATGTTTCTAAATACATGTCTTTTTTCCGGTATCTTGGCTAGCGAGGGCCGTGTCTTGTCATCGATGGTAAATCAATGGCCCAGCCTGACCTTTAAGAGGGCTGTATCCCTTATTCAAACCAGGCGGGTTGAACAGAAAGGTCTGTGAAATACAGCTTCGCTGGGGAAGGGACATTTTTAATACGGATCCTGTTTTCTATAAACTGTAAATAGATCCTCGCAGAGTTGGCAAAGGTCGGGCTGGAAGGCAGCCGATTTCACGCGACGGAGCGCTCGTTGGAATCGGCTCTCGGGCTCGGGCTACGGCGAAGGTGCCAACTTCTAATTGACACGTTTAGGCGAAGCTCCCAGCGTAATTGCTTTTAACATTCATTTATGCAAAGCGGCTTCGTGCGCGCAGGGCGAGCCCGGAGCGGCCGCGCCTCCCGCCAGCCGGGAGCGGGCCTGGAACACGTCCCGCCTCGGGCGGAGAGGGACCCCCGGGGCACTGCGGTGTCCCGGTCCCATCCGCCGAGCCCCGGGGACACAGCGGAGCCCCGCAGCGGCTCTGCCGCCGGAGTCCCGGACTCCCGCCCCGCTTCCTCCCGACTGCGGGGGCTCCATCCGCCGGGGAGACACGGGGCCGCCGAGCTGCCTGTTAACAAGACGGAGCGCCAACGATAGGGGCGATAGCCGTCCTCGGCAGTAATCACAATAATCCTCCTCGCAAGCGGCGTTTGTCCCCGAGCCTCGGCTCCCACCCACGCTGTCCGCTGGCGAACGCTCTAGGGCTGGAGCGCCGTGAACGCCTCCCGGAGCAAACCGCCATCGCCCGGCAGCATCGCTAATTATCTCTGTGCAGCTCGAACACGGGACCTTCCTTCGCACCTCCCGCTGCGGGGTGCACAAACCCCCGGGCATCGGCTCCCCTCCAGCCTCGGGGCCGAGCCGGTGGTCGCTCGCCTGTCCCGCACCCCTCGACCGGCAGCGGAGGGGCACGGCTGCCCGGCCCCGCAGGCGCTGGGAAGCAGCTCCGTGCCGCGGCTGAGGGCGGGCGGCAGCGGCCTCGCCGCCGCCGCGCTCCCCGCCGGGGGCCCCTGCCCGGCAACACGCGGCGCCTGCAGGGCCCCGGCGCTAATCGCACATCCTCCCCGGGCGCGCACGCACAAAACGAGGGCCGGAGGCGGCGCCGGGACAAAACGAGAACCCGTCCCTGGGTGGGCTCGAACCACCAACCTTTCGGTTAACAGCCGAACGCGCTAACCGATTGCGCCACAGAGACTCCCGCGGCAGTTTTCTCCTCCCTGCTGCCCATGTGCTGCACTGCCCCGCCCTCTCCGGTCCTCGCCTGTCCTGGCGACTGGCGGCCACCACGGACCCAGGGAAGTCGAGCTCCCAAGCCGCGAGCCTTGCGGTGTGCTGGAGGAGGGCTGAGAAAACAACCGGTACGACGGCTTTTCTTCGCCTGGCCAATATTAAAGACTAATTCCCAAAATCATTGCTCACAGCAGTGCTCTTTTTGGTTTTTTAGGAATAAATTGCGTGCCTGAGTTAAAACTGCCTCTTCTTTGCTGCTGCTAATTAATGCATTACACAGGCAAGCCAAAATGTAATTTCCAAATATGTTAAAATCGCCCTACTAATATATTTAAAAGGTAATTTTAGGCAACTACAGGGAGCAGTTAGACTGTCTTAAAACAGGCAGCAGCCCTCTGCGTGTGTGTGGGTAAAGTATATTTACTGCTCTGAGCGACTGAAAACAGACGTGCAAAAAAGCTAACGCTCTTATTATCATTTTATCAAAATCTGCTTCCCAAATTACCTTACCATAAATCTATATCTACGGCTCTGCAGGTACAAAGTTTCACATTCAAACCTGAGCAAATGTTTCCCCTTTCACATACCGATACTGTTTGAATCTCTCTGAAGTTTTACAATAGCGGTTGCCTCATGTTGTCCCTGTGTCTCCCGAAGCTTTGCCTGGTGGCCCTTCTGCCCACTGTAAGCCTTTAGAGTCAAGCAGACACACGGCACCCATGTCAAAAGGACAAGTACTAACACCCAGCCCACTCCTGATACCAGGGAGCCTCATATTTTGTAAAACACTTTGCTCTTAAACAGTGTCTGACATCATTCCTCAGTCCAGGGATTAATTTTAGGCTGACCATGCTTTGGAAAGACCTACATAAATGCCAACATTGTCTCAGTACTGCTCTATTTTCTTTTATTGCATATCGTTGGTATCTTACTGACCAACATATTTTAAAACATGGAGGAAAAAGACAAGATATGCAAGGCATCAATAGTAATTAAAACAATTATTTTAAAGATTTATTTTTGTGGCATCGTGCCCACTGCTGCATATTTTTCTACCCAGACCTCTGCTATTCACAGAGTCTGAAGAGTCAGTTTACAGGCTGGACCACTTCTGTTTTATCTGTATAGGAGGACAAGCAAACAGTCCTGTGATTTTGTGCACATCAAGTTGATATTTAGCGGAAGTAGCAAGACTGCAGTCTGACCAAAGGCCTAACACATACACCAGTAGTTTGGGTGTAGATTTTGGGCCCTGAATTGTTTTGCTTTATACACATGAATATTCACATGAATTTTAAGGAATGTGTAGACTATTTTCAAACTTTGTGTCTAGAGGCGAGATCTATAAAGGATCTTTGCTGCGCTGATACTGAGCACAGACTCTAACTCTGAGCACCCGGCATTAGGCATCCAAGGCTGCCTACTCTGGGACAATGAGAGGAGTGCTGCAGGTGAGGCTACAGAGTCACTTCACATCTCTTTTCTCAGCAGTGTTCCACATTGAATCTTGGAGTCTTTTGTTTAAAATCCTACAAGGTAAAAAATAAAAAGAACATACACAAAAGTGAATGTTACCCCTTCACACTTGAAACCCACGGATGAGCAACAGATCTGAGCATGGGTGACTTTGGCTGACTGTGGAAGCACTAACCAGTGAGCCATTGTACCAGACAGCAACATTATCACTGCTCTGCAAATGGAAAAGATCTGCTATCTACCCTTAGGAGAAGATTTCTGACCGTATCTTTGGTCGAAAGAAATGGGCCAAGTAGTGTTTAAGGCATTCAGAAATGAGAAAGGGCTGCTACTTCAGATGAATCCTCCTCCATATCAGTGTATTGTTCTTTATTCCTGCACAGCTCTGTGCCTTCATACACTTTTTCTTGTGGATCATATCTACAGTTGATTAATTTTTTGCACTCTGTAGTGTATATAATTTAAATATCATTATTACATTCACTAATTATGGGTTAGAATTTGTTTTATATTTTAATACAAAATAAATTTATAATAATATGGCATACATTAATATATGAAAATATTATACTATGTAATTTGAATTATTTCATATTTTATAATATTTAATATATTTTATTGTAATATTTAGATCACTGAACTTAGATGTTCATTGCTATGACATCTGTGACCTTGTTCAGATATAGACTTTGTTTCTTGAATGTCAGAGAAAGTTCCTACAGGGCAGAGGCTGAATCTGGTATTGTTTATGAGATTTATAAACATACCATATATTCATCTACTGCTTAGAAAAATAAATCCAGTTATTCACCCAGAACTATTCCTCAAATCAATTTAACAGGATATAGCAGAAATAAAAGAACCTTTCCGCTTGTATCGCAGAATTACTCATTAACTACTGTATTTCTACAATTTCACAGAGGAAAGGACCATTTTCCCTCAAAAAGCACATGTGCCAACTTTATTTATTCACCTGTGCCATTTTTGGTCAACTATTTGTCCATTCTCAAATTACAACTCAGCCCAAACTACAAAAATTCATAGCCACTAAAAATTTTGAAACAGCTCAAATATTTTTCTGATTGCTTACTTTGTAACAGAAGTCTCTTAATGCACAGCCTACAATCCAAAGATTTCTTGTGTTTTCCTTGGAAACATGATTCTAGTCCTTGCAAGAAACAGGACATTAAGGTAAGTGGACGGCTAATATAATTCGACATTGCTATTGGAATTATTACAGGCAGAGACTAAGATTTCCATGACAAAAGATTTTCTTCATGGAGCTGCAAGCATCAAACCATGGAAAGCATTATTCCTGAAAAAGGATTGAAAAGGTTGGAAGAAGCAGGTGTTGACAGTTCTTTCTTGAACAATTGCAAGATTTCTGTTCTTTCATTCTTCAAATAAAATGCATTTGGTGGGGTTTGTTTCAGTTGTTTGTACACAGACTTGCTGCTTTTCGGATACAAAGGTGGGTCTACCATATTTTTTTAAAGACTTTATTAATTAAACACTTCTATTTTTGGGTCTCTTAGTAAAATCATAAAAATGTTATAACTGAAAAGAAATCCCACCAAAACGGATCAACTCCCTTACAAGTAAAGAACAAGACTAAACAATAGCATTTTATTGAGCTATTTAGTTCACTTAGCTCTGGCTTCTCTTGTAATGCAAGTCACACAAAAGATGGCTAGGTAAGAAAATCCAAGAATCTTGGGGTATTGCTAATTTCAGACTGCTGGGTAAGCTAAAAGTCAACGATATTCCCAACCTCCATGACCACGTTTACCAAAAGGAAATGGCATAGGATGCCTGGATCTGGATCAGGAAACATGTAGTTGCACTTATGTTCAGGAGGGACAAAAATTCATTTCAGTGTGACTTGTGACAAAATTAGAGAACAGTCATTGTTATTATCAGTAATTTGAAATACAGTTTGCAACTGTGGGAAAAAATACCCCCCAAACCAAACAGGGTGATCTACATTCAGAATTAATCTTCAGATCTCACCTGACATACTGTAAGGGGAATTTTGCATTGCCATTCCCTGCAATCTGTCCGCTCCAAGTGACTGCTGAAAGGAGTGCAATCATTTCCCAAAACACACACAAAAAAGAAGTGCAATAGTTTCCCAACACACACACACACACACCCACACACACCCACCCCCCAAACCACAACACTAAAGAAGAAAAACAACCAATAACAAATCACACAATCTTAAGCAAAAAGAAGAAAATTTTATTGGCTCAAGAAGTGAGAATATAACACCAAGAAGAGTAATAATGATGCTTCTCACATATCACTTATTTATCTCAAGGACTTCTTAATATCATGGTAAGAAAGGGAGAGATTTCCTGTCCTTGCAGGTTTTTTGAACTGCACACACTAGGAATGCTTAAGAGTTCTTAAAATAATAGTGAATATTATCAAAATAAGAATCAGTCTTATGCAACTTAACTTTAATATTGTCTCTACATAACACACAGGAAAGCACAGGAATTTCCAGGCTATGTTGTGGGGAGCAGCAACTATTTTAGCATTTTCTGAAGTCCAGAATTCGGATCTAAGTTTTGAACATAGGCCTCCGTTCAGGAAAGCAGCTGTATTCAGAGCAATATGAAAGCATGTGTTAAGTACAATCAGATTACTAGCAGGGTATAAAAGTGTTTTCTTAGGTAGGTTACATTTCAGAGAAAAAAAAAGGACAATTTTTAGAGTAGACTCAAACCCACTGTTTGTTAAAAATGAGAAGAGCACACATTTTGTATCCTTGCAATGCTGAAGAAAGCACACCTCCTTGAAAGTCTCACCAGAAAACATCTGCCTCCGTTATTTTGCAGGTGATCACACTAGTCAAGTTTATATCTAAATGCTACAATTCAACCAGAACACCAATGTCTGAAGGAAAGGCAGTGAGAAAGGAAAACTCAAGTAAGCTTTGTGGATCCAGTCCAGGTATTTCCAAACAGGAATCTGACATGTTTGTCCAGGCAGTAATCTGAAGAAACCTGTGCTGACAGGTTGTATTGGCAACACCACTTCTGGAGGCCTTTTCTTAGTCAGACTGTTTCAAATAATAAAATAAATAAAATTCGAGTATCAGTGCTCCTTTTAGGATGCATTTACAGGCTCAAAGTATTCTTGTATTGACTTCTAGAAGAGCTCCGTATGACAGATGGCACTGGGGTTCCAAAGAACCATGGAGAAGCCATCACATTTCTCCAGCTGTGTGTATAACCAGCCAGCAAAATATAGGCAGGGGTTTCTAATACTGTAACTACTGCCAAAAATGGAGTAGGTTCTGATATCCCAGCATGAAAACAAGCTTGAATTCCTACATTTACAGTTATGTCCAGCAGAATTTGAACTCTCTCAAACACCTCTGGTGCAAGGAACCTTTTCCATTGCTGTTCCCTGGCTGTTCCTTGCAATGCAAGCAGAATGCTGCAGGACCCCAGGATACCAAACATGCTGGTGGTCTGAACCTGCAATAAAAACCTCCTTCTTGGACCTATAAAAAGAATGGTATACCAGAGATTCATAGTATTTCTTATAAATATTATATAAGAGATATTCAGAATATTCTTAGTAATCCACAGTGTGGAGAAACTAGGGGATTTTCTCTCTCTCTCTCTCTCTCTCTCTCTCTCTCTCTTATAATCAATCCCTTTTCTTCAAATAGTCTAGACATGGACAGATGTCACAGAAATGGGGCCTAGATCAAAAATAAAAGCAAACCTAAAACTCAGTATTGCTCTCCTACAATTCAATGGGGGAGAGAAAAACTGAGGAGGTTTATACTTATCTTGGTTGAAATAAGGGATGATGGACTTCTACTGTTCTATGATACTTTGTGATCATTCAGCACAGACAGGAATTCATGGAGGTGCTGGAATATTTAAAGAATAATTAAAAAAAAAACCAACCCGGCCACCTTCACACCCTCAAATTAAATATATCTATCCTAATTCCAAGTCTTGCAAATTATGAGTTAGAGGAGGATTAGAATATGGAGACTAAAGAAAAAAGAGGCAGACTAGGGAGAAAAAAAGGAGAACAAAGAGGAGTGGGAGGGAAATGAAAGGATAAAAAAATCAGAAAAGTGAAAGGAAGTCTGAATTAGCTCATTTTTGTGACAGGTTGTATTCCTGCTGCTTACAAGAGATTTTGCAGGGGAAAGGAACCAACATATTTTTGCAGTTTCAACAGTTTGCCTTCAGTAAGACTGAAGCAAAAGGAGAACACAGAGGGAACTGACCTCTCTCCTGTTGCTCCTGTCCTAATGGATGGTATAATCTCCACTACAGCAAGGGAACAGAGTAAAGGCACTTACAGCTCCCTGGTCCCCTCCTCCTCATCTTGGCCCCCAGTTTCTCAGATCTTTCTATTAAACTTTAATAGTGGGGACCCCCTCACTCAGGGCAGCACTGCAGTCATTCATTAGTGTCCACATAGGGAACAAATAACTCTTTAGCTGCACTGTAGGTGTCCAGCTTTCTTTGTGCCTGGAGGGGGATTTGTAATCGAAACAGGGAAGTGCAGGAGCAAAGAGAAAAAATGGGCAGTAATAACCCGTGAACTCGCCTTTCAATCAGGTAACACACAAGACACATGTTAATGATTTCAGCTTAAGTACCAGGCAGAGAACTAACTATACGCTAACCAGTCAGAAATCACCTGCATGTGCCAACATCCCGATTAAGCAAGGACTTCCTGGAGAAGCGACAGCGAGAAGTAACTTGCTGAATTTGCAGGGAAATCTTTTGTTGTGTAATTTACTGTTCTACATTTGCGAAGTCACTTTTCAGCCATCACCCGAATGGATCAACAAGCTTAGATTTCTGTCGAGTCTTTCGTTTTAGCCTGTCTGCACAGTGCTCCTGTAACTGGAGAACCCGCGAGTATCGAGACAGAACGCACTGGCATTTCAGCAGCTGTGTTGTCTGATGGGACTAGAATATCAGCCAGTTATGTGGTATCGTAGGCAAGGGAGGCAGGGCTGCTTCAGACCCCATAGTCTGGATCATTAAGATAATTTTTAAATAAAAATTAATGGAAACACAGCAAACAGGAAATGGGTTTTGCTTCATATAATTTCTGTCGAAGCGCATGTGTGCAAAACCAATCAAGTAATCTTCATGTAGGCATTCTCCTTCGTTTGCCTCATTCAGGTTTTTGATGACTGCCGGCCCCAGCAGGGTGAGGCAGCTGTTTTGCGCATCTTTCCAGCACCCTTGGATGCACACATCAGCCTGCAGCATATAACATGTATGAGACAGACGGAGAAATACAAGGGAAGAAAGATCTCTAATGGAGAGAGGACTGCAAATGCCTTTGAGGACAGCATTTTCCTTTTCATCCCTAAATATTTGCAATCAATACAGCTTCAGTATTTCACGAGCTAATCAATAATGCAGTGACAGTGAAAGAGATGTGAGGGTCTTCTTGGCGGTTGCAAACTGGCAATGATGCTTTGATGGCTCCTACCAAGGATTTATCATTTCTTGGATAATCTCCTGCAGAACACTGTGGAGTCTGAGAGTATAATACATAATATGACTATAAGAAGGAAGCTGGAAAGATGCACTTTATCTTAATTCCTTATCGCATCATCTGCCAAGGAAATTAAAGGTAAAATAAAAGCATGATTACATGTCTCAAAGTGTGATTACACTGTACAAAGACTGTTGTTTGGACATTCAATATAGCTAAGCTGGTCCATGAAAGGTAAGACGGAAAAAGGGTGTTATGAGGTGCCAGAATGCTCTTTTGCCATTGTCCTTGCTATAAGTGACTTCAGAAGGACCTTATTATTACTATTATTAGACTATATTATCAATTATTTCAGAGGCATAAACAACCTAAACCTCTCTCCTTTTCCATATCCATGCAATTCACTAACTGTGAATAAATGAAAACTTGCCCCTAAATACAGAATCACATGCAGTCCTTAACTAAAAGGGACAGAAGAGGTCATATCTCTAAAGTTTAATAAATTTTGGTCAAAATGGCCCTGGCTCAAGAGACTAGAACACTTACCGAGATGTGCCACCCTGGGGGAAGGGATCTTCCGTTCAGACATCTCTACTGCTACGCAGAACACTGCCACTCACACGCAGCATAATCCTCCCAGGAGAAGGAAATACAGACTGCACACAGCAGCACATTCTGACAATACCGAAGTCCTCCTCTTTCTCCTTGAGGCCTTGATGTAGGCCCCTAATAATAATACAGCCAACATGTAAAATCTCATCATTTCACCTGTCCAGGAACCCTCTAGGCCTGAAAGGTCTAAAACTATTCTTTTCCCTTCTCCTTTCTCACTTTTCTTTCATTACATAAAAGCCTTTCTAGATTTCCTCAAGTTTGTGTTGCAATTATTTACTACCTCCAAATCATTATTATAAATACATAAAATTCTACTTCAAGAACAACTGGTATAATAATAAACACGCCCTGCAACACATCCTGGCTGCCACTGAAGAGACTCCTAAACATTCAGCATTACAGCTTATTACAACTACGTATTCTTTGAAAGAATACAATCAATTTTCAATATTCCATAAAGACAAGCTGTAATTGTGGTACCATTAGATCTTTCTGTGTTTCCACACTATATATTAATACCCTGCACATCAGCTCGATTTCCACTACTTAAGTGTAAATACAAAATATAAAAAAACATTAACATGTACAGTGTATTTTTAAATCTTAATGCCCTTCCTAATCTTGTCATTACCACATTACCTCTCTTTAAAAAATTCTGCTAACACTTGGAGCACTTTAAAGAATGCTTTCCTTATGTGTTCATGTTATTGGTATTTCCAGATTCTCAGAGGTTTAACCTTTTCCTTCTTTGCAGTTTATTTAAAAAAACACCCAACAACACTCACCTGCCCCACCCCTGAAACAAACAAAAACAACAACAAAACCAAAACAAAAAAAAACCCCAAAACTCAAATAAACAAAAACCCCCAAACCCACAGGTTTTCATGAGTCTGTCAACACACCTGGAAACTTTCCTTTTTTTTTTCAATTAAAATAATCAACACAATTGTAATATTAAAGTCAGTGATTCTCAATTAAATTTTCAAGCAACCTTAAAATAGACAATTTTATGAAATTCTTTCATTTGTTTTTAACTTACTGTTTCTTAAAGCTTGTTAAAATATTATGCTCAAGCCACCAAGTTAAAACACAACAAAAAGAATGATGATGTTAGTGACAAAAATTATGTATGTGCTCTTTTACAAATCGCAGTATCCAGTTCAATGACACACAAGCAGATTTATAACAAAAGTAACCTCACAAGACTACAGAAGCCTTTAAAAACAGCATTTCTGCCATCTTCAACAGGCTTTTGCATCTTAGTGGGTACATAATTTGTATTTCATCAGCCAATGATCATTAAAGACCGCCCCATATTTCTCTTCAATTGTATAAATTAGAAAATTGTTCATTTCCTCTTCCTCCAGCTCTGTTTTCATGTATGATGGATTTAGGGATGTTTTGCTTAAAATGGGCAAGAGATTATGCTATATAGAGATATGCCTGCTGAAAACAATTCAATGAATTAAAAATAACCATGGACTGCCACTGACCTTTCATATAAGCCATATATCTCTATTTGTTTTATGTGCCTTAATGATTATTAGAGTTTGGCTCCATGAAAGTAACTGAAGACTACAGTATTTAGCATTTGCTTTACATTATTTATAATTTCAGTGCTCTATTTAGAGATGTTTACAATCCCCATCCTGGAAATCTTACTCAGATGATCAATCCAATCTCGCGTAAGTATTCTGAATGAAAGGTGTTGGAACGACTCTTTCATTCTGATATAAACACAAGATAAACAGGCAGACAAACCCTATAGCTCAGCTTAGGTGGGGGATGCCTCCTTACTGGAGCCAATGTGTCTGCTCTACAGGGCTTAGAGGCAGATGAGCACAGTAATGTTGAATCCTGACATGCTCCGAGAGCTCTGCAGCACTTCCAATGGAAACCTATTACACTCAGCTCTACATGGTGTGTGCCCTCCTCCCCCCAGACAAGAAGTTCACTATCTCCAGCACCACTCTGTGCATAAACACATTTTTCAATATTATGCTTCTAATGTTACTCCTAGTCAATATGAGGATCATAGTCTGGGATGTATTAAATACAGGTTTACTTCTATGAGGAAAAGAGATATCTATAACATCATTTCCAGCCTAATTCTAGTTTTTAACTAAAATTACCATGGAAATGTTTTGATCATTTTGATATTAAATAAATAGAGAATCACAATGGTGAAAAACAATTCTGTGCCTAGTGGCTTATCTAGTATTGAAAATTAAATATTGTAAATATATATCGACATTTTCTTCATAAGTATTTTTAATTAACAAATCTTAACAACACATGGAATAAATACATGTATAAAATGTGATAGAAGTTATACACGTCTGTAGTTCAGAGCATATGCAACTACTGCTAACATCTTCCCCACTGACAGATTTTGTTTTCAGTTCAAAGGTTTGCACACCAGGTTCATGTACGTGGATTTTCTGACATTTTCAGGATCTGGCCTTACAAACACTCAAGTAACTTTCTCCAGAAGTGCAGTCCAGCTCAGCTCCAAAGCTCCTCATCTTAGTCAAGCTTACACATTTGCAGAATTAAGCCCCCAGTATAGACACAGACACACATGGCTAAATGAGATTTGGCTGCCAATTTCACAATGTGGTATTCTGTATCAGACAAAGCAACAAAGGAAAGGTGACTTGTTCCCCTGTGTGAGCTGTAAATATCAACCATCACGCCACTTAATAGGTTTATTTTATTAATAGCATATATTTAAAGACTTCAATGCAAGTTTCTTTTGAACAAGAAAAAGCTGGCAAATTCTTAAAAGATAATAATCAGCAGTGCAGTGGTTCTTTGATGGTCTGTAATTACCCAACTGTCCACTATTTGAATGACAGCAGCAAACTACCACTCACCGTTAGTTTATTTTTATTTATAACTTGTACTTTAGGTAGGAATCCATTAATTACAAGCAAAACAAATTGCTTACTTGAAACACTTCCCACAGAGGCTTGTTTTTTCACATGCATTAATCTAGCTGAGATATACATGACATTTTAAATGGAGGTTAAACTGATGTAAATAAATGCAATTATTTGAAAGCAAACAGGATTCAGTCACATTTATTTCTGTGTGGGATTACCATACATTTTCCCCATGCAACAAAGCACTGAACCACAGGAATTCCAGAAGGTTGGGGATTTTGAAACTTCCTACCAACATGAAATTTGACAATATGTCACTGTACCCTTTCTTCTAATTTTATATGATTTGCCTGAAGTGGCATCTTGTGTAATTGTTTTTCAATTTCCCATAGAACCCCTAAGATGGAGGGACAGCAAAAGGTTTGGATTTCACAGACTACCATGCTTTGCTAATAAAAAAGGTACAGATGAACACCCTGCATGGCCAAGCGCTGCACATGGAGCTGTTGGTCCCGCCTGGGAGCACACCCTGATGGTCACCACCACAGGACTCCCCTGGGGGAACAGCATCCTGGGCAGCCTGCAGTGCCCACCAGCCCTGTCCACTTTCCTGGGAACCTGCCTTCAGCCAGCCCCAGAGCTCACCATGGCCCTCAGCCACCTCCATGGCTGCCACAGCATCAGGGTTTCTCCCCACTCTTCTCCACAGGCAGCATTGGCACTGCCCATCCCACCTGGCCATTACTGAGGAACGCAAAGTGAAGTTCCCCTGATCGAAGGCCAGGGTCACTTCAAAATCAGTTGCCAACCCAAAAGACACATCAAAATTGATAGCTTCAATCTCACAGCCTTTTAAAGAAATTTAGATTTCAAAAGTGAATTTGTACAGTGTTGGTGGGTTTTCTCATAATCCGCACTGTGTTAGTTTTACTGCTGCGGGGCAGCCCTCGATGCAGCCCTTTGAGACAAAGAAGAGCGAAAGATCAGCGTGCACCCAGAGTGACTCTGAGGAGCCACCCAACTTCTGTGCTGCAGGCACTGGGCAGCCCAATCCTCATTTTGGCAAAGACAACAGAAAAGGGATGTTGCCACCAGCATCACTGGCAGTGAGATCAAGCAGCAGCAGCAACAAGGTTCTGAAAACCAGTTAGGTTGTATCATAATGGCTCCCAGACACAGTGATCTGATTGTACTCACTGGGGACAAAAAACCCCACCCAATTGAATGCTCTAAACCATTTCAGCCACTGTTTTGGCTTTTGCTGTGGCAGAGGTCTTCTGAAAATTATTTAAAATAGTATGTAATTATGAGTTCCAAAATGTCAGTTTTACATCCTGCCAATTTCAGCTAGTGTTCCATGAGAGGAACAAAGGAAAGCATCATAAAATTCAATCAATAATATGAGAACTTGCAGCTGAACACTCAGCCTTCCATGAGCTGACCAGCAGACCTGATGATGGTTGTTTCAAACAATACAATTTGGGAGTAATTGCAAAAGGATCAATCTTTCCATAATCAGACTGATGCAGGGACAGTGTTGGCTTATAACACTTTTAGGAAGGCATTGGCTTTTCTTTCTACTTTTGTGTCACAGTGGAGGCATTAGCACAGCCTGGTCTTATGCCTGCTCTGCTGGAGAGGTTACCCAGAGGGTCAGGGTGCTGAGCTCCCAGCAGCAGTTTCCTATGAGACCGGATCTCACACGCATTTTCAGCAGTGTTACTGTGTAAGAACCAGTCACAGATACAGTCTGGCCCATATAATCCATTAAGCCAACCAGACATCAATTCCTGAGAGAAGCCTATCCCATTTTTTGTCGCCAGCATTGTAAATCTAGCAATAAACTGTTGCGAAATTCTATCCTCTCTCACATTTAGAGAGCTTTGTGGAAAATGGATCTTGGGGGACAGGGAGACACAGGGATATTTTCATCCAAATATTTTAAGGAGTAGCTTTTCCACAGGGGGCTAAAATCATTTTTGTATTTTTGAATATTTATGTAACTAGTACATTTTTAAAATGTTATTTTTACCATTATTTCGATTATCCATAGCTTTGTATGGTCACTTCCAAAACAAACAGGCAGGAGTATCTTTGTCAGAGTTCCATATTATCATCAGACATACATATTTATAACTCTCCATTTCCTAGAATGCTCCACATAAATAGGTGCTCAATGCTTGTCATGTTACATGTCTTGCAGATAGTGAGAACAAAAGAAGAACAACAAAGAAACAATACCAAAAATAGTTTTTAAAAATCCAAGCTGAAAAGATAAAAGACAAATGCTCAGACATTCACTGGTAACAATCACACATTTGAAGGCAGCGAGGCTGAGCTATGTTTTGCTTTCCTTATGCTTACAACAAATACAACAGATATCACGTGAATGAGGAAAAAATTATTTAAATCTAATCTTATGCTCTATGTACATCTAATCCTATGCTCTACATTTTATATTGATGGACTAATTAAGAAACCAGCCACCTTTACCTTTATAATAAAGGTCTAGTGTGCAGGAGCTGTAGTGACAGACTAACCTTAATTTCTTCGCTTCAGTCCCATGAACATGGTCGGGGTCATGACCAGTTACATATACCCTGTCATATGGCACAAGGGTCAGTATCTACTAATTCCAGTGGCTACTGTTACAATATTCATCCACCAAAACTTTCAGATCAGAAGTTGAAAGTTTGAGACATTTATGAGTGAGAACAGAGGCTCCTAATTTAAAACGTGTGTGACCTTAATATAGCATTTGGGGGTTCGGTATGTTCTTATGTACTTTGTCTAATACTGCAGTTTTACAATACTCCCTCACTTCCACTCATAAAATCTTATCTGTAAATTTTGAATGGATGCCTGAGGAAAACAAATTTACGTGACTATGTGACTAGTTTTCCTTAATGCAAAGGCAGAATAAAAAGAAGCTGCATCTAACTCTTAATTCCAGGCATAAGTTGGCATTTTTCACAGATGTGTACATTTTTCAGAAAATACTATAAATCAGAATGATTCTGTACTTGTCTATGATAACTCTGTTAATGTAAAATAATCTTATAACGGGACACCAGAATAATCTATCTTTAATCAAAGACAGATTTATATCTATACAGTTCAGTTATTCACAGACTGTAACAAAACCTATAAAAATGTAGATCTGACATCACTGTAAGTCTTGCATACACAATTGCCTTCTTCGTGTGTGATATAACAATAAAAAACTATCACCTATTCCTGCTCCCACTGAAATCAGGAACATATTCCCATTTACATCACTGGCAATTGGACAAGAGGTCAAAACTAGTGTCCAGTTTTGAAAAGTCCTTAAAACTAAGTATTGTATGTATTTGAATAACTCTGATTGTTCCAGAACGTACTGGAAATATAAAGTTTTTCTTTTTAATTAGCTCAAAGAATTAAAATAAAATTCAGAAAAGGTTGATCTCACAAGGCATTTTCCATAATTCTACCCATACATTTTTCCATAATTACAGCTTAGTCTACAAGAAACCCACTCAGAAACCAGGCACATCTAACCATTTTCACCAGGAAATTGCTTAGTGAAAGGCAGTATGAAATAGAAATGGAAGATCTGTAGGCTGTGACATATCTCATTTTCTCTAGTGGGAATTAGTATGTTATGGATCAACAATATTTGGAGCAAAATCTTTATTTAATCATGTGTACTCTTTCTGAAGCAGTCAGTGCATCTACAACAGAACTACAAAAACTGTGTCATCAAATACGACCAAACCTACAGTCGTTATACAGCCAAAATATCCATTATTTGGATGATGATTTTTCCTACGGTTCTCAGTCATGATGTTTCAGCAGCTTTTTTGATAAAGCAATATTAATAAATGAACTGACAATGGAATCATTACAGAAACAAACTAACATATTTTTAATAGTATGCAAAAGTTTAATGTGGATGAATTAATCACTTGGTCATGTTTCTGTATCAAGGTCAATGAAATTTCAGAATAGGTAGGCAGAGTCAAGAGCAACCTGAATTCTTCATATGAATTCTGGTTCAGGTAAAAACAGTTACATTTCATTCAAAGCAAAAGAAAACCCAATAAAGTTTTAGTGAGACAGAACGGTGCAATAACTCAAGAAAATTAATGCCATGAGCAGTTTTTCCTCTTTCTTTGACTGCAATGGTCAACAAAATAAATGAAGAACAACAAGAGAGAATCAATGCAACGGCCTAGAGAGTAACTCCAATTTTTTTAACTATTAATTTTGTGCTTGGTGTCAACGGCAATGACAGTAAGCACTGAATAAATACAAAACTTCTTTGGGATTGCTATTTTTTTCAAGATGAAAAATGCACTGGCTTGGAATGTTTATTTGAACCAGCTGTACGGTATTACTATAGAGAGTCAGGAAGTTAATATATTCTTTGGAAGTCCAGTATCATAACAAGTTATTCTAGCAGGCACAGTGAATGAACACAGGACATGCAATGTGACTTGGCAGCCCAAGCACAGACACTGCAGATGTTCCTACACAGCAGCTATAAGTTACCAGCACCAGGTCTTACTCCTAATTGGGACAGTGACTGGTACAAAGAAGGCATAATCAGAATTAATATCAAGATTTCCTAGCAGATGTGATGGACTGATCCTCTCTGAAATGTACAGAATTAAATCTTCTGACTGAGATCTGGCACATAACAGGATCAGGCTCATAATGTACTGCATCTTTTTTTCATTCATTATAGTACATAATTCTGGGCATTTGTCTCCTGTGGTTTATGCAACCGTGTCCTCATTGTTACACTGCTGGCAATACAGCAACATGTTGTGATAAGAAGCACTGGAAAATCACAGAAATCTCTATTCTGACCATGGCAAGCTGAGGGTTGTATGTATTCAGATATTCCAGTTAAGTAAGAACAGTCATGAAATCCCTTTATATTCTGAATCTCTCTCATAAAACTATTAAATGGTGAAATCCCTCATACCACTACAATCAATCTCTCTGTAACTGTTTAATAGCTATGCTGAGGCAAATCAAATTGTTCTCATAATCAGGGATAAAATGCAACACATCTTGCAATCTATCAAGTAGAAGATCACCTACTTGTACTATTAGTGTCTAAAGATTGTGACAGGTTGACCTTGGCTGGATGCCAGGTCCCCACCCACTCTATCATTCCCCTCCTCAGCTAAACAGGAGAGAAAAAGTATAACAAAAGGCTCATGGGTTGAGATAAGGACAGGGAGAGATTACTCACCGGTTACTGTCACGGGCAAAACAGACTCAACTTGGGCAAATTAGTTTAATTTATTACCAAGCAAGTCAGAATAGGGTAATGAGAAAGTAAGAACTAAATCTTAAAACACCTTCCTCCCACCCCTCCCTTCTTCCCAGGCTCAACATCACTCCTCATTTTCTTTACCTCCTCTCCCTCAGTTCAGGGGCATAGGGAATGGAATGGGCCTGCAGTCAATTTATCACATGTTTTCTATGCTGCTCCTTCCTTCTCTGGGGGAGGGCTCTTCACACTCTTCCCCTACTCCAGCATGGGGTCCCTTCCATGGGAGACTGTCCTCCACCAGCTTCCTCAACATGAGTGCTTCCCACGAGCTGCAGCTCTTCACAAGCATCTAAAGCATGGGTCCCTTCCACAAGGTGCAGTACTTCAGGCACAGGCTGCTTCAGTGTAGATCCTCTGTGGGGTCACAGCAAATCTGCTTCATTGTGGACTTCTCCAACCCAGGGTCACAGGCCCTGCCAGGAACCTGCTCCAGAGTGGGGGTCCTATATGGTCACAGCCTCCTTTGGGCACTCACCTGCCCTCCTTGGCTGCAGGTGGAACTCTACTCCACGGTGAACCACCACTGTCATCACCACAGACTCCAAGGTAATCTCTGCTCCAACACCTCGCCTTAGTGTCTGCAGAGCTGGTTCTCTCACATATTCTCACTCCTCTCTCTGGCTGAAGTTGCCCAGGATTTCTTTTCCCCCTTCTTATGTATGTGATCCCAAAGGTGCTGCCAGCATTGCTGATAGGCTTGGCCTTGGCCAGCAGCAGGTCCATCTTGTAACAGGATGGTAATGGCTGTGTTGGACATGGAAGAAGCTTCTGCCATCTTCTGAAAGAAATCCCCCTGTACTCCCCTCACTACCTGGCTATGCAAACCCAACACAAAGATGAACTGCTGTGTTTCAGAATATTAATTTTATGATAGCAAGTTTAAAGGAAATTCATGTAAAGTTAGTGCTGAATTTCAAAGCTAGAGGTATATTTTAATGGCAAGACAGTGTAGAAATCTAAGTTACGACATTGCAAAAACTAGGAGTAATAGGGTAAGTTAAAATTACCATAACAGATGTTTTGATTTTAAGTCTGCATTCCCTTACTCTAGCAAATGTCACAATCTTCTGGTTGCCTAAATATGGATTATTACTATCAGCCATATCCCATCATCCTTAGGCAAATTTCCCAAAAAGGGAAAGGGGAATTTTCTTTGAGTGACAGATGCAGAATAGTGACAGATGCAGAATTCACCATTTTTAGTCCTCTGTTTGCCATGTAAAATACAATGTGGAACAGTTCTGGGACACCTCTTTGTGGACAAGGACAAAAGGCACTTCCACAAAATACCAATTTTACCTAACTTTTTTGCCTTCATAGAGCAATACAGACATCAAAAATTAACTGAAATTTTAGAACATGTAAAGAATCTGTCTGAATTGATTTATGCTTAAAAATTGTTTATGGTCTAAGCTACTATATCTTCCCTTTATTTAAATTACAGGAAAAATTTATTTTCCAAAATATGAACAGAGGAAAGGAATAGTTTAGTTATTTAAAGTAGTCTATCCAATAAATATAGAAAAATACAAAAATGTTATTTGCTGATGTAATTGGTACACCTACACAGAACCCAATCAGCTTGGACTAGAAGAGACTTTCTCCCATAAGATTAGTCTAATACAGTCCTGTACATAGTAGAATAAGTGGACAAGTGCTCAGTATGTGCTTACATTTTAAAACTAAGATTATCTGCTTGATATGAGAACTTCTTTTAAGTTAATCGGGTATTTTACTATACTCACAGACTATTTAAAAACTGGACTAGGTAACAGTCTTTTGCATTGAGTACAGGGCATTCTAAATTCTGCCTCTTTTTTTTTTTTTTTTCCAAGGACTATAATATCATGACAATATCTCAAATAATTATATTAGATTACTGCCATGAAAGACATGCTTGAGACTATTGCTATATGCAAAATCCTTATGGCATTTTCCCAGTACAGTGTAGCACAGTGATCCTAGTGATGTGAGTGGATAGTGGGAAGCACCTCCAAGCCTGAGCAGCATGACTTGCCCAGCCTAATCCATAACTTCGTGGTGTGAACAGCTTTCAGCACTGAGAAGTTCCAACGCTTGCAAAGCTATCCCCAGCTTTCATTCTGGTTTAGTCATTCAATTCCAGCATTCTTCCCTTCTCTCCTTCCCTGACTCTCATTCTTCATAGCCACAATCAACAAATCTTAGACTTCAAGCCAAATGATGGTCTCCAGTTTTACTGTCACAAGAGATGCAAGGGGAATCAGATTAATCCTAATATTAACTGGGGGTTTTTTGAACTTAAGAGTGAGGCCAGTGGCTGGGAAGTGAAGGTTACAGTGAAAGAGAGCAGAGGGAAAAGGTGTATGACAGTTTTCACTGACACTGGGAGAACTCCACAGATGAATGAACTCTTTTCAGTCTCATCATAGAGCATGAGAGAGAAAATGCTATCCTAGAACCTCCCAGGGTTTCAAGCCTCTCAGATGGGCTTTGCCTCAGAGAGGATGCCTTGACGGGAACAGATGTGATAACAAATGACCTTTAGAATTGCACCCTGAGAGCTGTTGTCCGTTTCCTGAAAGCTGTTCATCCTCCTGAGCTCCTGGCTTTAGTTTGGAAACCTTGAGATCCTGGCACACAACTAAAAAGGGTCAACAATAAGAAATAGGAAAAGAGAGTGTAAGTTTTAGAACCAAAAGAAAGAGGGGGTAAAACCAGGGTACGAACATATTTAAAGACTTTTGCTTTTAAAGACAGAAGTAATAAATCTAAATGCAATGCCAAAATGCAGCATCATCTTTTATCCCCAAATCAAAGAAAAAATTCTGAGATGAACAAAAGACTATCAAATGGTAATACAATAAAAATTGGGTTCAGAGCTATTTTTTATTCCAATCCAAATTAAACCAAGTATATAATATTAGATAACATAGTATTTGTATGTTTCTGTGACTGTGCTTAGATTTGCTATGCAATGCACAAAACCATCTTTCCCAATGACACCTTACAGGATAAGGGGAGCACACAGAGAGCAGTGCACCTCGGGAAGTCCAGGGGAGAGGCTATGGATGCAGATGTGCGTCCACAAGCATGAGAGAGGAAGATGGGAGATAGTTTATTTGTTCCTCTTTGACTTCACCAGCCAGGATAGTGAAAAATTTCTCGATACTGACATCTTGCAAAGCTCCTTGAAATCAAGACTATAACGATATCCCATGACTGGCATGGAGCAAGTCACATTTCACTCATATGCTCACTTAGGTTTGTGCTGATGACTTCAGGCTGTCTCCACTAAGTCTTGGGGGGGAGGGGGCGGGGAAAGGCTGAAAGAATAACAACATATTCACTGATATTCCATTTTTAAGGCAAGTTAGGGAAAAACCTGGCCCTGCTAGTACAATGATATGCTACATCTCATTCATTGCCTGTGAAAGGCAGAGAAGAGAAAAAAGGGGAGGGGGAAGCAGGATATGGAATGAGACAGAAAGCAGAAGCAGAAACAAAGATGCAGCATTGGGAGACAAAATGAAAGGAGAGATGACATCGGGGAATGTGCACAAGATGCCTCTTCCTACATTTGTTAAAACTAAGCATGCATACAAACTATAAAGCTGAAATGAAAAGCACAAGCAAGCTTATTTGGTTTAATCCTTTCAAGCACTGAAATGATTTTCTCTATGATTTTTTTCCCTGTCAGTCCCTGTCATTTCCTTGCAATGCATTCTCCTTTCTCACTTGTCTTTTCTCCCTTTTCTTTTCAATGCCATCTTGCTTTGTTCCTTTTTCTTTGCTCCTGTCTGCTTCTTTCTTCCTCTTCCTTTCTTCTCTTGCTCTCCCTTGTCTTTTTTTTGTCTTGCTCTTGCTCTCCCATGTGTTGTCTGAGCATATGAAAAACATGAGCACAAATAGTTGAAAAGCATTTTTTTCCTGATGCTCCTTTTCTATCCCCATGTGGTTTTGACTATTGTAGCTCTGTTAGGTTTTAAATACACATGGCGAACCCACTTGTACTCCCATGTGTTTTAGAATTATCTACAGTAGCACACTGCAGGAAAAACATGTGGGAAGGGAATGTGTCAGAAAAGTTTCTTGTACTCCCTCCAACACGTGGGCCACATTTAACAAGGTCAAGGGACAAGTGTGGCTCACAGGCATTAGTTTGACCGGTACTATAAAAAGGATCATGCATTCTACTTGCTTTTACCTGCACACACTCTGCAGTTAATCGCTCACCCGCATACAGCTTACAGAGTTTCAATTTATCTACTTTTATTTTTAGGCTAGATGATCAGCTAAGCATATTTTAGGAACAGATTATTATATCTTTTTCCTTGATTTGACAATTCCAAGATAATGAAGGATATAAATGTAACAGAAGGAAACTCTTTTTTTCCCCTTTGTCTTTCCTCCTGCATGAGAGCATCACGCACACTGTGATCAAGCAGATGCCTGTTAAGCTTGCTGACTGTTCCTGAGGGGCAAATACTTTCTGCTGAGGGTTCCTTCCGAACTTTCCTTCTTCAACACCAAATTCACACAAAATGTCTGTGAACTGTTGGTTCATGTTATGCACATTTTGACACCTTTCAGCTGGCTTTCACAGATTTTCAAAGCACCTGTTCCAATACAACCTGTCTTTTTGGCAGCAACCAGCACCAGTAAACCCCTGATTTTCTTTCCTCCTTTGCTCAACCATTCCTAACAATGTACATGTCATAAAATATAATGAAATGAAAGACAGCAAATGTTGTCCAGCTCTCCTAGATATTGAACCACATTTCCTGCAGAAAAAAAATTGTTCGCATTGCTACACAGGCTAACTAAACTGCTCTTCCCTGTCACTCATTTCTTAGGGGAAAGGTCCAGCTCACTTGCAAGTGGGCTGCTTGCCATGTGAGCAGATGGGCACGGGGTTTGACAGCCAAGAAATGATGGATCAAATTTTGAAATTTGTTGCTCTGTATTCACTCTAGTAGTTCCTAATTGGCCTCAATGGTACTTTATAGCTGTAAAAATGGTATAATGGCAACAACATTTGACTGAACAAACACACATCCCATGTAGGTGCTGCAAACAGGCTTCCTGGCTGACAAAATCGGAATGATGCCATCAGTGAATATCTGTTACAAAGTGATGTAGCTCTCTAAGGTCAATGTGTTCCTGTGTGAGCATACAGTGGAGTTGAAAGGGGTATCTAATGCTTATTTTGAAAGGTGATCTAAGATACAGTCTTTTGTCTGAAAATATCCTTTTAATAACTATAACCATATAAACAAAACATGGGTTCACTTACATCTTATAATAAGCATAAGGCAGGAGGAGCAAAGGGGTTTTTTCAATGATGCACTGTTTATAATAAATTATCTAAAAATATTATCATCTATATCACAAATATTATTCAGGATTTTACCTAGCAAATTGACCAAAATTAAATGATATTTGATTGTGACTAAGAGATGAAGAAAACAAATTTGTGTTTGGAAGAAGACTGTTTCCCAGATTACTAAGGGCCTCTCTGGTCATATACATTCATCTCACATTCCTGTGTAGTCAGTGAAAACATGGGATCTTTGATCTCATTGACGTACTTATATAGTTCTGGGTTTGTACCTTCAGCAATTTGAATTAGCACTGATGAAAGGTTCACTTACCTATGAAATAGAACGTTCTTACATTTCTTCACCTTGGTTGTACACAGCTTTGTAATTTTAACTCTGTCTTTTTGTTATCATTTTGACTGTATCAGCATTGCATTAGCTAATACCAGCAGTCACAAGACAGGATCTTTTCATTTTGTTTATTTTGTTAATTTGTGCCTCTTTCTTCGTTACATTTTGACAGGTTAGTGATGCATTTGCAAAAATAGTTGAAGAATTCTGTGACTGTGCCAGTATGCGGTGATTATGATTATAATTAGTTTTACCTTTAGAAATTACATTGTATTTTTAATAAAATTGCAGATACAGTAAAAGAGGATAAAATATTTTTATAAGCATCTACAAGACATTTCATTAATTTTTTCAAGTAAAAGAAAGCAATTTTGCAGGGTCCCTTCCAATTTTTCTCCACCACCTTAGGCCCACTACTATTTGGTATGGACAGATTAGGGTAGCTGATGATTCCTATTGATTTAAATGTCGTGCTAGGAAGCCTAAATCCCCAAGAGCAATAGAATCTCCCCTATCACTATCCTACTGCTTATTGACCTAATTCACTAACCAACCATCAGGGTTTTCTCTCACAACAAATAAATCTTGCATGAAACAGACAGCACATGGACACTTGTAGTTTTCAGTGGTGTTGCCAGTATAATAAATTTAGGGTCACCAAAGCATTCCTCTTTGTTTTCTCAGATTGAGCATAATGTCTTTTGCCGTTTAAAATGAACAGAAACCACAACTGTATTTTTAATATCAAAACTATTTCTACAGTCTAAAATAAACTTGATGTTATATAAATTATGTAGACAATTTAGCATGTGCAAAATTACATGTATTTCAATGCTTCAATTTGCTGTAAGTTATTGCTAAAGCAGCTGCTGAACAGGTTTAATGGCTGCAGCATTATAACCACGAATTGAGGTATTACTTAGACCCAGTGTTTACTGCTCAAAATTCTGATAATTAGTAAATGTTCTTATTTGTTAATTGAGCCAAACAAATGAAGAATGAACCAGGGTTTGTTATGTTACTCACAGGGCAGTCATTTCAACTAAAACTTTTAACTTGGACTCTGCAGATACATCTGAATTCACTCTTGGTGATATTACTGAGTTGAATGACACATTTGTTTATATGTAAAAGCCAGGGGTCTAAACTTAGTGGTTCTGTAAAATGTGGTTGTCACTAGCTACGCAATATATGCAGCAAAGGAAAATACAAAAAATACACTATATAAATAAGAAAAAAAATAAAGAAAAAACCCCCAACCCCT
>VWZD01006243.1:271-12006 GCA_013396695.1 Sakesphorus luctuosus
AAACATAAATAAAGTACATTTATAATACTATATGTTTAAAAAAATTAATAAAGTGAAATTTGTAAAAACATATATTCCTACTTTCAATAAGTTTCTTACATTTTTACCTCATTAGCTCTTACAGAATCACTAATTGTTTTACAAAAAACAACAAGAAATAAGTCAGGAGCTTGTAAATTCTACTAAAATAATGTTTGAGTAACATTCTGTAATTACTTTTTAGGCATTTAATTTTTTAATATGTATGTGTATATATATTATTTTCTTCTGAGAACAAGCTTTTCCACCTATCTAGAGAAGGCAGGTAAGTAGACACAGATTTCTGATGTTTCTGGTACAGTTATTTCAAAGGAACACTCCTTCTGTCAGTAGGTACCACCAATTGCTGTAACTGATGTTCCATCCATTACACTAGCTCGATTTCTCAGACAAGGGATAATTAGCTAGACTTTCCTGCTGGATGATCATTTCTATCTTTTGAGGAATCTCATGATATAATGGACAAAATGCCATGAATAATTAGGTATTATGTTACTGAAAGTTAGATCACTCAAAAGTATATTGTTCTTTGTCTTTAAAGAAGGAGGGTTTTTGTTGTTATTGCTCATGACTGCCAAACTGACAGATGGCCAAAATGTCATTTACTACAACCCACAGCATGAATGTAAGTCCTGAAGAGGGCTTGTATATGACAATGTCTCTGAGTAAAAAAGTTATATTTCCTAAGACTCACTCCAGAATCTCTCCTTCATGCTATAAATGTGCAGGTTACCACACATGCCTGCCTTCTCCCTTCTGCTTCTTCACACTTCTTCCTTATATATCCAATCTCCAAATATCTCTTAATATAATCCAGCAAAATTAAGAGACTAAGCATGTAGTATACACAAGCAAGACCTCTGGAGTGCTAGCATACCCTAGAGATTACTCCAAAATTGCTGAGTTTTTGTTTTCTCAAAACTTCCTGTATTCACAAATGCTTGAATATAATTCTTTTATTTTGTTAGATTTATTGTCCCATTTAATGATTAACAAATAAAATTTTTATTTCAGTGGAAAGGAAAATTAAGAAGTACACTGGTTCCACAGCTGAAATACTTAATAATGTATGAGTGTTTTGTAGCCTAATGCTTCTAACTTGACTCTTCTAATGGCTTCAGGCTTTGCATTCTTTTGTCTTCATGTCTTATAAAATGAAGAGTATCCTTTATTGAGTACTTTCTTTGCCAAAGAATATTTTCAGATGGTGTTCAGTAAAAATGTGTTGTCTCTTTTATGATTATGTCCTTCGGGGAAAGAAAAAAAAAAGATTGTATATTTTTGGATTTATTTAATTTTCCATTATTCTATATTTCTCATTCTTGGATTCCAGATAAGTAAACAAAAAAGGCTTGAAGGTAGCCTCAGACTTGTTTCTGACTGGAAATTATGCCTAGAATATACACCATGGGTTTTTTCCCCCTCTTCCCCCCCTCTCCCCCCCCCCCCTCTTTTTTTTTTTTAATGCTTTTAATGATGTATCCTTCTCTTTCTTGGTATTTTCCTTCCTAATTTGAAAATAACTGTGCAGTTTGAACTGCATTACATACAATGCTAAACCCCACAAATTGGTGGATGATGGTTTTACAAATAACCATCACTGCAGATTTAAAAACTATAGAGTCCAGTGAAGCTCACATGTTGCAGCTCAGCAAGATGAGCTACTGAATACTGAGCAAGTTTAATGACAAAGACTCCTTTTGTGGCCACTGAGCTTTTTTATTTTGTTTCTTCATAGATTTTCAAAGTGGCAAACAAGTATTTTACTAGAGTTTTACCCATTGAATTTAGTGGGAATCACATAGCTAAAACTCAATGCACAGTTTAAAAGACATAGCTGTTGTTGAAAGGTATGTATGGCAAATAGCTGAACAAAATTCAGACTGCACACAAAGTAATTCTATATAATTAGAAATAACCAGAAAAATTGTAAATAAGATTGCATCAGGATCTGAGGAAATGGCCTGAAGTTGTTCCAGGGGAGGTTTAGCATGGATATTAGAAAAAATTTCTTCACCCAGAGGGTGGTCAGGTAATGGAACAGGGTCCCCAGGGAAGCGGTCACAGAAGCAACCCTGAAAGAGTTCAGGAAGAGTTTGGACAATACTCTCAGGCACATGGTGGGACTCCTGGGGATGGTCCTGTGCAGGGTCAGGAGTTAGACTCAATGGTTGTTGTGGGTCCCTTCCAACACAGCATCTTGCTGTGAATCTGTGGGTATGTGCAATTACAAGAAAGTAATATGATAACAGAGAATAAAAATATTTTAAAAATGTATTTTCATTCAGTGAAAATTATTATTCCACTGACTTCAGTAGAGGTGACAAATTAAAGGGCCTGAACCATACGTTTATATGTCTGGAGATCCTTCCTATTTACTAAAACTATGCCTTTGTAATGTTTAATGGGTTTATTCTGTAGCTGTAGTTCTTAACTTTTTAAAGTTAGGTTCATTTAATTTATGATAATAAGGTACATTTTTGTACCTGATTTTTGTATTAATGTCTGGTTCTTTACTTTTTTAGAGACCTCTAGATTATACCTTATAAAATAAACATTAACAAGAATAGCAAGTAAATACTTGAATATGCAGTATTGTTAGTGGTCTATCCAACACTGTTACAGTGCATGCAAAATTTATTTATAACTTTGAAAATATATATTTATGAAAGTTGTGTTCACCTTATATTGGTTCTTATATTTTATGCGTCTTTTCAGGTACTGTAGATTTTCCTTCATATTTTTTTTTGTTCCCTTTTCGGTAATTAACTTATAGGCATGAAATATTATGAATTTTTCTTTTATGTTTTTCAGAAAATAAACATTTGTAGAGCACAAAAATGTGTGGAAGGTGCATGTTAAATAAAAAAATACAGAAAATCTTAGGATCTTTTAAAGATGTATTAGAGCTCTATGCTCAGGCAAGTGTTCCTGTTTCTTCTGATCATATCTGTATTTGCCTGAATTGGCAAATCCTAAGAGCCTAAAAGCCAAGAAGATCTGACTTTACATGTAATTGCATTGGTTTTTTGGGTAAATTGAGTTCAGGATAAGTTCATGCTGCCTACAGTTTCTCTCCATTCTTTCATCAGGAAATGCCAAGGAAGGATTCAGATGGTTTCTGCCTCCCAACACCATCTACGTTACACTGTCACAAGGACAATTGATGCAGGCAAGCTGCCAAATCAGAAAGGGAGCAGTGGGACACATCTACAGTACGTGGAGGAAATCTGTAATAATATAATTAAAGCAACAAAGACCAATCAAATGGTCAAATGTAAATGTCTACTTTAGGCTGAGATTAATTGCTCTCTGAAGTCCACTGGCTGTACTGAGGAGTTAAAACCAGATGACAAGACAAGCTCAGATAAGAGCTGAGACCCTGCAGAGTCAGGTCAGTGCAAGGTCTACAACCTTTTACTACTAATGGCCAAATAATATTTACGGGGATGCACCAATACTTATGTCCTTAGCCACAAAAGCATTAAATCTGTGATGTGAGCAGTGAAAAAATCAGCAGGAGTACTTGAATTATGCATTAATCTTTAAGATATCTATGATTAATACAAGTTGCTTTGAAAACATGATGAATGCTGAGACTCCAAATTCTGGGTCGCCATTTAAAATGCGATCACTTCAATGACCTGATAGTGGACATACTGTGTCCACCATCAGCATGCAATGACAACAGATTTGGTGTAATTTTGTAAATTTTATCTTTTATATAACCCTCCCTTACAAAACTCAGTATTTTTCGTTCATTTGTTTTTTTCCAAGTATTTGTCATGCTGAAGATGACATCTTTTCAGCATAATTCAAAATAGCAGTATTATTTTGAATTAATAGTTCTTAGGCCTGCCTCTACTCTGAGGTTTTATACACATTTCATAGCAGTGCCCAATATAACTATTATTAGTAAAGAGAAGATTGATAACTATCAATAGTTCCTCTTTTTAAAAATATTGATTACTTAACTTTGTTTCCACTGTATTACTGAGTAACATAAATTGCTAGCCCCTTTTGAAGGCTATTATTGGCTGGTTTCGCTAAAATTTCAATACCTGCCCTTCCAGATCAAAAGACATTTAACACATCACTTAATCCAATCCAAAATGAACCCTATAGAAAGCAACATTAAGGTCTTCTGCCATAGCCCTTTAAGACCTTAAATAGACCAGACTGTAATCATATTCTAGTCCATTTTTAAACTCAACGTATGATCACTGAGAAGAAGGAATTTTAAATACTTTAGACATATGGTTGGCAGGTAGATATTGTAGATGGAAATTAGTACCTATTAATTAGGCTTCTATTCACTGTGCTGTTGATAGGAAATAAATGCGCTTCTTACTTGACCTTCTAATAAAAATAAATTAAAAAAAAAGGCAAAACATTTGTGTCACATCCTGTCATCTTGGAGCTCAGCAGTTCTTTGTGCACTCCTCTTTTCTTTGACTTTCATTGTACTTTCTTAACTTTCTTTAAATATTATTGTGCGTGTTTTTCAGAATTATTTGATTTTGGAGAGACATATAATCATTTGTTACATCTGGGAGGCCAGTGTCTATGAGGAATATACGTGTTTGCAGATTTTGATGTGCATTTGATTTGGGTTTTTTTATAAAGTACGACATCTAGAACTAATTTTATGGAGTCATATTATGTATGTGTATGATTACTGAATATTCCTATTACAAATTCCCCTTAGTCATATGTTACCTTTTTACTTTTAATTCACAATTAATGTAGTTTTCAGTTATGTATTTAGCTTTCCAATAGAATATCAGTAAAGAATGTATTTTTGCCTTAAGAGAATAGAGTTAAATACAATGTATGCTTTCACACTATCTTATATAGCTATAAAATATATTTAAAGAGCAGAGAGGTAAAGAAAGGGAGAGATCAAGTAGGTTATGCATTTTTCTACAATGGAATCCATTTCACATTTTTTTTTCTTTTCAATAAGTTGCTGTAATTACATGTATCTTTTCTAAAAAGAAGAATTTTTGCATAATCTTGGAAGATTATTTAGATCATCATAAGGCCATATCTTCTATGTAACACACCTTACTTTATTAAGAAATTAGAAAGCAGCTGGTAACTGTGAATGGTATTTTCTGTTATGCAGCAGATTTGTAAACGTTCAAGTATTTATTTGAAGATTGTATTCAGAGATGGCATTGTTATTCTTACATATCAAAGTACTTCACTAAGGGTAGAAAATATTTAATGCCTCAGTATCCCACAAATTTCTCTAAAACCTCTATTAATGATACATGTTCTCTTTTGACTATCCATTCATAGAAAAAGTGTTATCCTGAAAATGCGCATAGATTAATTAAAGCAATGGACTGACTTTTGGGAACAGCTGTGGGAACCTAAATTTTCCTGTGGATAGTGCAATGTACATGAGCAAGAAACTTAAAGGTGCCAGTGGTCTTAATTTATGTATTTGTTGTGGTTGAGCAGACCATTTATTTTATCCTTAAACTAACCTGAAAGCTTTCTTTGTTTCTATCTTTCTCTTATGCTTTGCACCTTCTTTGGTATATGTCTCTGATGTTATCTTCCACCAATTACATCCTATAAAATTTGTAATAGTAAATCTTTAAATGTGTGGATTGCGAGTGAAGTATTTGTTCTCTTAATTTTCTTGCAGACAATACTACAAGTTAAGTCTTTACCAAGAATTAATAATTCTTTTTCAGTAGTGGAAAATAAAAGAAACTCTTCTGTCCCATCCTTGTAGTGATAGATCATCACATCTTGATGTGGAATCTTAATATTTGGATTTGTGGTAGCAGCACCATAACATTAAATCAAACAAAAAAACCAAACAAATAAACAAAAAAAAGGCAGCAAATTCAGAATGTGGGAATTTGTTTATTTATAAAAATAAAATAAAATCACCACCATTTTCTCCCAGAACATTGCTTAATGTGATGACTCTTGAAACAGTCATCTCTTATCAGGCACCTTCAAAGGTAATCTCTGTTGATCTCTAATGCCTGACATATCTCATATAATATGTCTGTCCTCATAAAGATGACTTGTAACTGTTTTCTGTAGGAGCTGTCAGTGTGACTGTATGAGGAAGATTAAAAAAAAAAAAAAAAGTGGCACAGCATTTTCTCAACAACAGGACCAAAATTTATCTGACCAGACTAAAATAAACCTAAGTTGAACACCTTTTCAATTAAAATATTAACTTACCCAAAAATTAAGGAAGGTGGCACTGTGGAATGGAAGAGGTGTTAAAACAGAAGACAAGAAAAAGAAAGATATAAAATGGGGTTAAAACACAATACATAAAAACATATTCTAACTGCCTTAAGAGAAGGAAAGGGACTGAAAATTGGATTCCCGGCCAGTTGTTAGAGCAGTTACTATTTCCTCAGTGACACTTAGATGCTGCAGTGATATATGCTATCATAAGAACAAGAAACTAGCAAGCTAGCTAGAAGAAATTAAAATAATACATGACCTGATTTCAGTGGAAGCAGGATTAGATCTTGAGTCAGTAGGTGTCTGATTAGAATTTTTTTTAAGAGCTTGCTGTTTAAAATTTATGTTTTAATATATGTTAATTGCTTTTTGTACCATTTTGTTATTCAAATATGATTGTGAATAAGGTTAGCACATTTAAATTTGTTTTTAAGGGTCAGCTTGTGGTCATTTTGCAGAAAAAAAAAAAAGTGAGACCACTTTTTGATTACAAACAGAATGCAGCATTATCAAGATATTGAGAGTCAAATCTAGTGCATCTAATTTGGCAATGAGGCAATCCAGGCCACCCAAAATAAGTTTCTGATTTTTCAATAGTGCATTTTGTACACCAGCAAAGTGAAATACAGAACATCTTAATTAGCTCCTTACCTCTTTCATATTAAATCTTAGACATCAGACAACGACAGTCTAATCTTTCTTAATGTAGGTTAGATGTCCTTCAGATGACTACAAGTCTAGACAGACCTAGATGCATGTTCCAAGGCAGATGGGATTACATGGACTGATTTCCACTTCTGTTTTACAGTTTGTTTTACAGCCATGACATGACACTAACCTAAAATGGGGAAAAAAGCAACCCAGACAATCTACTCAGATGATATTTACTTATGTTTTTAATGTGCCATACTTCAAATAGAAGGCAAGGAAACAGAATTACTACAGAGCACTCAGTGAAGTGCTTAGTGGCTAAGACACTTAATTGAGGATTAATACTTTTCCCAGTAAATGACTCCAGAGAGTGAAATGTTTAAACACTCATATATTCCTAAAACCAGTAAATAATGAAAAAGAACTGTATTGCATTGCATGGAAACAACATCTGATTTAAATATGGGGCAGGCACTGGTCCCTTCTCTTTGATGACTGGTAATAACACCCAAGGGAACAGCATGATGCTGTTTCAGGTAAGGCTGGATATAAGGGGAAATGTTCTTCATCTAGAGGGAGGCTGAGCACTGAAACAGGGTCATCTGGGAATTAGTCACAACACCAAGCCTGACAGAGTTCAAGAAATGTTTTGACAGCGTTCTCAGGCACACAATGTGACTCTTGGGGTGGTCCTGTCCAGGGCCAGGAACTTCCAATTTAGGATATTCTATGATTCTACATTTCTGGTGAAGGCATAATTGTCTAAGAAGTCATGTTCATCTGCTAAGATAGGTGAGACATTATTTAAAAATCATCACTATTAAATCTACTGTCATTGGCTACATCTATACTTTTGAGAAATTCATGGTGGAAGTTCAAGCACTGATAACCCACAGTAGCCAGCCAATGTTAGCTTAACTGCTGAGCACAATTTTGCTCCTGTCAACAAGTGCTCCATGAAATATGGCCAAAGCTCTCATCAGAGGATACCACCTGCCAAAGAACATTTTCAAGGGGAAGTATGATTGCAACAACGATTGCCTCCATTAGTGCAACACACCCTTCCAAGGCCACCTCAGCAGACTGCATGCTCTCAGTGTCATACCGTAAAAAATACCACTCTGTTGAACTGCATTATTATAACATTATTGTAAATATTTTAGTAGGAAAAAAATGCAGAAAATAGTGTTTTATAGTTGTGCAGGCTTCAGCTGGAATCCAGAAGAGATCCAGATGGAATTGAATAAGTTCTAATGTACCCACTTTGTCTTAGTTCCTTTATAATGCTGCTCTAAAGATTGCTGATAAAAGTCAGACATTTACATGAACTTTGAGCCAGGGATTGGTCCCTGGTTTTTGAAGTATAGACACAGCCTTATTCTCTGAGTTCAGTCTTGAGTTAGCTTCAGTGACATGCATTAACTCCATGTCCACATTTAATTCAAATATGATTGTTAATTCCTATGGTCCCACATAATTCTGTATATAGAGTGGCTTTACAATGACAGTTGCTTATTGTTTCTCCAGAAAGGAAAGCATTTCTCTTTCAATGGATAATAATTACTATTACTAATAATTACTATTACTAATTACTAAGATATGACAGTCTACCAATGGGCTTTTAGAATTTCTAAGGTGGTTATGACAGTACATATACCTAGAGGTGATATCAAATGCACTAAATAAACAAACAGGGTTTTTTAAAAAGAGGGAAATACAAATAGAACAATCTATAAAGGAATGCAGTATAGAAGGAATGAAGATTTAATAAAAGGGTCTATTTGCAACCCAGAAGAATTTGCATAATGCATTTGGGTAAGCACCCACAATCCATGTTTTATATATAGAAAAGGAATGATAAAGCTTTAGAACTGGATCTTGCTTAGAGAAAAGTATGTATATTGTAGAGTTTATTTCTATCATATATGTCACTTGGCTGTACATAATATGGTTTGGATTTTGTAATAAATATTTGCATTTCTTTTAACATGCCTTGACATAAGGTTGACTTTAATCTTAAACCAAACCAAAGGTACAGCACTCTTACTATTTCATGTGGTACGGTATAGCTGAAATCAGTCTAAACTATGGATGCATCCCCTACAATTTTAATATTTTTTTTGAGAATATCTAAATGGTAGGTGGATGTTTCTCAATTTAAGTTACATGCATTGGGAGCTGATATTATTTGAATCATTAATTACTCCAGTGTCTGAGAATGATGTTTTGCTGAAAGCAAGGGAGTAGGCCTGACACCTGACAGTCACAAATACAGGCATGATAGTTAGCAACTTTGTAATGAAGGTTTTAGATGCTGACCAGTCCACACAGCAGCTCAGTGGTGGCATTAAGACTGACAATATCAACAACAGAATGAACACAGGTAACTAAAAAGTTTATTGTTAAAACTTAAAATGCATTGCACATTCAGATGAAGGTGTGTGCAATATAATATTATTATCAATAAAATAGTTGTGAATTTATATAAATTTTTCATAATTAACTGTGTTACACATGCACTATTCTGGCAATGTGACATTAATTTCAGTAGGTTCCAGGCATAAATGGATTATTCTTAACCTACATTGATAGTCTACAAAAAACTGCTCCAAAGGGACAGTTAACATGGTTTAGGTCAATACCTATTATATCTAATTCATCAAAGGCATCCAAATCAGCAATATTCATCTTAAAACGCACTCACATCTTATACATTTGAGATATTCGCGCTAGTGTCGTGGAAGACAAAGCTGGGTACTCTGAGTATATGTAGAGGACTGTGCCAGAAATATGCCATAAATTGCCAAGAGTGAGTTTCAATTATAAGAATACAACTGATGTGCAAAATAAGTTAAAGAGGTTTGAGAAAGTCTCTGTAAACAGAAATGAAGCTACATATCATAAAACATATTCTGGCGCTTACACATGTGCTATGTGCAAAATCCCGAGTAACACCTAGCTTTATGCCATATCTTTTTTATCTATCTCACACATGCTACATACTTCTAATTTTTATTGTATTTAATAAGTTTAATAGTTTAATCTTATACATCTCCATGCTGGAATTGCGTTTGCATTTGGGAATTCAGAGGCTGACTGAAATGGGCTGCTGTGGTTCCTAATTTAGTGGCTGAGTTTTGGTTGGGTTTTTCTTTGTTTGTTTTCCACGGAGAAGTAAGCCCTGGCTTTGCAGCCATCCACAGCATCCCTATATTAGCTTTCACACGTGTCCCTTGTGTCAACAGTAAAATGAAATAAGAAAAAATCTTTAAAATATAGTATATTTACTTTCCTAACAGAAAGAAAGCAAAGAAGTAGGTCTGAGACTCACCCTTACAAGTCCAATGGCTTGTACTGTGATATATGGATTGCATTAAGAAGCTCAGATGTACTGGGTTTTACACTGTCAGCTGTCTAAATTGTAGACAAATTATTTTATAAACAGGATTATTGGCTCACTATATCATGCATTAATTTGAGTTCTTTTCCCATTTGGACTCACTCTAACAGCTATTTCTTCCATTAAGACTTCTTCAGTCCTTCCTCTTACACATTTTTTTGTTTAATAGGATAACACGTATTTTAGGAAGCTGTGAAATTTCTCCTTGCAGCACAATTTCTTTATAACTCAAGAAAGAAAAAAAAAAAAAGAGGGGGCTGGGGGTGGTGATGGAGCAGAGGGAGAGGGAGGTTATGCAATCCTAATAGCATTCAGAATTGGTTGTATTTTTGTAGACACTGAATAGTTGGCTTATCAGTTTTGCTGAATATTTTAAGTGAAAACAGTTGTTGCTAAGAATGACTTTCTGCTTGTCTTGAACTCCTAGGCTTGTACAAATAAGGTTCCAATTAGCTAAATTTTCCTACTCTAAGTACAGTTTTGACATGTTATTGAGCCAGCAATCTATTCAGGATAGTCTGTAGTTTCATCATGGGGCTTTAAATAACTGCAGAATTGATATGCCACCTTACATGTATTATGAAAAACCCAGAGATTCCCAGATAGGAAGTCAGTGGCCATTACATTTAAGTAGGTACATAACAAAATCTACATACTGCATTGGCGTAGGCAGATTGTTCTGCTGTTCTCATATGACTGGCAACTTGGATATAAGAAAGTGCAAATAACAAAGCTCACAACAAGCTATAAATCTGAAATTCCCACCAACTGTATCAGAATCACAGAAGTTTATAACAAACCCATTTGAATTTTCTAGCTCCCATCTATAATTCCCATGTATTACTAACATTTGTTAACTGAATTATGGGATCTGAATAGCTACAGTCCTAATTGTATAACTATCCACTGTTATTAACCAATTTGAATACCAGTCTATTTGTCCAAACTTGTCTGTTGAAGCACACAGCCTAGTTGCTACCTAAAATTCATCATATTGTCTTGTTAATTTTCCTCTTTTAAAGATCATGTTACACATTCTGGCATTATTAAAGAGCTTAGACTCTTACGTATGCACTTACAAAAACTGCCAACTACATTTTAAGAATAAATACAGAATGCTTATGGGATGGACAAAAAAAAATATACATAATAATTTCCATTAAAATATAAAAAATCCTAGAGTCATTTAGCTAGAGACATGGCAATATTCTTAACTTAAATAACAAAAAAATATTGGCTTTGAGTTTGTTTTTTTTGTTGTTGTTGGTTTTTCAAATTAGGAAGATGTATGTTATTTTCTGCTACCAATGGTTTTCCAGTGCTTTTCTAGAGTATAGGCTTGTAATGAGGAGTGAAATTAAAACCTCAGAGAAGGTTCATCTATTCATTGATTTTCAGACCAGAAAGGATCATTAAAATA
>VWZD01006243.1:17835-34319 GCA_013396695.1 Sakesphorus luctuosus
GTGCTATCTGAAAATATCAAAGGATTAACCTCAATAACAACAATATAGTGCCTTGTGTAAGCATATTGCAGTGTCCTCTGTCATGTGTGACTGTGGCACATAGCTCTCAAGGTGAAAGTGTCACAGAATATTGAAAATACCTATTGGAAGGAAAATATCTTTGAAATTCCTCAAAGGCAAAACTGAAATCATGTGCAGAGATCTCTATGAAGTAGTTCCAGACTTTCTACAGAAGATAGGAGCTATAAAGAAGTGTAGAGTTCAATACTGCACTTTTATCTGGAGTCACTATATGCAATATCAGATGAAAAGTCACTGCAGTTCCTCAGAAGTCAGTGGTCTAAGAATTCAATGTTGGGAGATTACATTAGTCATATAAAGTGTAAGACTGGCAAAAGTGTTAAATATTAATACAAATAGCCACAAAATTGTAAAACAATGCGATTATAAAAGACGGTGTTGTTCTTAGGAATGCAATTAATTATGATTTCATTTTTCAGTGTTCCTAGACACATTACAAAGACTGGTAGATTTAGGATGTTACTATTCCCAAGATAAGGGCTTTCCACAATACATCTTATTTAATACATATATGAAAATCTCCCCAAAATAAAACCCAGTTATATCTCTTAGTAGACACTTAAATTTAAATGTTCAAATGAATTTTTTTTCATTAAGTTTATTCTCTTAACAATTTAATATCTAAATTGTACAACCTGAAAATATGTAATGATTTTCTTAGCATTTATTAAAGACTACTGTACCAGAAAATCAGATTTTTTTTTCTTCAGATGGGCATCAGGAATATTGAGACTTACCAACTCATAATGTAGCTTGTTTAATTGGTGTGAAGATGTGCTTATATGTCTAACTGTGTGTCTGTATGTTCCTCTTCAACGAGGTCTGAACCCCAAATTCCTTGACTATAATATTATAGATTTATAAGTCTCTGGAAGTGTTTTTGTCAGTGCATAGGGCACTTCTTTTTTGTTAGTTAAAGGGCTCATGAGTCTACTTTTTAAAGCAATACTAGAAAAGAAAATATTTTTTAAATGCAAGATTCCATTCAGCGCTTTATGAATACAATACACTCATTAATTCATGAAACACTGTACATGGAAATTTTCTATATATTGGTAAAGACAGATTACCTCAAAAATCAATTTGTAAACTCACAGCATTTTGGAGGGGGGGGGGAGAGGAAAAGAAAAAAGGAAAAAAACTAACAAAATCTGTGTAGATTAAAAATAACATTAAGAAAATACCGAGCACTTATTTAACTGTGTTGACAAATCACACACACAAAAAAACCAAACAAAAAACCAAACAAAAACAAAAGCATGTTGGTTTCTTTTAGCTTCTGTTTGGTTTTACTCTCATTTCTCATCCCTCCACCGAGGAATGGATTCAGAACTCCAGGTGGGGTCTAACTAGAGAGGAGTAGATGGTCAGAGTCCCCTCCCTCGACCTGCTGGACATGCTGCTTGTGATGCAGCCCAAGACACAATTGGCTTTACAGACTGCAAGCACACTGTCAGCTCATTCCAGCCTCTCATCCACCTGCATCCCCAAGTCCTTCTCAGCAGGGCTGCTCTCAACCTGTTCATCTCCCAGTCTATATTGGTGCCGAGAGCTGCCCTCACCCAGGTACAGCATCTTGCACTTGGTCTTCTCAAACTGCGTGAGATTTCCATGCAACAACTTCTTAGGCCTGCCTAGGTCCCTCTGGATGGCATCCCATCCTTCAGGTGTGTCAACAGCACTGCTCAGCTTGGTGTCATCTGCAAATTTGCTGAGGGTGCAATCAATCCTTTAGTCTATGCCATTAATAAAGATATTAAATAACACTAGTCCCAGTATGGACCCCTGACAGACACCACTTGTCACTGAAAGGTTTAATTTAGTTTAGTGTAAATGAAAGGTTTAGTTTAGCTTAGTTTACTTTTATTCACATTTTTATTATTCATTATTGTTACTGTCTTCTTGGGCATGGAATCCTCATTCCACTCATTTCTGTTGCAGAAAATTTCCTCAGAAATTTCATTTGCATAAAAAGAAATAAAAATAGCTTTTGATCCAATATCTTGTAGTGCATTATCTTTGCTGGATTCCCTTTGTTTCCTCAGTTGCTTGGGTTTTTTTTTCCCCCAAGGTTTCTTCATTATGCCTGAAGCATGTCATTGTTTCCAATGTCTGCTATGTAACTCTAATGTCCCTCAACACAGTAGGACAGGCCTGGGAATCTGATGCTGTATTTACTGCATGAACAACAACTTAATTAAGTCGTGCTTTAGAAATATCCTCAGTGCTTTGTTGTTACTATTGCACTTGGGCATGTATCACATTGTTCTGATAAACGTATTGGGAGAATTGTTTTGTAGCTCGTCTTGTTTCTGGAACACTACTGGCTAAGGACCCTGGAACAAATTGTTTCTATTGCACAACTGGGTATAATACTCTCAGTTCCAAAAATGAGCACAAAGGATTCAGATTTGGGACCAACATTTTTCAAGGCAGTACACAACCTGAATAAGAATTAGACCTAGTTTACTTTCGCTGGTACATCATATGACTGACATAAGAGATTATATTTTTTTCCTCCTTACTTTAATAATACAGAAAAGTCAGAATACAATTTGTTCCATTCCTCTTTATATGCATAGCTAGAGAAGGCAGGAAAATAGACAATAAAACACGTTATTATGCATTCTATGAAAGCTGGATGGGCGTTTGCTGTTATAATCGACTGCCTTGCACTCTATGTGGTCTATTTACTTGCATCACTGTCTCAGTTTTTTAAAAAACCCAAGATGTCTGTCAAGGAAAGTGAGGAATCCTCCTGGACTAGAGAGGTCTCCTTCTCCCTGAGCCACCACAACCTTTCAAATTAAGAGAATTTAGGCAGAAAATGTAGAAAAGAGGATAGCAGTTATTTACTGCAAATATACAGAACAAAACAACAACACTGGAACTGAAACTTTCAAACACTGAAGTCCCACTTTGTGTTCGGTGCAGCTACAGCCACAAACAGTCGGGCCCGGGGGGCAGAGGCCGCAGTGACTCCCGAGCATCGGCAGGGGCGGCCGCGAGTGGGTCCTGCTGCTCTGGGGCTGCGGGGAAATGGGATTCACCCACGGCACAAAGGGGCTCCCCCAGCTCTGAGGCTGCTGGGGCAGCCCTCGGCAAAGGGCTCTGAGATCGCGACCTGTGGGGGAACAGCAGCCACAGCCACGGGGAGGCAGGAAAAAACCCCAAGCTCCTAATGCAGGGGTGAAATGCGGGGGGGAGAGGCACCGAAATGCTGCCTCTGGCGATTCTCAGAGGAGACAACAGAAGATGTGCAGGGTAGGGGGTGACCCAGGGCCTCCCTAAAACCCCAGGAAAGCAGCAGCCAGACACCAAAGCCTGTGGGAATCAGCTCTTCCCTGTCCCCTTCCATAGTGGTAATGGGGAGAATTCAAGCAAGAGGGTGTTTAGCATCCATGGCAATCACATAGGTATAGGTATAAAGAAACCAGTTGGGCTTGATTCTCCATCAGTTTTCAACAAGTGCGAATATTTATAATAATAATGGCCAATTTTCGTGAACAAAGATTTGGGAAGGGCTCACCCCATGTGTGCTCTCCGAGCCTGCGCAGAGGATTTTTTAGGTGAGGCACAGCGTGCGCAGAACTGGCCCCACCGTTTAAGTCCTCAGGTTCATTTGCCACGGCCGAGCTAGCTTGGACAGTGACAGTGAAGTCTCCTTAGGACTATCTACAGCACCCAGTACTAACCGGGGGTTGATCCTGCTTGGCATCCGAGATCTGATGGGATCAGATGGCAGGGAGGCATTTAACTGCCAGGGCCACCCGTACTGAGATTCGAACTCGCAACCTTGGGAGTTGGAGACCGGCATGCTCTCCACTACGCCACGGGACTGCCCTGCGATTATTTATACCTTCTTGAAATAAGTACAATGTGAATGAGAATTACGATAAAAAAAGACATTTTCACAATTACTGTCCTTAGACAGGTGAACAGACCCCAGTGCTAGGAATGTCAAAGTGGCAGAGCACTATAAAAGGAAGTCTAAAACTCATGTTCAGAGATTAGTAAAATGTCACAAAAATTATAATGCCATAGCATAATAATTATATGGAAAATTTGTGGATTTGGGAAATGAATAATAAACATGGTATTCCTAGCACTGTAACAATTGCTAACAGTATAGACAACAATAAAAGGTTTCACAAAGTACAGTTTAAAGTAGATTTTACCTTTGGAACTAATTTTGCCCAGCTCATATCTCTCCATATAAAACTAAATAAATTGTTTGGAAAGTCTGCTTAAAATTTCTGGTCTACAGTCTTATCATGTATTTGCTGATTACTTACATGTTATTGTTCTACTTGGAATATTAGATTCTGAGAACACAGAATCACACAATGTTGTGAGTTGGAGTGGTCCTTTAGAGATCATCTAGTCCTACCTCCTTGCCATTAAAGAGACGTCTTTCAATAGACCACCTCATCCAAGATGACCTTGAAGATGGCCAGTGACAGGGCATCCACAACTTCTCTGGAAAACCTCTTTCCAGTGTGTCACCATACTCATTGTAAAAGGTTACTTTCTTATATCCAATCTAAACTTACCTAATTTCACTTTGAAACCATTACCTTGTTCTGTCACCGCAGACCTTGGTATAAAGTCTCTCTGTATCTTTTCTGTAAGACAGAAAAAGGTATAAAAGAGGAAGTCGGTTGCAAAATGAGGCCTATCTGTGCACCTGTCTGGCTAAGCTGTGGACCTGATCTCTGCAGTCTGTCCTGATTTATTACACCCTTTCTTAATGAACTTGATGCCTAAGGATTTTAGTATATTTTGTAGATTTTTGGGATTATATAGGTTACATGGATTTTCCTGGGTTGCTCACAAATTAGGTGGTATTAGAAATTACTAAAAGGTTCTCTCATACATTCTTAAGCTCTCTCAAGGACACACTGTATTGAAGAAGCATCCTGCAAGATAGCTTGGAGACAAAACACAAGAAGAAGGCCTAGAGGTCCCGAGCTTCTCCAAGGGGCAGTTCGGAAGACCTCTATTGGTGAGGCACCAGGGGAAGTGAGAATCATGGTTGGTCATAGAAATCTCATATGTTAATTGCTGGAGAGGTTATAAAAACTGAAACATCCCTGGTCACATATGTGCATGTGTGGGCCTGTTCATGTCTGTGCGCAGACCTCAGGCGTGCATCTTGAAAGCTTTCAATAAAGATAGATCATCTTTCTCCATTAATGTTGTTTCCGAGTGTCTATTTCCACAGGAATTTAGACAACAGGTAACAACCTCTCTGTGTAACTTCACTCTCTATCCTATGTGTGCCAGTGCTTCAAGGACTCAGTGCCAGCTAATGGGGTAACCAGCACGAGAGGAATGGGTGCCAGCTACTGAATTCAAATTGGGGCTGTGAGCAGCCTTGGCTCTTAATGTCAGCTCCTGAAGCTGATAGGGGTCTTAGTGTCAGCTACTGGAGCCTGCAGCATCTTTAACCTCCAGCTTTTGGGCCAGGAAGGTAGTTAAATGCCTCCCTGACATCCAATCCCATCAGATCTTGGAAGCTAAGCAGGGTCATCCCCAGTTAGTACTGGGATGGGAGACCTCCTGGGAATTACCGGGGGCTGTAGGTTCTAGTCCTGAGGACTTCGCTGTCACTGTCCAAGCTCACTCAGCCATGGCAGATGAACCTTAGGAGTTAAAAGGTGGGGCCAGTTCTGTGCACGCTGCCCCTCACCTAAAAAATCCACTGGACAGCCTTAAAGGACCTACCCACATGGGTAGAGCCCTTCCCTAATCTTTGTTCACAAATCCTAGCCATACATAGTGGGGCAGAAACGGTGTGCCTCCCCCAAAAAATACATACTAGAGGGAAAACAGGGTAAGGGACTCACCAGTGGGAGCAGGACCATGAGTCGCAGCTCATGTGTCTGGTGGTAGCTGCTGAGGGGTTGAATGCCTGTACCTTCTTTAAATCTAATGTCCATGGGGTGTGAATGTAGATTTGCTGGTAAATTCCAAGCTAGAGTAACCAGTGAGCTGGGGACCTGTGGGGCAGGTAAGGGGTACTAGGATCTTGGCAGGGTTACTGGCCAGGCAGAAGAGCTGTGCTAGTGCTTGAAGAAACCATAAATTTGTGTGCTTGTGAAGCTGGCTAGTGTGATGTGGTGCTGCACCAGTGAACTTTTGACCCTGCCAGCCCAAGAAGAGGAGGAGATTTAGCCATCTGTGCCTGTGTCTGGACATGGGGGCTGCTGGGGGCAACACTTCATCAGTGGACATCTGCATAGCCACAGTTGTGGCTATGTCCTTGTCCTCTGTGTGTGTCCATGTCTACATGTATGTATGTTCATGGCGGTGCATACTCTGTCGCTACTCCTCAGACCACTCTACAATTTCAGGAATTCCCATTAGCTATTGGTGTAATGAGTTGCACAGTATCAGGAACTCTCACATGGCTAAAGTGGGGCTGGCACTGTCATACCAGGGACTCCTGCTGTCTCACTGTTGTAGTTTTGATGTAAATTCTCTCCCTGCCAGTCACTCCCCATGCCATTAGTTAACAAAAGAAGTAGTTAACTACTACCAATTCCTTTTTGATCATTTTGGGTGGGGGAGACTGGGGAAAGGTGTGGTGGGAAATGGGCTTGGACTGTCTCTTTTGTTCTTGGGGACTACACACAGCTCTGACAGTGTGTGTGCTGCTGTGGGAGAGAAGCCGTCGCTCCTGCTCCTTGCTGCTACTGTGGAGTAAGACAGATTTTTTTCCCTGCCACGGTTGTACTCTTGGTTTTGGCATTGGGGTCCCAGTCTCCACTCCAGTCCCACCGCAGCCTGTAGTGTCGTGGCCTGCCCGCCCTGGCTGCAGCAGCTACCCAGGAGGGAGAAGTTCCAGCTGCTTTCTGGGACACACTGCGGTTCTCCATTTTCCATCTTTCCTTCTTTGTTTGGGACAAGGGAAATAGAAGGAGAGACAGAGTTCATCTGAGTGCTTACCGCTTCATCTGTCTCGCTGGAGAGGGACTGGGAGCTCACCCTGCAGCTAGCTGGGCTGTAACACAGACACTGCCCATAAGTATAACATTTCTCCAGGACGAAACCTGCTGGTCTGGGGGTTGTTCTCTTTTGTTTTTTTGTGGTGTTGGGGAAGCAGTTTGTTCTGTTTACAGTTATATCTATACCTACATATCTATCTATCTATCTATCTATCTATCTATCTATCTATCTATCTATCAATTAAGAACAGTTATCCTTCTTATATCCATTTTCTGATTAAAGTTCCTTTTCTTAAATTTGATAAAGAGTGACGTGATTATTGTGGAGAATTCCCCTCCCCTGTTTGTGGGTAAACATTTTGGTTCTTCCCCTCAAAACTAAGACACTCACCAAAGAGGGGAACAAGAGATCATCCATCACTCATCTCCTGACAGCCTTGGAACACTATTTATCTGAACCATAGCCCAAGTGGACCAGTACTGTTATTATTGGATTTTAGAAAAAAATCCAATAGTTATTGACTTGGATTGTGGTCAGGTTGGAAAGTGACTGATGACTAAAGCCAGTCATCTTGAGACCTTATAAATGGTGGCCCTGAGCAAGGTCCTTTGAGCAATCCTGGACACTAGCAGGCTGTGTCCATCACCTCCATCTGAATGGTATGCTTCTCAGAACTGGCAAATCCTCAAGTTTGCAAAGCTTGGAGGACTAACACTGAAAGCTAATGACTGGGCCTAGGCTGACACCCCAGCTCTTTCAGTCTCAACCCTCACCCACTGAGAAGTGCAAAGAAGTTAAATGTATTGCACTGAACTCAAGGGGAATTTTAACAAGTATATCTTTGTACTTTTATGTATATAGATATTTGGGGCTGTGTGTGCGTGTGAATGGCTTTAAACATCTTATAGCAAATGTAGTATGAATGTTGCCATTTTGGATCTATAAGTCACAGTTACACTTGTAGAAAATCACTTTGTAGATGTTAAATTAGCCAATGATTAAGGCACCCAGACAAAAGGGTTCTGAGCAGGGTCAGTGGGAGGAGGTGGCAGATCCTAACTTTTAACAGTATGCTTCAAATCTGACTGAATTCTAGCTCTAGTATGTCTTTCCCTAAGTATCCTATGACAAATAGGATACAAATAAATAAACACTCATCTTACAGCCTCATTTAAATTAAAAGATTCTTTTTCCTTTCTCTCAGAAGGCTAAGTATAAAAAAACCTACAAAACAAGACACTGTAGTTTTCACAGTGACCACAGAATCACAGTCATATTTATACGTTTGTGACTGATGATCTAATCCCAGGTTCTCTTCCAAATGTAAGCATGTTTTCATCAGCAAACCAAAGAGTTATACTCCTTGCTCATTTTTCTCCCCAATTACTTCTTGCCAATGCTTCAACCTCAACAGCAGAGACAGAGAAATATTTTCTCAAGATTGCTTCTGAACTTACATTCAGTACAAGTACTCAAGGAACAAGATCTGCAATCAGCTTCAAGGTAAAGCTTTTGAGGAGGGTCCCAAACCTTTCCCACATCATGAGAAACTGCTACAATCACTACAAAAACTACTACGTGGTTAGGAGACTAACTACAAGAAGATAATTTTCTCCTCTCTATAGATCTTACCTTTCTTCCCATGCTGATGATCTGCACTCTGTAAAAATGCTGTTATTTCTCTGTTGACTGTGCAAAAATACAGATGAGATTGCTGTACACAGAATATTTAGATGGTGAAAATCTGTCGGATGATGACAAGAACTTCCCAGTCTTTAGCCGTTAAAGATAACTGCTCTGCAGTTTAGTATGTAGAGTTTCCTAGGTGGGATGGCTCCCTAGGGTCTATTAAAAAAAGGCTAAAAATCTTGGATAACCATGTCATGGGTCCAGTGTCTTATCAGGTAAAAGTACAATAGTCCTAATATTACAGAATAATTTAAACTCTGTCTTGGGTAACCTTTTTGTTGCGAAACAGTTAATAATTGAAATCTGGGTTTGTTTTTTTTTTATTTCATGAAGATCACTATGTCAGACATACATTTCAAAATGCTATAAATATATTGCTTACATTCTTTCGTAGTAGTCATTATTGGTTAAGGTATAATATTTGCATTTAGGGTTAACTCTTACTAGACTATCTTTCAAACTGACTCTTACCAGGGAGACTTGGGGCCCATACAAATTAGATTTCCTTGAGGATTTCTGCAATTGTTTCCCTGAGAGACTTGAATATTCTACAGCCTGTCACCATCATGATGATGGCTTGGCTTCACAACCAAAGATTAGGGAAGGGCTCTACCCATGCGAGTGTGTCCTTTGAGCTTGCGCAGTGAATTTTTTTAGGTGAGCCGCAGAGTGCGTGAAACTGGCTCCACCCTTTAGCTCCTAAAGTTCATCTGTCACGGTCGATCAAGCTTGGACGGTGACAGTGAAGTCCTCAAGACTAGAACCTAGAGCACCCAGTATTCCCAAGAGGTCTCCTATCCAAGTACTAACCAGGCCTGATCCTCCTTAGCTTCCGAGATCTGACAAGATAGGGTGTCAGGGTAGCATTTAACTGCCTGTCACCATAAGAGCAATACATAGCAACCATAGCTATGTGAGCAAAACACAAGGGTAGAGAATGGTATGCCAAAAAGGACTTTTTTATATTAGCAAATTTGAACAATTTTTCCTCATGTAATATTAGCTAAACCAACAAAATATCTGTTTTAAGAACTTAGATATTTTGCTTCAAAAATATCTGTACCGCCAAATTTATACAGTGTAGTCCAGGTCTGATTTTACTGTATAGATTATGATACAGATATTTTCCACTGAAAATATAATATTAAATATGAAAATACTTAGGCCACATAATGCTAAATTATGTTATTTTTACGTTTTCCTTACTAGATTTTTTAGTTGTAGAAACACCCACAACATCCTTAAGAACAGCTTAATTCTTTCATGACTTTGCATTTATTTCATGTATCTTAAAATGCCTACACTGCATAAATCTGTGTGAGCTGGTGTCCCTGTCATTCATGTATTTAATGAAGAGAAATATCCATGTATATGTTGCCATATCTTTTATTTGGTTCAGACTTTAAAATTAGGTATACAATTTACGAGTACTTATATATCTTTAATTGACTATGGTGGAAGACTAACTCCATAGAGTCATTTATACCGGAGTATAAATGCTTGTACTTTTATCCTATGAAATACACACCTTCTAACATTGTATCAACTTATTCTGTATTTGTAATGTCATTGCTGTAGAGAAAGTTCAGTGGTCTCACTATGTGCTTGTACCATGTAAAGTCTTCAGCACTTGTGCAGCCTCACCTTGAATATTGTCTGCAGTTTTGGTCACTGCAATATAAGAAAGATATTAAGCTATTAGAGAGTGTCCAAAGGAGGGCAACGAAGATGATTAAGGGCCTTGAGGGGAAGCCACATGAGAGCAGCTGAGGTCATTTGGTCTGCTCAGCCTGGAAAAGAGGAGACTGAGGGGAGACCTCATTACAGTTTCAACTTCCTTGGGAGGGGAAGAGGAGGGGAGACACTGATCTCTTCTGTGTGGTGACCAGTGACAGGACCCGAGGGTATGGCTTGAAGTTTTGTCGGGGTAGGTTTAGGTTGGCTATTAGAAAAAGGTTCTTCACCGAGAGGGTGGTTTAGCATTCAAACAGGTTCCCCAGGGAAGTGGTCACAGCACCAAGCCTGACAGAGTAGAATTGTTTGGATTATACTCCTGGTCACATGATGTGACTCCTGGGGATGATCCTGTGAGGGCCCAGGAGTTGGATTTGATGATCCTTACAGGTCCCTTCCAACTTGGCATATTCTCTAATTCTGTGAAATGTGTTTAGGTACCATGGGTAATAACAATACCGTGATAAATAGTACTAATACTAAAATGAATAGGTATTGAAAAAAATACTCTTCCATAATATATACTGGGATGAAGGGTCCAGGAAAAATAAACCTACATAGATTAAGATAACACCTTGTCTGAATTTCTCATTACGATGTCTGCATAAGGTTGTTATATGGATTTATAGAAATGGATAAATGACATACTAAAGGAAGAAAAGGTGTAGAGCAAGTCTGTTGGTCATGGGTCTGAAAAACACTTGTTAGGATATTCTGTCAAAGACTTCTGTTTCTGCAGCATTGTTTCTATATTTCTTTAAGAGACTGGATTCTATGTCGACAAGCCTATGGGGCATTTCTGTGAATCAACAGACTCTAAAAAGAAATGTAGTTTTAAAAACTGTTTCATTGTATTGTCTTTCAGCCCGATCATAATTTCAGCTTTATATTTGGCCAGAAGCATGAAAGTAATTCTCTCAAACTGGAGAAGTGAATTCTTTTAAGCAATCTTAGGTAACTGCTTTTTTGGGGATTTCTTATGACCTAAGGGGTCATCTTAGAGCCTTGTGCTTCTCTGAAGCACAAAAGCACGTTTTTTTTAGCTGACAATGATTTGTTTCATACTATAGAAACAATATACACCTATTTTTGATCATTAGTACTTCTATTAATTTCACAGGTACTATAACAGCAATAGATGAAAATATTGCTGTATCAGCATTTAAAAAGTTATATTAAAAAATGAAGTGATTCTACGATATTAACAGTCATTTTACAAAGGCAGTGTTTTTTTATTTATCTTTCCATTTTGAAATATGATTCTAAATAATTTACTCATGTTCTCAATAAGATTTGTCAGGAAATGTAACAACTAATAATTGTGGTGTTAACCTTATGAGTGTCACTTCCCCTTTGTACACCTCCTGAATTTGTGAACCCTGAAAATTTTGATCTCTTGTCCATAATGTAGTCCTATTAGCACTGTAGGCTATTTTGAAACAGTAGTTGTTGCAACACACTGCAGCAACAACTAAAATTATATTCTTTCCTCCTCCCCCCCACCTTTTTTCTTTAAAGCTGTCTGGACAGATCTCATGCATGTATTCAAACATACAGCAGGGAATGTTTGCAAAGTTTTTATGGTGTGCTTTAAACAGCTACACATTTTTGGTTTTGAGGGAGAGTTTTACCCTGGAGGAGAAATCCTTCAGAGATAAGAATGAGAACACAAGGACTCAGGAAAAAAAAAAAGGTTCACAAATTTGGAGAATCATTAGTACTAAGAAAGGAGGAGGATACATCTGTTGATTAAATGATTTTTAGAGATAATTAAGTGCATTCATCCAGAAATAACAAACATTGCACATCATTTGCAGGCACACATGACTTTCTTGAAAACAAGAGAGAATTAAACAGAACCTACAAAATAATCAGCAGCTTGAGGGCAGTCAAAACTGTGTCACTGTCATGACCTTCCAGAGTTTGTACCAGCTTTCATGCAACAAAAGTAGGGACCAGGTGCTGAATGCTTTATTAATAGGATATAAATATAGATACAGGAAGCTGAAATGAGGGAATCCTTTTCAAAAGTATTGACCAACTGTTCATTTCATAAGTAATCAATCAATATTCCCCAATAATACTACATAGTTTCGTTTATTTCTTGTGATTCTTACCTCAAAAAAAATCACATATGTTTTTCCAAATGTTAGGTGTTTTTATAAAGAATTCATCCTGCAGAGAAGCTTCTGATGCTTTGTCTAATAGGACAGATATATGAAGAAGAATTCAAGGACAAAATGCACTGCAATTCACACGAGTAATGTTCTCTGAACTACAGAGTTAGGGCTACTGTATGTCGTGAAGAGCAAGGAATAAACAGAAAGACATGTTAGTGTGATATTTATACCATCTTAATTTATACTTGGAGTATTTGTGATTAGTACTATTTTTGATACCTATTTATACTCTGACATCCCTTAAATTGTCAGAAATTTTTAGTTCTTTCTTCAAAGAAAAATACTTCTGGTCAGAGCAGCGCCCAGGAGTTCATGTTTCAGAGTTAGCACCTGACAAGGACTTACTTCCAAGTGATCTGAGATATTTGATACAGTTACTGTTGCATCTAAATTTCACCACTTAGAAAAAAACACACAAGAGGAATTTTCACCCTTGCTTTTCATTCCTGTCCCTCTGTACAGGTATTTATGCTTGTGTAAGTTTTTGACTCTAGTCTTCATCATCCGTTTTTGTTGGTTGCACAGAGAGCACCAATAAAGAACTGGAGACATATACATACAAGAACCCAATAAACCCATTTATACCTCTAGCTAAGATTTAATCTCTATACCTATAAGCTTTCTGTATGCAGTGCTAATTTGGGAACAAATTCTATGAAGTGAGATGATGTGTTTTAACTAGAATATAGTCTGTGGATGTGTTTGACCAAGATACACACATGGGGGTACATGTTTGACCCCAAGTAAGTGTTGCTGTTTTGAATCCTAATGAAATTCTCTCTCCCTACCAACACAGAATTTGGTAGCTAATGCCAACTCCCATGCCACTAGGTAACAAAAGGGGGTGGCCAACTGCTTTGAATTCCAACTTGATTGCTGAGGAGGTGAGGGGGGAAGGGAGAGGTTTCTCCAGGGTGGGGGTGTGTGTCACTTTTTGGCCAGCTGTGGTGACGGGAAGCCATCGTTTGTTGGACTCGTGAAGGTGTGTGGAAGGAGCTGAGTTGCCCCAGTTTCGGCCACTCATGACCCCAGCTCAGCTGTGGTGTTCTGTGCTGCTCGTCAGAGGGAGAGAGGAGAGGGAAAGGGCCTTGGATTTCTGCTACAGATCCCTTTCCTGAGCTAACTTTCTGTCTGCAGAGGAGTGAGTACCACCACCTCCAGCCCCTGTCCCTAGCCTCTCATCCCTGACCGGATGACGAGGAGAGGACTCCGCATTTGCCTGCCAGAGGGTTCCACCCCATCCGTTTTTGTGGTTTTCATCTCCCACGTGAGTCATTCCGAGGAGTCAATACCTCACCCTCACCTTTTCGTCTTTGTTTTACTGGAGGATGTGACTTCATGGCTAGCTGAGGCGTGGCAGCGACCCCTGCTGTCCGTAGATATAATTGCACCAAAAGGAGCAAAGACAAAAATTTAGTTTCATTTAAAGGGTTTGTTATTTTCTTTGGGGATACAGTGCAGTTGTTTGTTCTGTCCCAGTTTTGTTTATATATATATATGTATATTTGTAGTTAGGAACTGTTATCCTTTGTTTCTGTACATTTTTCTTATTAAAACTCCTAACTTTCAAAGCTGTGGTGATTCTTGGGGGAGGCCTTTCTTTTCTGGTCCATATAAATATCTTAGTTTTCTCCTAAACTAGGACAGTAAGTAGTTACTGACCTTTTTACCAACTATTGCTTTATGAGAAAACTAGTGTGTTGACCCCACCTGGCTCCAGATGGCCAACAAGCCACCCTATCAATCCTACTTCATCAACAGGATAGAAAGAGAAAATATGATAAAAATATTCTCTGCTCTAGTGCTTGAAACACCTCCTCAGCCTATATCTTCAGTGGCCTTGGTGTCTGCATAGCTCTTTCTCTCACATATTATCAGTCCTCTCTCTCAGCTTCTGTTACATGGTGTTGTTCAACATTTCTTAAATATGTTATGACAGGGGTGCTACTAACACCACTGATTGGCTCAGCTTTGACCAGCAGCATGTCCATCTTGGAGCCAGCTAGAAATGTCTCTGTCCTACATGGGATTAGTTTCTGCTGTCTTCTCACAGAAGCCACCCTTGTAGCCCACCCCACTTCTACCAAGACCTTGCCTCATATACCCAATACAGAATGTTAAAAAAGCCACAGATTGGAGTAAGCAGATGAACTTACAAGACAGGTCGCTCCTGCTATTAGACATGACTAAAGCCTGAGGAATCAGCAAAAGCCCATGCACTCTGCTTAGCAAGGCTGAAGGAATTATCATTCTGATACTCAACAGTAAGCTACAGAGCAACTTTTCTCGTACGGTTAGATTGGCCAGAATTAAATCAGTTTTCTATTTATTTATTTACTTGTTTAGCTTGAACTTCTTCATTGTAAAATTGGAAATAAAAGTAGTACTGATGAGGAAGCTTTTTACATTTCTACCAGAAATTACAGTAGAAAGTCCAAGAAGACATATCCAGTGCATTCAAAATACTTCAGGTATAAAAACTGTTTTAGGAAAGTGTTAGTACTCTACACATTATCAATTGCTCCTACAGGTCTTGCAGTTCCTGAACTTCATGAGGAAACATAAAACAGGCCAAATGCTAAATAGTTTAAGCTAATTCTTTGATTAAACCTGTTTTTAAATAGACCCAGCAATTTTGTTGTCTCTCGGCCATAAGAAACATGATTGTTTCTATTTCCCAAACCTAAACACTTCTTGTATATATACATTGCTAATTTACGAAGTGTGGTAAACAGATTGCGTATTCCCTTTGAAGACATACAGTGTACACGGGTTTTTTCCATACCTGTTGAAACCAATGTTATCATAAATAAACCAATACATTATAATCTTTACTGATTAAGAAGAACCAGAATGAGATTACAAATAGATTAGATTAACAAATTTTTACTCTCTTCATTTGTAACTCATTTTTTAGAACAGGCAAAACTCTTCCCTGTCTCAAAGAGATAATTTTTTTTTAATTGAATATAAACAAATTTCACATGTAATACTCTATCATAATGTGTCATGTTTTAATATTGTCAGATCAGGCAAATTATTACATTTTAATATTAACTTAATATGTGTGCATGTTTATTTGCCTCAGTTCTTTCAGTCAATGAAATAAAACTGTACATAGATCACAGACCTTCTAATTTAGTTACATTATCGTGGCAAAAATTAAGATTCCTGAAAGAAGAGGAGTAATCAAATTCCCTATAGAGGGAGTGAAGATTCAGATCCTAATTTCTGCATGGGAATTGGTAGAAGATGATAACATAAAGATCCCGTTCACCTACCTGAATAAGTTTTTCTCATCACCTTCAGAAGATAAGACTTAATCTAGTAGGGATTCTTCTTTCTAATAGAAAAAAAAAACAACCAAAAAAAAGAAAAACCAAACCAAACCAAACCAACAAACAAACAAAAAACAAAACAAAAACCAACCACCCAAACCAAAGAAAGACAGAAGTTGAAAATAGGATAGGACATTTTTATTGTAATCTGTCTCCAGCTAGTTCCATTCCTACATGTGAGACCTAAGATTAGCTTGCATTCCTCCTAACTCCATTACAGGCCCATCAGTGACAGCACAATGATCTGTCTTCAAAAAATGTAAGATCTGTTACTGAGGATACTTCACAGACTGGTTGTCACAGCAGTGTCCTAGGAGATAAAAGTTCAAAGTCTTTCCATCTGACAGGGTCAAAAAAACAAGCTTATGAATTCCTAATTCATTCTTAAACTACATCACAGCTATCAGATGAGATGTAATGTTTATACAAAAACCTGACAGTGGCAAATCACATTTATGTTTTGGGGGTTCTTAGAGGTCTTGGATCACACATATGAGTCACATTTGAATTC
>VWZD01006244.1:0-33977 GCA_013396695.1 Sakesphorus luctuosus
ATAATCACTTACTATGTACCATAAGATGGCATCTAATCCCTTTGCATTATTTCTCTGAGCTTTTCTTCCAAAAGTGTAAGTGGATCTTCTGGACATGCAACCAACACACCACAAAGCAGCATCTGCAAAAAGAAACTGCAAATTAACACCTTGGTACAAACAGCAAAGTAGCATCTAGTTATGAAACTGTTAAAATAAACAAAAGTTTACCAGCATCTTTTAAAATAGTGCAAAATAGAAGCATTTCTTTTTATCACTCACCTTCCCTTTCAGTTTTTAAAGGTAATATTGCATATATCAGCATATTTCAATTGCTAGACTTCAAAGCATGGTGTTTAGGATAGTAATAAAATATATGGCATTTCTTTAACAATTCCTACTAAGAATGTAATTGCTTTTAATAAGCATTAAAGAAAAAATATGTAGAAGCTTGGATAATTTTATTTACTTCATGAAAATCAGAATTTAAAACAAGTTCAATACTATGGAGTAATGAGTACATGGGGCAAAAACTGACCTTGTAACCAGCATTGTAAATGAAACGCAGCTTAAAAAATATTTGTTTTCAGGATTGTTTTATCATACAACTTTACATTATCTTTTAGTAATAATGCACAATAACCAATGAACCATTTTTCTCATTTGTTCTTTAGCTTGTCTTCAGCTAAAGGACATGGACCATTTACTTTCGGACTTAAGAGTTCATGAATAGCAAGGAAATCCAAAGTATATTGATTGTTTAAAGTATATGGACAAATTGCAGTTATGTAAGTGAATATTTAATGGAAACTATAAACTTATAAAAAATTCACAACATGACATGCAACAGTACTTCCCTTTCAAGACATGGCCTCTTGCTACTATTAAATCCATTTGGAGCAAGTGTTTGAATCCTTTTCAAAGAAGCATTGTATGAATCTAAGTTAAAACCAATATGAAAAGGTGAAGAAAATGATTTATTTGTGCACAGATAAAATGAAAGGCCACTGTCTTCAGTTTAGACGCCTTGAATATTTACAACTCTAATCAACCCACTGATTCCAATCTCAGCATAATTTCAGTGTTCTTAACAAAAAAATAATTTACAAGGTATATATTGATGGTTGACTATATTACAAAAATATTAAAAATCCATCACTTATCATTGCAGTTCATGAGAAAAAGTATCTTATTAATTAATAGACAGTTAAATGGCTTTCATCACAAATTTTCCTATGGACAGATTTCCCAAAGCCAATCCCAGCGCTGGTCAGCAACTCCCTCTGCTGGATGAAGCAGTACATGTCTGTCATTTTTATGCCATTTTTTTATTCAAGTTTTGTTTGCCTTTGTTTTCTCCCTTTTTCAAACAAACACAGATAACTTCTTCTCCTTTGTATGTTCTGAAAGGCCTCCAACACAAGAAATCCAAACTATCCAGCCATATACTGGATTTCAGTGCCTGTTTAACATTTTAGAATGTTAGTTACTTAATTAAGGAAGACATTATCACACCTGGCCTTGCAATCCTCATTCAGGTACTCTTCAGTGTTGCTTGGATCACATGTAAAACTCTCAAAAATTATGTCCATTCTGCCAAACAATTATATCTGTACAAGTCTGGCTATTTCTATTAGACTTCTACGAGACTCTCAGCAACCTGAAGGAGTCCCTCATGAATGTTTCTTACTCATTCTTCTTCTTAACACTTTAGCCATTAACACTTCATGGCAAAATCAATTTGGGTCACACAGCAGAAAAATATAAGGCCAGTTCTGCATCCATATTTAATTCTAAGAAAACAGCTACTAACAACAGTGAAAGTTGTCACATTCAGAGTGTTTGCAGGATTACAGTTTGTCTGACTTTTAATGAATACTGTATAAATTCGGATGAGAACTTAGAGAGAAATCAGGCTGGAAGGAAATGCTCAGATGCAGCAGGGAATCCTAAATTATTTGGACAAGATTACTTGGACTCCAATTGTGTTTGGACCATGTTCAAACCACAACCTCATCATAAAAAGACTTAAGCAAATGGCCATCTTAGAACTTTGTATCCTTTATTTTGAGAATATGTGTATAAATGTTCAAAGGTCTCACCTCAGCTTTGATGTTCCTTAATACAAGGACCAGTATCATCTCATTTATCTTCACACCACGCATACTGTAACTTCCTAAAGAAATTAAAATATAATAAACTAGAAATACAGCTAGATATCAGCAACCACCAACTTCTAAGAAACAAGAAAAAAAAAAGATAAAAAGATCTTACCCAGGGTAATTTTTAACTGGTTCTTCCTTTTAAGAATCTCAATTTAATCTTATTCTTAATTCTTCCATTTTTAGTTCATTAATTTAATGCCACTGCTGTTACAATGCTGTATATAGCTATAATACTGTATCTTTTGCTGGGAAATGTAGATATGAGCTATTCTTGAAGAGCTGAATCAAGCAATGCACCTCATGCAGATCTTATATTTTGTTTTTCTGTGCTTAAAAAACAAAGCATGATCTAGAGACAGACTCTCAGGAGAGCTACTCGGTCTGCATGGTAGTACTGCTCTGTAATTATTCTAATTGGTTCAAGATTTCTTTATTAATGTTTCCATGGAAATCCTGGCTGTAATAGCTGCTTGCAAATGAAGTCTATTTTGGTAACTTAAAAGCATCAGGATGTCTCTTAATCTTGTACTTGTGTATGGTGCTTTTCTTTGTTTGAAGGAAACTGAAAAACAGCTGCTGCAGATTTGGAAACAGAGGTGAATGTGACAAACAGGAAGGAAACTAAAGAAACCCAGAGCATCATGTTAAGAATCCCAAGGGCAAACCCACCGATTCTGTTTCCCCCCAGCCCTTCACGCTGTGCCAGTTTCACTCTCTAACACTTCGTAGAAGTTTATTTACTCCTGCGCCAACAAAAACACCTAATCCACCAGTACCTGAAGTGTGGTCCGGCACCACCTGTATCTTTGACAGGCCTTTAAAAACCACGGATTGCACCCACAGCACCCGAGGAGGAGGGAAATCCAGTGGTGCTTCTGTAATTAACACTGAAGAACTTAAGCACATCAAGGAAGGTGCCAATGCAGTTCACTGGGTTTGCCCTCATTTCAATTCTCGTTTAAACATGGATTTAAAAGCAGAATGACGTTGTTCCACCTTGTTTCTGTCTTTAAAGTTTTCATAAATTGTTCGAGGCAGGCCAGTGACAAAAGGAGCAGAACAAAACCACGGCCCAGGCCAGCATGAGGGGTGTGATGGCCCGGCCAGCGCTGAGGGCACAGCGAGCCCGTCCCGGGGAGCTGCAGGGGCCGAGGGGACCTGTCATGGGGAAGCGGGGCGATCGCGTCCCGCCCTTGGTGCTGCCGGGGCAGGCCCTGGGCCCGCCGGCTCCAGGGAGACAGGCTGCCCATCCCCGGACCACCAGCGGGTGGCGGGGACAGGGGCGGCGAACACGGCTGTGCCCCCACCTCTGGGGACGATGCGCCTGCCACCTCTGGGGATGATGTGTCCCCATCTCCGGGGACGATGTGCCCCAACCTCTGGGGGCGATATGCTCCCACCTCTGAGGATGATGTGTCCCGACCTCCGGGGACGATGTGTCCCCACGTCTGAGGATGATGTGCCCCCATCTCTGGGGATGATGTGCCCCCAACTCTGGGGATGATGTGTCCCCACCTCTGGGGACGATGTGCCCCCGTGGGGGGGCCATGGCGCAGGGCAGCCCTTCCCACCCTGCCCGAGGGGGCAGCCTGCCCGCAGTGCGGGGCCATGCCGGCCTGGGGGCGCGGGTGATTCCTTCCTAGGGAACAAATCCTGACCCACATCGTTGCTCTGAGGTTCGCGCGGCGATGCGGCCGAGCCCTTCCCGCGCCCCTCACATGGAGCTGCCTCACACGAGCAGCGGGGCCGCAGCGGGGCCACGCCGGATGGGGCGGTGCTTGGGCGGCGATGGCGGAGCCCCGGGCCCGCCGGCAGGTGAGGGCAGCGCAGCGCAGGGCAGGGTAGGGCTAGGCAGGTGAGGGCAGCGCAGGTGAGGGCAGCGCAGGGCAGGGCGGTGCAGGCCCCGGCGGTGCCCACCGGCCCGCCCTCCCTTCCTCCCTCCCACAGCCGTGCGGCACCTCGGGGGACTCTGGGGCCTGGATTAGTTTTAGAAAAGCCTTAATTTGTTTGATTTTTTTTAAATCCCCGAAAGCATGCGTCTGATCACTGTGTTTACTTAATGGGCTGATTTGCTGTTACATTATTAAAGTTATTTGTGTACCGCCTATAATTCAAAGCTAAACAAAGTGTTTAGACAAGGATGAGGATGGAAAACGATTTTGTTTTTGAAGTGAGCTCTTGGATTATCATAATTAACTTTGACCTGTTTTTTATCTCCTTTTTTTAACCCTGAAGGAATACTGTGGTGTTTGCCTGATGAGGTGGTGGCAACAAATCTGTGGAATTTAAAAGGACTGGTTTGCTTCTCAGAAGTCATAGCTATGACTAGTCCAGCAGTCATGGATAGGTCTCCCGGGTCTTCAGCTTAGCTAATTAGTTCTGCGTCCAACTTGGTGAAAATGGCCTTTGATGGCATTTGTATCACCCTTTTATGAGAGCCAGGTGCTCATAACATCATCCTGACTCAGAAACAGCCTTCCTCAGTTGTTTGAGTGATGCTGTGACCAGCAGAGTTCCTAACATTGTGGCTGTTCCTTTGTCAAAGGACCTCAGGGTACTACAAAATGCCATAATTTTTGGATGTAGTAGTCTGCAAATCAGCAGTTTTGTTTTCCTACAGTGCCCAGATAGATTTACACATTCATTTCAGGGGACACAAGGAAAAATAAAAAATCCCAAACATGTTTGGTGAATATTCCTAATAATTTTGAATGGGAGGTTTGCTGTTGGTTAACCTGAGAGTCACATGTCTCAAGCTCTAATTGTGTGTTCCTTTTAGTTTCTACTTTCAAGAGAGGTAATTAGAGGACTTGAGGAAAAAGGATGGAAATCTTACTGTTGTAAAACAGCCTTTTTACCATGAGATGATGGTTGGGTACAAACTTAGAACAATGCGTCCTACAACTGAGAGCTGAATTTCATCTTTGTACGAAATGTTAAGTGATAACTAAGTGAAATGTCTCAAGCTTGGCATCAAGTATTTAATTTTTGAACCCTGACAGACAGCAGTCCTCCAGTGTCAACCCAGAGCATGGATGCGGATGCTCTACAGAAACTTATTCATTTGCTGCAGGCCACAGATGATCCACTAATTCAAGAGCAAGCTTTAATCACTCTCAGCAACAGTGCTGCCTTCTCTGTGAATCAAGTGAGTATTGTGCTGTAGAAAACAACATGTCCAATGCCAGCCAGGCTGGCAGATGAGAGGTCCTGTTTTGCTGAAGAATGATGCAGAACTGAAAGCTATGATGGCCTGTGCTCTAAAATCCATTTTGTGTCTGTGCCTTAATTTCTGCTAGCCCCAAATAATTTAATATACCAGCTTCACAGGATTTATCAAAGCATAATGTTTGGACAACTTCAAGTCCTTATGGAGTTTATATTTTGAAAGTGCTGTAAATACATCTTTTTTTTGCTTACAGTTATGTTGAATTGGAGGTTAATACTTTCTGTTTCACATCTGAAATTTACTGAGATAAACTGATTTTTTATCCTCACAAAGTTGTATGCTGTTTGCATATTAGTAATTTTCCAGCTATCCAGGTATCTTCAAATCATTTGGACACAGGATGCAGAAAAACTTTGAACTGGATGCAGATTTTCATGTCTTTTTAAAGTTTAATCTCCATGGTCCCACTGGTTTTTATGGTTTTTATTTTGTCCTTTTTGTATGGTACTTATGACAGCTGTCTATTTTGGCTTCTCAAAGCTGTTTTGTTAATATAAATCTCAGAGAATAGAATGTAACTGAAGCCCAAGGCCCATTGACCCATTTTTCATTTTCTTGAAAACAGTAATTTTTTTTTCATTGACAGAGTCTAAGTTAGCAAGATTAAAATAGTAATAAAATCAAGTGTAATGGAAAAGAAAAAGTTTCTGAACTTCTATCATAATTATATGATGCTGCATTTTGAAATTCTTTTTAGTCAGGACTTCTGGGTACTGTGAACTGTCTCAGCTGTTCTGTAAAGTCATTATGCAATAATTTGCTTTTGTTCTTTATAAACTAAAATGCTTTAGGCATGCTTTGCAAGCCAGATTTTAAAAGTAAAGGTGTTGTGCCATTGTCCAGTATCATCAAATAATACTTTGTCCCTAAGCAGGACCATTCTTAATCTCAGGGGAAGCAACAAAGCAGTATCTGCTCACAGTCTCTCTTTAAACAGAACAGTCAGTTCTGGAAGTTGTCATTCACATATTCCATTTTTGTTAAAATGGAAACTTTGAGAAAATATTTCAGCATTTAATTTAAAGTTTTAAAAACCTTACTAAATTTCTTTCATATTTCAGGATATAATCCGAAATTTGGATGGCCTTTCTGTTATTGGAGGGATGCTCTCTGATTGTGTTCCCAAAGTTAAAGAAAAAGCACTAAATGCGCTTAATAATTTGAGTATGAATGTCAAAAATCAGGAAAAGATACAGGTAAGTTGATTAAAAGGAAAAATCATAGTAATCGAGGCACAAGAGGTAGTACAGGACCTTCAGCATGTTTGTTAAAGACAAGCCAGGATGCCAAAATGTTTTGATGACAGACATAGGAGTCAGCAGGTCTGGATGATCTGTGTGTCCCAAGAGTGAAAGGGTAACTCAGAAATGCATCGCTGAGCTGGCACTTACTTTTATTTTAAAAGACAGGAAACTTGGCAGCTTGTGTTCTGCTTCCACCAAATGCTATCAAACAGAGATTGTGCTGCTAAGTTTGTAGTGAAATTATGTGAGTCAAAATGATTTCCAAACATACCTGGAACATGAGCAGTGGTTGTTTAATAGAATGGATTGCAGACTGAACTTGGCAGGACTCCCTGGGAGAGGGACAAGAAAACAGCAATTGAGCTCCTGGGTTTGTATGAAACCAATTTTTCAGGTGATACTTTCATCTTTAAAGAACAGCGTGTATAAATGATAACAAGTTCCACTGGTAAATATGGTAGATGCCATAGATAGGAAAGGAGTAAGCATCAAGAAAAAAAGCTACTTTTGACACTACCAGATTAATGAATAGATCAAGTGTCCAGGCAGTGAGCTGAGGCAGATTTGAAGACTTCCACTGGTTTTTTTCAGTAGCTTGATAAAAAGGCAGTGTGATTGTATGTAGTAGGTTGCAGCAACTTCAGCGATGAGCAGCTTTTATTAAGTAGTTCTTGCTAATATTTGTCTAGGTAGAAAATAACTCCTTTAGTAAAGGCAAAGTAAATTCTTTCTTAGTTAGGCTCCAAGATGGATTGCATATTTTCTTACAAAAGAAACTTTAGTAAAAATAGTTGTTAATGTCAGTTGTCATCACTGTTCCTACAGACTGCTTCAGTAAGGGGCCATATAGTTGGAAGAAACAATTTCATTCCAAGTCTTGTCTTTAGCTTGTTCTCAATGTTTTAGATGTTAGTTGCTATAAGTGATTTTTTAAATAACTCCTTAAAGCAGCTGTGCCACTTCTGAGATGGAGTAAAAGCAATGAAGGTTTTCAGAGCAATTTATGCTTCAGAAAGGTTAGTGTGCTTGTATCAAAAACTGTATTCTCTTTATCTCCTTCCCCTTTTCCCCAGGTATATATTAAACAAGTCTGTAGGAACGTTGAGTTGGCTCCCCTGAACTCTGATCTACAGCTGGCTGGACTCAGGCTGTTGACAAATATGTCTGTTACCAATGACTACCATGAAAAGATGATAAACTCAATTCCATGTTTTCTTCATTTGCTTTCAGAAGGAACTGAAAGGACACAGGTACTGGGTGGTGTTATTGTTACAAGCCATTTGTGAAGCTGCTTTACTGGCCTCCTTTTTTGGTGTTTTTGTAAAATGGTTTAGACTGTGCTAACAAACCCTGAATATGCATTAATGACAGTAGATACAGATTTTGTGCACTAAAATATGGATCTGTATTACTTTCAGAATATAAATTCAAAAAAGGGGGAGGGAAGGGAATCTTAGTAGTGGAAACATTAGGGCAGAGCTCTACTAAAGCAGTGGAGCTTGCACTGTGATTGTCCTGTGCCTTTGCTACAGCAGCTCCAGAATTCTCTTCTGCTCTAAACGTTGCTACTGCATCCCAGAGCAAGGAGAATCTGCATGGGAAAGGGTTCACTGATGCATGAATCTCTCTAGGGAAACATGCTGAGCAGTGATCCGAAGTTACAGACTTTTGTTTCCGTTATGCTTGTTACACCTTTTGCAACTCTAGTGACTGCAGTGGGAAATTGTGCTTATTTGTGAATTATGTAATATTGTAACGAGAGCTTCAGTTGGGGACCAAACTCAGCATTTATTCAACATGTCCTGGTACCATCAGTGTACGTGGTTGTTCTATCAGATCAAAGCCAGTTTATCAAAACACAAATTTCCACTAAACATAGCACACCTATTTTACTTAAGTACAATAAGGAACTTGGCCCTTTCCCAGTTTTTAAAGATTCATGTCACAAGATCCAAGAAAGTACAAAGGTACATTTGTATATGCTGATCATTTTAAATATAGTACTTAAACATCCTCTCTGTATTTTAAAAATATTCTCACATTATGCCTACTGGGAGTTGTATATAGATCTTATTTTGATGTTAAAGTCAAAATGAATGTGCTTCTGACATGTCTATACCTTTGTTTTCCCTATACCAAAGAAGTGCACAACTTAAGATGTTAGTTGACCCATTCTACCTTTTTCCTCTCCAAGTCAATACTGATATTATTGATGCCTGTTACTGCTGTACTTACTGTTTTGAGCTTGTATGTTCCTCCTTTCAGATTCAAGTTTTGAAAGTACTTGTGAATTTATCTGCAAACCCAGCCATGACAAGACATCTTCTCAGAGCTCAAGTAAGGTTCTTGCTTCTTCATTTTAATTTTAGAATACATACATGTGTATCTGTTGAGATATGTGCATGCACTAGAAGAATTTTAATGTATTAGAAATACTATTTGCAATTCCAAAATAAAATTTTAGGCAGTACTTTGTTAAAATCAGTAGCTAGCAGTGCACACTCTTTCAGAGGGGCAGATACTGTACTTGCAGAGGGACAGGCACTGGGCCTATGCCCCTGGAGACAGCTGGCTGTACTTCTGGTGTACCACAGATAACCAGTGATAACTTGAAGCCTGTTCTCACCTTCCCTTGCCACTAAATGAGTAGTAACATGTACTTCAGTTTGCAATATATATAAGGAACCCCAAACCTCATTTCCACACACACAGTTGGTATATAGATTGAAAGCCAGGTACAGATATCAAATAGAACCAGTACTGTAAACGATCCTTCTCAGCAGCTGTTTCTGTGGCCAACATACTGTACCAAAACCAACCAAATTCCACTGAAATCCCCACCCCTTTACTCAAGTGCATGCATGAAGCCATTATCTCTAAGTGAACTTCCCCTGTGCATTTACTTCATGGAGAACTTTATGGCACATTTGCTGTGCTGTCCTTGGCGGGTTTGTTTCATTTCCTCATCAAAACAGAGTCAGGGGTTGGAATGGTGCTGCATCCTCTTCCCCCTTACCAGAGTAACTTTCTCAAAACACAGTGGCCTGTATTTGTGAGCTACCTGCCATGAGCAGAGCTAGTCTAGATATATTGGTAGCTAAATATTCAGTTCTGTTAAAAGTGTATCTTTTTCTCATTTATCAGATGTGCTAACATATAAACATTCAGATCACTGCAGAGGGCAAAATCAACGTTATTGGGAAGGAAAGCAGACCCTCTCTTCCCAATGGGAATTTTCCAGCCAGCCACATTTTGGAGATTGAAAATACCAAGTGTTTATTAGGCTGTTGATGCACAAGCCAGTCTTCTAAAGAGGAAATGTGCATACTGTGCAAGTTTCTGACATGCTTTCACAACACATGAAGTTCTAGGATTTCATACAGTTTCTGATTTAGGTGCAATTTCTTTTTCCATTTTCTAAAGTTAGATTCAGTTACACGTACTTACTGCTGGTGATTAAGTATGGACTATTTGTTGAACATCCTAGGTGCCATCATTGCTGTTACTGTTTGACAACTGTATAAACAGAGACATTCTGCTCAGAGCCCTGGCGTTTGCTGCAAACTTGAAAAAGAACATCAACAATGAAGATGGCACCACCATTGAGGACCAATACAGTGAAGACTCAATTTTCTTTACACTGTGCAGGGACTCTGCCCCCTTTACTCAGAAACTGGCATCTTTGCTGCATCACCCTGATACAGAAGTGAAAGAACAAGTTGTGAAAATATTAACACAATAGTGTTGTTTTCTAAAAACAGACTGACATGATGGATATATTTAATCTTGGGAGTGCTTTGCTAAAAAAACCTTCAACAAGCAAACAATGAAATAATGACAAAAAACACTCCTGAATACTACCATATTACTAGGCACAAATTAGTTACTACAAAACAGTATTTAATACAGAGAGCGTAACAGATTTTTTTTTTACAAGCAAGAGAAAATCAGTAGCTTAATTAACTGCAGTGCAGTTTACCAGAACTGTGGAAGATTTCTACACTTGAACAAAAATTGGGAGGATTTTATATTGCTTTAAAATTGCCACTTTAAGGAAAGCAGGCATATTTTTAAAAATATTTTATTAGGAGTCAAAAGATTATCTGCAACTGCACTTCAGTATCTCATCTTTATAAAAGTCTACAAGAGCAGTATCGTAGACATTTTTACAAAAGCTTCCTGTTCTGTAGCAGCCACTGAGCCTGCTTTCCTTGGAGAACTTTCCTCTTTTTTTCTCTGCAACTGGAATATCATTGGAATAAGTGTTTCTGCGGAATCAGCCCCCATAAAGCTTTAGTCAACAGTCAGGCATTAATTCAAAATGAAGTGGAATACATACAAACATGACTGTAAAAGAACCTGAATGGAGTTCCATTGATGAACACAAAACATGGAAAATACTTCTAAAACCAGACTACACTTGGATTATAGGGAAAGTTTAAAAAGTGTCAGCTGTAAAGGCTATGAAACAAGTTTTCCACTTTGTACCATTTTTAAGAGAACTGTATCACCTAAACTGTTACCAGGTGCTTCATCTTTCTTACTATACCCACTCTGCTCTTAATAAAACATTCCCATCTTCTCTCTCTGTAATGCAGTAGATTCTTATTTTCAGAAGGTGACTTTGCAAATGGCTAAAACTGCAAGAAAAAGGACCTTGAGACTGTGACATACCCATGCCCTGATCAATACAGGGGCAAAGCTACATGTATCTAATTTGTCTGCATAGGTAGTGTTAACTCATCAGGATACAGTTAAGGCAGAAATAGAACCTGGCATGATTCCCAGTCAGAACTGTGACAACTGCTGCATTGACAGTGAACTTGCCTTTCTCCTTCCCTCTGCTCCTAAAACACTGTACAGCTTGTAATGAGCAAGTTACATTAGAATCACTTTCTGTAGACTTAATGTTTTCTGCTGCTGAATTTAACAAAGAAAAATAAAGGCTAGGCCAGACACTAAGAATTTACCAACCCCACTCTCCCCTCCTGACAAGACTGTAAGACTACTCTGTTCTAGGTATAGCTGATATATATGTTTTCTTTACCTCAGCAAAGGAGATGTCCAGCTGTCCCTTTCCTTGTTCTCCAATCTAAAAATAAGTTTTTTAAATATAACTTTTTTGATAGAGTTGATCTCTTATCCTTTGCTTTGACAGCTGACAGAAACAAGTGACCTTTTCTAAAAATACATAAAAACCTTGTTAGTGTTATCTCAGTTGTCTTTTTTTCTGGTCTAGAAAGACCTATTTTAAAATGTTTTCTTTGTAGAACAATGCTGTTGGGATGTTCTGAAATCAGGCAAGAATCTCCAAAGTGCCTTCGTGCAAGGAGGTCTAATTTTTTTATTCCCTACTCCACACCCTGAATGGAATCTTATCAGCACCAAGCAAAATGTAACAGTCACCATTCCACCTAAAAATGTTGTGAATTAATAGATCCAAAACAAAACTTGTCATCACTCACCTTTAGTCTCTGATCCGTGTAAGTCAGAATTTCTCTACTATGTGGCTGCTTATCTGGCTGTGCTGCATTTTAGATTCACTCTTTCTGAAGCACATAATTTTACAGAATAATCTATTGATGATTTTGAAAACAGGAAAAAAACCAACCCATAACAAAGCCAACCTTAGTTTTGACCTTGTCCTTTGAAGAACTCCACAAAATTATGAACATGTAATATGCATTATATCACCCAAATGGTAATTGAGGCTGTTGTGCAAATACAAGGCTCAATAGAGACTTCATCTGAAATACCCTCCTAAAATCAACACTGAATGACAGAGTAGTTTTAAACCAGTTTTGAACAAATTCTGGTGAATATATCACCATGACACTAGAATTACCTTTTCAAATAAATAAATATTCATGTTTGTCAAAGATGAACCCCACCAAAGGAAAATAAGTTGCTTTTTCTTACATATAAGTGTACCTCTGTTCCAGAACCCCTCCTCAGCATGAACCTGGACTAACTCATCTTTGCCTCCTTGTTCTGTTCTTTGTTGATATGAAGATCTGTAATACTTAAAAATATTTATATTGTGAAGTCCTAAGAGATAACTGTCTACTGTTAAAACGTTACTTCAGATTGTTCCTAGCATGAAATCTCATTAACTGGTTTTAATGAGTTGCCAGAAGTTCTTGTCTTTACATACTGTGTTCTTTTTTTAAAATTTTATTTATCTTCCTCAAATATGAAAATAAAATGTAATGCATAGCAAGAGGAAAAAACCAACAAAACCAACCAATGAATATATCCCACAAACCAAAACAAATCATAAACAAAAAATGATCTGCCAATGAATTACGAAGGAGAATAACAACCCTTTTTATTGGCAACAATAGGCTTTAATTTTGTGAATTAGCATGGCAATTTTATACAGATATATTTAGCCAAGTTTTATAATACTGAACAATGTTGTAATCTCTCATTCAACTTTAAAATTATAGGGAAGCTACAAGAAAAAATGTCACAGCCCTTGCTTAAGACTTTTCACTTAGGAAAAAAACCCCAAAAAACAAAAACCCCAAACTCAGAAAAAGGCTGAGTCAATGCAAAGACAAGCATCATTAAGGGATCATTCCAGTTCATGTGCTGCATTTGACACATTCAGACCTATCTTAAAAACATGGACAAAACAATGAAAGTGTGCAGATACTCTGGCCAGCAGTTAGTTTTACACATCCATGATGCAATATTAAATTATCTCTCTCTTTAAAAGGCACATTTCTTTGATCATTGTAAAATTTAGCTTTTGTGGTTCATCAATATATGAAAATGAAGAAGCACTCAGTAAAACAATTTTACTGTGCTTGTGCTTTAACAACACAGCTGTATTGGAAGACTATCCCACAAAACATGGAGTGAAGCTATCAAGGTGCAAGGCAGAACCTGAAGACTAACAAGTGGGAGATGACAGTCTAACCGTTATTAGTTCAAGTGAGCCATTAACCCTACGAATATGTCCCGTGCTGAGGTTATTATTGCTGCTGCAGGGAAGATGGAGAGTGTAAAAATAAAACTTTATCAGTGGTGTACATCAGAGTTGAAACTGCAAGTTATTCCCAGGCAACATCTTATATATTAACCACTTTTATACCACCTCTCAAAATTTATAAACAATTTAACTAGTAAAATTTGTCATTAAATTGGTAAGCAAGTTTTAGCTCTGAAACTGACAAACCTGGTATCTAGAAATCCAATTCAATCTAAAAAAATCTACCATATAAGTACATCATGTTAGTATTTGTAACATTAATTGCTAGTTCCAATCAAATTGGGCTTACAGCGAACTGCTACTCTGTCAGTTTTCAAACACTTCATTTGTACCCAGGTCCCGGGATTCTCCGTGGCTTAAGATGAAGAAGTCATCTTTTTTCAAGCCGTATCTTTCAAGAGCTTCATTCAGTTTAACTGGAGGATCCAAGTAATACTGGAAAAAAATTAGAATAATATGAGGAGAAAATTACCACTGTGGCATTTTGGGGGATAAAAGAAATCACTGCTCTCTAAAAAATGGGGGGAGGAGAAGGATATTTGTCAAATTAAAACGTTTGGGTTCATTTAAAGTTTTTAAATTACAAGAATGCTGATTTACAGCTGCAGCATAACTAGCAAGGCACAGCCTGTCATCCAGACTTGGGTTGCCTTCAGTGTATTCACAGACCTCTCTGGAGGAAGCGCTGTCTGGCCAGCAGCCGGCGCTTTCCCTCGCTCAGAGAACCCAAGCTGTCAGCGCTGCTGGCTGAGCACTCGGGCCCTGCCAGAGCTGCCCCCTCCAGTCACTGCCTCGTACTTGCTACATTTCACAAAAGATCCTCACGAAGAAATCATCTACTTTTTGCGCTTCTAATACACAGTAACAGCTGTACCATGGGCACTAGTGACACAGTTTATTAACACTGTGCACAGGAAAGGTTCTATCCAAGTTCTCTGTTCCCTCCCTGGGAACAGCTTTTGCTCTGCCAAGGAGGAGGTGCACAAGGAGCTGGCAGGGAGCATATCCAGAACAGAACATATGACGTATCAGGTGATCACAGTATCAGGAATAAATTAGAAGATAAAGTGGTGCAACTGATGCAAAGACAAAGCAGAAAAACAGCTACGAGACAGTATCAAAGCACATGTAGATACTTCCCATTCACTGCATTTTTAGTTGCTGTGAAGGTACCTGGGTAACCTTCTTATTAGAACTGGAGAGTTAAGGAGGGAAAGAGGGGAATAAAAATTTTTTTAAAATCAGCAACTCGAAATAACTCATTTTTTCATATCCTTGCTGATATTTAATTCTGAATCAACTATTAAAAATACTGTTCAATTTATTTACTAGACATGTATCATTAATAAATACTGTATTGACCTACAGGCAGGCAGTTCTTACTATCTCTGAGTGATGCACTGCTGAGTTTGCTTTTATTATGGCACATGTCCCCACCTCAGCTTCTGGATATCAGAAATCCCCCACATTTGTTTCAATAACTCTGTACTTTCTTAACCACAGAAATATTTTATATACTTAGTTATGAAAGGCTAAGCATTGCTTTGAACAAACCACACAGAATAACAACTTGTCACTCATACAAAGTTCACATTTTAAGTTTACATTTACAGATATGTAGGTTCAACTGCACAAGCAAAGCTTCACTAATGACTGTGTAGTACTTGGAAATCTGAACTCATGTAACAGCATTGCAATTTACCTCATTTGCTAAAGCAAAGGTCCCCCAATGAATTGCTACAGACTTCTTTGCCTGAACATCAATATGGATTCTTACTGCTTCCTCAGGATCCACATGCTGGTATTTCATAAACCACCTACCAAAACAAAAAGTAAGAATTTTTTGTGTCACCTTATCCAGTGCAAAATTTCTTCTTTACTGTCATTGGGTCAGTTGCAAAGAGTAAAAAAAAATTTAAAATATACTCACCTAATCAAAAAAACATGAGCATGTACTTCTCAACAACACACAGAACACTCAGAATCAAGAAACTAAAATATACAACATACCTATGAAACAGCAGTTCATGTATTGTGCTCTTTTTCAAAGAGGTTTTTCTTATCTATATTTTCGATAGTATAAGGACATATTACTGGTGCCTTGAGGCACTAAGGCTGAAAATTTAAATCCATCTCTGAGAAAACTTCAGGCTAGCAGTGCACACCAAGGAGTGTGCACTTCAGAGATAGTGCGAGGGAATGGTGGGGAAGCAGAAGGGAGAACCCAACAATTCTTTAAAGATACAGGATTTTCACCATTCTATCCAGAGCCCTATCTTCTCAGCCCACACACACTTTCCTTCCAGCATGATATGAGCACTACCATCTAGAAGTTTAGATAACCAGTCATAAGTAGGATAGAGATACCAAAACAACTTGATATTTCACATTCTATAACTGAGTCATCTTTATCTCTGACTAAGTTGCAAAAACAGTGTAAAGACTGAAGTAAGAGAAAAATGCAGCAAATAGCATGCATCTGAATGGGCTGGATTTAATGATGTTGTTTCAGGAAAAAAGCCAAAGAGTAATTCCATATTTTAACTCAACATGTTTCATGGAAGAAAGACTGCTGACTCACCCTTGCTGTGCTTAACACTGAAGAAAAAACCCTCCAAAAACATCACGCATACACAGGCAGGCATTCCAGGCATTTCAGCTCCACCTTACAATTACCTGCCCCCTTTTTTTTTTTGGCATTCAGCAACATCCCTTTGCCTCAGCAATTTCCTTCTTTGGCCTCTATATTCTGTTGTATATTATTATTAAAGCACACCTACAGTTTTAACTTGTGGGTGTATTTTTTGCCATAAGTATATAATTTCATTTATGTATTTTGATCAAACTTTGATTTTCATACCTTGGCTCATAAGCTCCAATGGGGATGGCTGCAAGATCGAAAGGTCCAAACCTTTTACCTATCTGTTCAAAAGCAAAACAATATCCAGTATCTCCTGCAAAAAAAAACCTATTCCAAGGACCCAAGACAGACCAGCTGCCCCAGAGAACCTTGTTATCATCTATCACAGTCCTTTTGCACCAGTGTTGCGAAGGAGTGAAGACAAAAGTGACGGCATCGTGACCAGGGACGCAGTTCTCTTCCCACCAATCCAGTTCGATCACGTTCTCACAGCCACACCTCTGCATCCACTGCAGCAGCCCCAGGGGCACGAACCAGCGCAGCTCGCTCCCAAAGCGTTCGTTCAGGCTTGCCACAGTGTTGTAGTCCAAGTGATCGTAGTGGGTGTGGCTGATCACCACTGCATCTATCCTGGGCAGCTGCGCCACTGTGCACGGAGGGCCTCGGAAGCGTTTGGGCCCCAGCAGCTGGATGGGGGACGCTCGCTGGCTGAAGATTGGGTCGGTAAGAAACACAAGTTCATCCATTTCCACCATGACTGTGGCATGTCCCAGCCATGTGACTCGAATACCAGCTCCTGTCTTCCCAGCACGTTCCGGCTTTTGAACAAAGTAAGGTTGTAACACTGGAAGCTCTTTGTCGAGTTCCTAGCGAAAAAGAACACAATATGCATGAGAAATTTCAGAATGTACTTGGCCACGGAACAAAAACTGCATACAAAGCACAAATCAATACAGTCGAGACTTGTACTTTGATTATGTTTTTATGCAATCAGGGAACTGCAGCACAAAACAGAAGCGTTTTTAATGGCCATTTTCCCAGCTACTACCTCATAATTTCAGTTTAGCTTTTTGCAATGTTTACACTTCTCTGTTGAGAGAGAGAAAGGAGAATATCCCATCAGGCCAGGAGACCTACTGGTAGAGTCTGAGAGCATTGCAGTGAAAGCACTGCAAGGCACTAACACCATCCCAGGAGAGCTTTGCAAATGGTTGGCCTTCCTTGACCTGAAAAAGAATATATATATACATACATACACACACACACACACACACAGAGTTACATAACAAATGCTCAGGTTTAGCTTTTGCAACTAAATGATGCATCCTCTGTCCTAGCACAAATAAGTCACAGGTGAAAGAAAATACCATGTTTCTAACAGCACTCCACAAAAGCTCTGTTAGCCTTTATCAGACCCTGTCTCTTTCCCCATTATGTCCTGTAGCAGCATGTGAACATTAATCTCACCTGGTTATTGTTACCTTTCACAATTCTGTCTTCCCATGCTGCCAATAATTCAATGAACGTTCATAAAACACAAAATCATTTTTAAGATAAAACTTAAGATACTTAGCTATGCTTCTTCTGATGTTTTATGGAAGCCTTTAAGGTAATTAAAGTTTAATTATTACTGAATAAATCACTATACTGATCCCCCTGCATGTTCAGGATACAGTCCCTTGATTGACTTGAAATCAACCTAAATCCATTCTCCTGTGTAACAAAGTTAAGGAAAGGTTCCCCCATGTCCCCTTTTGTTCCAGCATGAGTAGTTATTCAGTCCCCACTCAAGTCTGACTGGTCAGAGAACTGAGCTCACTGAACATTAATTCAGAGGAGAAGAATGGACAGCTTTCACCTCAACTGGCTCAAATTTGACTCCATGGGTAGCCTCAAGCTGGCACAATGGAGGCCATGGCTGTACATTACCTACTGAACTCATCACCCAACCACCACTCATTCTCTCATTTTGAACCAGAGTTATGCTCTTCACTGCAGTTTGCTTGAGATGTTTATCCAGAAGGTTTATGTGTAGTAAACAAGAGTTTTCCTAATAAAAACCCTAAAGAGTCTTCTCAGAGTTCCTGACCATCTCCAGCTTGGCTACAATGTGGCTCAGGCTCTCCTCCCAAACAGTTCTGAACTCCACGTGTTGCTTTACAAGTTTTGTGTGTTAGGCAGCTTCCACAGAGTCCTGACACTTCTCTCCCTGGTAATCACGAATGTCCCAGCACTGCTGGTTCCTAGTCAAGCTCTCCCTACAATGGTTGCTGCTCTTATTCTCTCAGCCTAGCACAGATCAGCACTATGAGTGACCTTAGACAGAGCTGACCCTGTGCTCCCTTAGAAGTCCAGCTGATGCCGTGACAGTTTAGGACTCCAGGAGTTGACTTGCTAAAACAGCCCTGACAGCTTCAGGGGAGTTACTTTCTTCACAATATTTTATTGATTTGGAAGGCATATGTTGGGAAAAACAAAGCACAAACACCTCCATCCCCTTGCAATTCTGCTGTAAATAATAAAATATTCATGAAATTGCTTTTTCTGAGAGCTAATGGACAAGCCATGTCTACTGAAAAAGTTTTATTACTGTCTACAGGAATAAGAAATAGATAACTTACTATAAAGATGAATAAGGTTAGTACAATACAATCACTTAAATCATACAAGTAGGGGTCTTAGATTGAGATAAATGGCTGCTTCTCCAAGAAGGAAGCATCACTTTCTTATTTCTATTTCATTCTAAGCACGTGGAAACAACACTGGCCACAGAAATCTGAACCACAGGGGGTGTTATATTGTGACACTTCAATTAAAAATAAAGTGGAATATGCACAAAACTAACATAATACTCAAAACTGGAAATTAGGGCAAATAACAAATTACAAGTGGCTAAGCCAACAAATCAGATTATATCACAGAAATTAAACTCAGATGCAGAATCTAGTAATTGTCATAATGCAATTTAGGTCACTAGATAAAATTTTTATGGAAAATATTCTTTTTAAGTAGCTGGTTTCAGAGTTAGACTTTTCTGAGAACTATATTAATTCACTTTATTTTTGCTGACATTTTATACATATTATTTTTTAAATTTAGCATCCTGGAATATTAATAAACAATACTAAATGGATGGAGAACTGGCCAACTGGTAGATGTGAACACTTAGTTCTTAACTGGGACTCAAACATATTGTACTAGTTTTGACTGGGATAATTTTCTTCCCAGTGTTTCCCATGGAGCTGTGTTTGGGATTTGTGCTGCAGTGTTGACAGCAGACTGATGTTTTAGCTGTTGCTGAACAGTGGTTACACAGCTCCAAGCCAGCTGACTGGAGGCACACAAGGAGCTGGGAGGGGACACAGCTGGGTCAACTGACCCCACCTCCAAGAAATATCCCAGACCATGGGACATTGCACTCAGCAATGAAATGTGGGGGAAGAAGGAGGAAGAGGGGACATTCAGACTGATGGCATTTGTCTTCCCAAGTAACTGTTACACGGGATGCATCCCTGCTTTCCTGGGGTTGGCTGAACACCGGCCTGCCCATGCAAAGTGAACAAATTGCTTGTGCATGCAGTTTTTGCTTGACCTATTAAACTGGCTTTATCTGAACCCAAAAGTTCTGTTATTTTTGCCCTTCCAATTCCACTGGGGTGCAAGTGGTGTGGGGGGTTAAGTCAGCAGCTGATTGGGGGCTGGCTGCCTACTGAGGTAAAACCATACCACCTCTGCACTGTTAACAAAGGCTTAACAGGGATGTCACTGGGACTGACACTATTAAGTATTTCAAATAGTTCATTGAAGGGTAGAACTAATCACTATAAAAGGCATTTATAAAGGTCACACAGACAGGAAGACTGATAAATAAAGAGGAGCACAGTTCGAACCACTGCTATCTTGACCTATTTAAATGAAATTCTGTGAACAAAAGCTTAAGGCAAACCAAGAGCACAAAGGCAGTTTAACTTGTAGATCTCATACAGAGCTTGTGCTGTCCAGGGCTCTGATCCAAATAAATGATTCCTCAGAGGATGAGATCAGAAATCAGGCAGGTTGTTGAGCTACCACAGTAAATCACACCAAAAAAATTACTTCTCAGTGCATGGGGTTTGTGCTTGAGATTGTTTGGGGTTTTTTTTTAGTATGTTACAAAAGCACACGAAAATCACCTCTTAAAGTAATGAGGACTCATTATTCAACTCATAAGATTTGAAACTAAAACACAAGTCATACTAGCAGTGTACTTCATATGAAATTCTTAAAACTCATACAAGAGGATAAAACAACATAATTAAAATACAGAATCTTATGGAACTTTGATCCTACCATAGTACATTTTGTTCTCTGTCAGACTAACCAGAAACATATTAATACTAGAAGAATTATAACAGAACTATGAAATATGGCATTAATGTCAAATCAACTACCAACAGAAGCAAAATGTGCTTAATACTGTCTTGTCTGCATCACTGAATACAAAAACTCCTCCTGCTGTGTCCCTTCCCCCCTTCCACGTTCTTCTTTCCTTCCTAATGCAAAGCAAGAAGAAACACATGACAGGCTTTGGTAAGACTAGCTGATTAGCTTGGGATTTTTGGTGCTTAGTGCATACTGGAATATCATGGGATTTTGCAGAAATGAGAACAATCTAAATTGTTGATCCAACAACTAATAATTAAGAATCCTCCAATAGCACTGAACAAAGTTATTAATAATGCCTGTAATAAAAATACAAGAAGTCTGTGCATTCTGGATAATGATATAGGCTCATTGTGAAGACATGATTATAATATATATAGCTTTTCCACAGTGAAGTACAAGTACATATCCTGGATAATATGCTTTTTTTTTTACATATGCAAAGTCCTTGGTACAGATAAACTGAGCCTGCACAGCATAGGAGGCTATCACTAGGCACACTCAATGAGGAGCTGAAGAAGGAGTCTGCTCAAAGGACATACTGTCTAGCAGTGCTAAATAAAGTATGGAGCCCTTAGTTTGAATTTTAAACAAGCTCAAATGTGTTTTACAGGCTGATTTAGGTGTGGAACAAAACTGGTTGGAACAAGCATTGAAACAGCTGAGGACTCCAGAAGTGCATTTCATTGATCCCTATCTAGGTTTTCCTACTTCTGATTTACTTCATTGAGTTCCCGAATAATTGCAGGCACTTAATTAAAAAATTTCACATGCAAACAATAAAATTAGTCCAAAATTAATCCCAGCTGGGTCAAGAGACAGCTTTTCAACTGGTGCCTTGTAAGTTTCTTTCTGATCATGCTTTATTGTAGGGCCAAACTGTAAATTAAAGGGGAGTGCTGCAGTTCTTCACTGCTGTCAGAGCTGTGTGTCCTGCACTCCCCAGTTGACCTCAGCATTGCCTTCTGGGCACTGCAGTCACCAACCAGGCTTCTGGCTGGCACTGGGAACATGCAAAGCCTTGTACACATATCAGGTAGGGCAGAGGTCAAAGGTGTGAATTTTATGCAAATGTGGCCAAAGCTGTACACACTGAGGCAACTTCTGTCACCATTACAAGGTGCAGATCATGAAATTTTTAAAAGTAAATTGCTGGAAGGGATCCCAAGACTGACACAGGCCTGCTGTACTTGTTTCTGAAGTAAATTTTTTGTTATTATTACTAAAAAACAATTACAGCCAAGATTATTTCTCCCTTAAATATGTTCTGTGCCACATATCCTTAAAGACATCCCTAAACCTCTGATCACCATGTGTTAATGGGCAACACAGCTTTTCTGTCCATAAAACTGATCAAATTCCTTCCTTCACAGGTAATTCACATAAGATAAAATTGAAAGCTCTTTACTAAATACTGACTGTGAGATTTATAGCCTGTGCATACCTTCTTGGATGCTTAAGAGCCTTATTAACACCTGCTTGTTAACAAATGCTGCCTCTGACTGTGCATGTTTCAGCACAGCTTTTCTGAAGTGCAGTCAACACATCAGAAATACACTGAGAAGTAATCCTGTCAAAACTGTAGTCATCTTCACACTTCCTGTGGCCACAAAGACAACCATGGCTTTCCAGTATCCATTACTCTTCATGGAAAAGAAGCTTCTCTCAGAGGTTGCTTCTCCTGTCTCCTCCTGTATGTACACTATCTGACAAAAACAATACACCAAGAACAAATAACAGTGTTTCACAGTAAACACACAGTGTAGTTTAAGTGTTTCAGTACAAGTTTTCCTCAGGTTAGTTTTAACATACCCCATTTTTTCTCCTGGTGTACTGAAATAGAAAATCAGATTTGTGAACACTTTCATAAGTAAGTGACAGCAACTATTTATTACATTTTCATGAAAAAGGTGTAATATATGTATTTAATGGTAGCCTGGAATAAAAATGCAAAGCTTTTAAAATTAGATATGCCACAGCTTTTTCATGCAACAAGAATTATGATAGTAATATGCTTCATAAGGCAACACTTATTAAAAAGGAAAGGGTGTAACTGTGGTTTATGACTGAGCTAGGGGGCCATTTTTCTTGTTTTTAGAAATACAAACTGAGCTGGATAAATCAAAGAACAGAAAGGAAACAAAAATTAAAGAGGTAGAAAGTATTAACCTACCTTTTGAAAATAATAAAGTGATAACAAAATCAGCAAAGTAAGACAGAAAAATCTCCATAAGATGCCTAATGAGGATTAGTTGGAAACTGTACTATTTTATTGATTAGAGCAGAGGTAGAACCAGCCTAAATCATGAAAACATGCAAGAATTTACCTGCTTTGAGCGTGGCACATTGCTGTTATCTTTTTCCATGAGGGACCATTTCAAAATGTTTGGCAAGGTTGGTGATTTCCACGTTGGCCATGGGTTGACAAACCTCCCGTCTTTGCCTCTCTTTGATTTAGTTACATCCTCTTCTAACCTGTAGTCCAGCCTGAAGCTTTTCCTGAAGGTCTTGGAAGAATCACTGCCTCCAGAACCTCGACCCGAGTTCTGCCGTTTCTTCACTGCCTCTTTAGGGTACTGGTGACACGCAGCTGAAGGCTGCTCTTCATCCGTGTTCTTATCCATATCTTTGTCTGAAGAACTAAACCAGATTTTAAATTAATCAATATTTTCTTAGACTAGCTTCAACATTCATAAGACTGAGTGTTCTCACGCACATTAGGAACAAGCCTCTGGTTTTATGATCTACTGTATTTTTTTTAATCAACAAAATATGCTTTTAAAACAGTCGCTGTTACACAGAAGCCTTGAAGAACATGCTGTGGCAAGCAGACATGAGAGCTCTTTGTAGTTCAGGCTGAATTTTACTCTCTGGAATGAACAACTTCAGATACTAACACTATTATCTACCAACTGGAAAAATGAGGGGGAAGGGCTCCTTAATTTACATTTTTGGAAGAATAGTAATTCCTACTGAAACTTCTGACATTCAGTGCCTTTATGTAATATGATCCTGCAAATCTGTCCAAGACACACTGGAACTGCACAGCACCACAGGGTTTGCCTGTAGAGTGGCTTTACTTTGTAGTAGGAGCAGCAGCCTCATGTAGCACTGCTAACACTTCACTTACACCAACAAGAGGCACATACATGCAGGAAAGTCAGAAAACAAAAGATATCCTGCACTATTTCCTGTTTTGTCTAAAACAAAGGAAAAGCTTATTGTAATAAAGGTAAATGTACCCATTTCAAATACGATTCTGATACACATTTAACTGAACTGACTGGTGAAAGGCCACAGAAAACTGAAACATCTCAAATCACGGCTGCAGTGTTTGTTCTTAATTCCATCATGAAATATAAAAAGGGGAGAAAATAACCAAGGAAATATTATTTCTATGAAGTCAAAGTTCTGGCACATTTCTTAGAAAACTGTGAACTCAGTAATCAGAGTCTCTTATTCCAAACTGCATTTAAGTGTGGAGTTTGGGAATATAATCTCTTTGTATCCCAGGTAGAAAAAACAAATATTCCTCTCTTATTTTAAAAGTTGCTGAAGCATTTAAGTTGAAGCTAAATGCTTCAATGTCTCTTTTACTTTCAACTGAAATGTTGATAGTAAATACACTGTTCTGACAGCTTTTTCAAAAGAAAAAACGAGTCCCCCCAAACCAAAGAACCAAACCAATAAAAAACAAAGACACACAGCCAAAAAACAGTTTAGAGTGATTTAGGGTGCACAGATTTCCTGTACTTACAATCTCAACCTGGTAAAAACCAGAAGGTGGCCAGTAGTGAAGAGACAGCACGATCACAGCTTTGGTGCAGGGATAATTTCTAATAAGCATTTGTGATGTTTGTCCTGTGGAAAACTCTCTACCCCATGTTTTAGCCTATCTGCTGTTTCACCACCTCAGATACTCACACTGGGCTGAGGTACCAAAGCCAGTCCACTCAAACAACACTGTCAGAAAACAGAATTAAAGCCCACAGTTTTCTTAGGAATCACAAAACTCACTGTGCCTCCCACAGGCTCACAATTTCAGGGAAATTAAATACATTGTTCACTGTAACATTTCAGCTGAGACATTACACACACATAAGAAGTGTTATCAAATTAAACCCAAATGCATTTAATGGTGATGCTCCAACTTCCTGCTCTTTCAGCAGCAACTGATTACTAAACACTAAGTATGGTATCAGTTGCAAAGTTATGACAATTGATAAATACTGTAACATTTTCATAACAAAATAACCATTATTTCACCATGCAGCAGAGAAAATATTAACTCAAAATTCACATCTGATAAAGAAGCCTGAACAACACTCATAAGACACTGTGATAGAATCTTTTCATTCCCCTGGTCATAATCTTGTTTCATGTAATTGCTCTGTACTCTGGTTTCCCTGTATTTTCACTGAAATCACTCTGATTATGCCTTTTCTATATAGCATTAAGATACCACATCTGCATCATAATTTCAATTTAACTGTTTATACTGTTTATTATTTTTATCACTGTTTATTCCACTGAACACTGACTGGAGCCAGCCTTCAATGAAACACACATTCAATTTGCTCTACAGCATTTTGAGCAGATATAAGTGGTACCAAAAAGGATCAGTGCCACAAAAAGGCAGACAGAATACCCCCCAAAACTGTAATGGATATTGTAACTTTAACTTACGAGGATTAGGTTTGAGTACTTTGTTTGGCATTCCTCAAAGAGCATTTTCAATGCCAAGTCAGCTTATTAATTTAGGAAAGCACACAGACACAGCATAAAACATCTCCCCTTCTAGAAAGCATCATGAAAACAAATCGCTAAAGTTTCATTATACAGGTACTTAATTTCAGGAAATTCTTCTGTTAATATCTCAGATGTCTGATTTTTTAAATATATATCACTACTGTAATTATTGTTCCTAAAAGGTATTTTATATTAGAGACAAAAGTGCCTCAGGTTTTATCTTTAAGCTTCTGTTTATCTATTCATTTATCTCTAAAATAGGTGAATTCTACTTTTGCTTAAATTTTCATATAAACCTTTGATCTCATTCTGAAAGTATAAACCTCTAGGGGAAGCAGAGAATCAGCTTTGGTGATTAAACAAAGACAATGCCAAAGCATTTAAGGCACTGCAGGTACCTCTGTGTCTGCCAACATACTTTCCACATGATGCACATACATTATTTTCATTAGTATTCCATAAGCAAATCAAGGGATAAAAGACCTCAGTGCTCAGAGAAGACTTTAAAAGTTTTACATACGTAAGAAAGGGACACATTTACAATCAACCAACTCAAAGTATTCCTGATGAACTGTAGATTTCTTTGAGGGATCAATCTTGCTGGTTCATTTCTGTTTCATTTAAACTGGTAAAATATATCCTAGAATATTTATGACATACAGTAAAAGAAATCTAATTTTTCTTATTTAAAAAAAAAAAGATGATAGTTTCTTGAAAGCCAGAAATCATTAGTTTAAAATAAAACTCAACAAATTATTGGTGCAAGGAGACTCTTACACTTTTGCAAAAGAAAGCCTCTACAGATAAGGAGATCTGGCAGGTATATTTTAAATATTAGAAAATACCCAGTCAGAAAGGAGTTGATTTTTCTGCCGATTTTCCTTCATTCTTCCCCTCACCAAAATAATAGTTTAGCACTTGAGAAACTAATTCAAATATTTAAATACCAGCAAAAATTATGAGCTATGGAAACACCAAAATTAAATCAGAGTAGAGTTGCATTCACTTGGGAGAAAGAGGGAAGAGATCATATGCTTGGTGAATATTTACTGTTACATACAAGTCTACAAGACAATTTCTATTTTCCATACTTTTAAAAAGGAAGAAAACCTAAACTTCTTTCCTAACAAATGGAGCCCACCCTTCCTGCTGAGGAGACCCTTCCCAGCCAAGGGCACGTGGGTGGCACCGTTAGTTAGAGGGGCCCGGGCAGGATGCAGGGCCACCACCCCCTCTCTGTGCTCGGAGATTCTCTGCTCTTTCAACTGAGTTCAGAAAGAAAATGGACCAAGTCATACAGCCCCCTAAAGCAGAGCATCAGTCATGCTAAATCCACGAGGCCAGAAGGAATTCCAGGCACAGGGAAGAACACCACAGGCTGAGGAATAGGATGAAGGCCAACATGAATCAAAATGCAGAGCTCTCATAACTGGTTTTCCAGCACCAAACGCTAAGGCACCCTTAGGAATCCACAAAACAAGAGAGAAGTTGTAGATCATGCAGGACATGGAATGGAAAACCCATGTCTCGAGTCCCACTTAACTAGCTTGCATCTGTAAACAAGACACAGCCCTTAGGACAACAGGTTTGGGGTGAAATGCTTATGTCAGCATTGTTTATATAACTGAAAACTTGGATACAAATATTTTGGCTTTGAGTCTTCATTTATTTAGGAAAATAATAAAAAATTAACTCAACATTTTAATACTTTCTGTTCCAAAAGAAGGTTGGAAACAGGATACAACAACATCACACGAAGCACTCTGCCATCAGATTTTTTCTTTTTAAATGGTCTGTTGAACAGAACAGACCTTCAAGCCAAATTACTTGAATTTTATGTGAACACGAAATGCATCAGCATAAAATATATTGTGTTTGCACCTTTTTCATCCAGTCTCCTCTAACATCTGCTACACCATAAATGAAATTGATGTAGATCTCCCTACTAAACATACAGCCAAGCACAGACATGCTACTAAGCGTGAAGTCTGCCAAAACAGATTTATCATTTCTTTCCACACAGAAATGTGGGCCTTATTTAACAAATCCATAAGCCAGAAAGGTGAAGAGTTAAAATGAAGCTCCAATTTACTGGAAACTGACAACACCCCCAAAACTTTACAATTGCCTTGCACACATTCCATAGCTTTGCAGATACATTTATTTTTGCTCCATTTTTGAAGCAGAAGGTTTGGTTCCTTTTTAATCACTGTTTCTCTGTGTAAGAGTACATCCAGAACCGGCTGCACTAAACATCACCTGAAGGGAACAGCACACCATTAACCTTATGGCAACACCACTGCAGCCTTGCCAAAGCAAGGCTGGCCTTTCTGCAAGCCACATACAGCTACACAACTCAGAAATTTTCTTTCAATACACATGTTTTTAGTAACTGCAGAAATCATATATTTTGGCTTGAAACAAAAAATTACTTCAGCTGAAAAGAAAGGTATTTGCAAACACCAGGGAGCATATAAGTAATTGGCTCCCACAAGCTCTGCTGTCAAATGACTGCCAGCTAAGTTTTGGCTGTGCTTTTATTTTTCCTTCAGGTCTGAAATTGGCTGCTTTAATTAACAAACAGTTTGAGACTGGAAAATTCTGAATGCATTTAAACTTTTATTGTGCAGTACTTCAGGCAGTTCCATCACACCAGTGCAGACTTATCAAAGCAAGAACCTGAGCCTTCTGCAAACTGTGTATAGCTACACATGGTGGAAATGTTCTTTCCCTATATATATTTTTTATGACTGCAACAGCACTTGCACCAGCAATTATTCCAGCTGCTTTTAGTCTCAGGATATCACACAAAGAAGATATCTCAAGCTTGCAACTAGCTGATCTGTAAATTCTTTTATTATCTGAAACTTTGCATTAAAAATCCCTGTCAAGAATAAGCATTGATTAAATTTTCATTAAATAGATCTGTAAGTATCCTGACTCTACAGTGACCTTGTGTACTGTTCAAGAAAGATTAATAACAGAGCTGATAACAAAAAAAGGAATAGCATTCTCCATAAACAGCCTCAAGAATGAGAATGAATCATTTTTAATCTTTGTTATCTAGTTTTGAGGATCAGCAGTAAAACAAAGCAAAGTTTTATTTAGACATCATGGAGAAAAAAAATTAGTTACAAAAACCCCAAATGTGAAGTATTTACCAAAGATCATCTGTTGTTGGGCTTATTCTTACAGCAGCTGAATTACTTAAGCAGCCATTACTATGAGCCAATCCATTTCTTCCCTCATTACTCCCCCAGGCTTGCCAAAAAAATCACTTTTGTCCACATGGTGAATTTGTTTAAGAAACTAATCTAACTGCTAGTCACTTCTTACCTTCCCATCCCTAGAGAAGCACTTAATTTTCACCTGCATCACTGTGCAACCATGCAAGTGTTTATGCCAACAAACTGGCTCAGACAGGGAAGGGTGAGAACAGGAATACACTGTTGTAAACAAAACCTACTTATGCCCAGTGCTGGTATTAAAAAAAATAATTAACTAAATACACTCAATTTAAAATTCACTCACTGTAACTCAGTGACATACATTGCCAAGTTAGGTTCAACAATTCCACCTACCTGTAATATATTTCATTTTCTATCTATTCCCTATCCAAGGTTTCACTCACACTTAGCACTGATGCTGCTGAAACTCTGTCTGCCTTCTCAGACAGAAACGTTCCATATTATTATAACCGAGCAGTTTCAACAGCCACCCACAGGGCAGCCCACTCCCGTTACTACACATTCCACCTTTGCTTTGCTGGTATTCATCAGGGACACTGAACTAGCAGAGAGTTATTCGTGCCTATCAGCTACGCCCTGACGTGCCTCCGGATACAAATGCAAATAGGCTTTAGAGTCAGGCCCATCAGTAGTCCCTGGAGTCTTAATCTCAAACCCGGGTTTCACCTGACCAACTACAGGTGTTGTATTGATTGCATCAACATGCCTCTTCCTGGATCTGGGACAATACATAACTATTTTCCCTTTGTTTCCAGGTGCTCCAGCTGATTGCCCCTGCCCAGTAAGAGCATTTTGTAGTCCCCAGATACGTTTATGAACTGCATTTAAGATGACAGAAGTCTTCCATTACATACATATTCTGTCCAGGTTATGACCCCTGATATGACAGTAGCTGTCCATTGGGGACATGCAGTTTAACAGAGATGAGAGATCCAGGAGTCAATGTCTTTAACAATATGGGCCTATTAAAATAAGTTATATTCTTCTTTACCCTCATCTTTTACTGCAGTCTTGAATAAAAGAACCCAAAACTTGGCATGTGGCCACATTTAAAAGAGCAGCCTAGACTATCATTATGATTAAGCCCAAGAGCAGTGTAATTCCATGCCATTGCTGAAACAGTCACCAAAGGAAAACTGGAATCAAATTTCCCTACATCAGAACGGAAATTGCTTTACTTTGCTCTGCCTAAACAACTAATTTCATATAACTACTTAATGTATAGGGAAGAATGCTGAGAGCACAAGAGCTGGGATGGAAGTTTTCTTACCTGCTCTGCAGGGCTGGGGCTGACACACAGCGGAGCGAGGCGTGTGCACTACTGCTGTGTGATGGTGTGCAGGACAACAGGGCACAAACCAAATGCAGACAATTGTTAAATCAACAGTAAAACAAGTGCAGATGGCACATGCACCCAGCTGCCCCGGTAAGTCATGGGTTCCAACAGCAACTACAATCTCCATGGGTGGCCCTTCACACTTACACAGAATTTCAATACGGCTTTTCCAAAAGAGCAAACACGAAACTTGTGCCAACCCAGCTACAAGATCTGGGCCCCAACTTTGGCGTTCTGGCACCAGCTCCGCTCCCATAACGATTTACACGACTGAGTAGTGCACCAGCTTCAGCTGGTTTACTGATGTGACTGCAGTCAGTGACACAGGCACACCAGGATGGGGTTTACTGTTAGAATAAACTGCCAAACTTTGAAGTTGAGCGTTTAAAAACACATTTTAGCCACTCCATTGTGTTAACAGCCCATACACCTTTGGTTTGGTATTTTAAGTTACTCTACCAATGAAGCTGCTAGAACAGGTTTTCCTTAACTAAAATGAAGTTTTAAAATATTAAAGTTCACACTCCATTGTAAGGGTTTTCCATTTAACATCTTAATGTCAATTAGATATGACTAAAACCAAGTACTATGACATGCAATGAAATCAAGGCTCCACTTGAACATACAATGGGATAAAACTGATTTCCTTTGTACCACAGGCTCAGTGTAAGAACTATTTCCATAAAAGTGCACAGAAATCATGTTAAAACTTTGATCCATGGGATCCACATGGCAAAGCAGCATCTGAAGTTCATTTATCAACTCTGGCACTTTTATATCTGCAACTGTGTAATTGTCATCTCCACCTTGTTTACTAAGCCTTTTAATTTTCTGTTTTCTTTTCCCTCTGTGCCAGAAGGGAATAAACTCCTATGAAGACTTCCTCTAGACTCACACAAAGAATGATTCTTTAAGACCTTGTAAAACTTCAGTTGTCCAGGAAGTGCAGTGATGTCCAAGCACTAAACTCGATTTTATTTTCAAGTTAATAGTCATATAATTTTGCTTATATTTATTTAAATACCTGTCTGTTTGATTCCCTCTTTTCAGTTCAAAGTCCAAACACACAGGGCCCAATGTAATTTTTCTGTGACATGAAAATACTTCCCTAAGTTCTTTCTAAATCTACTTAAATTGCAATATAAACTCAACCTTTTCTTGTCCCAACAACATTCACTCTCCCTCTGTCTGTGTATGCATGCACAAGCACCCCATATATATATGGATTTTACAGAAATATTTATAATATTTGAATTAAAATTTATTGAAATCCAAGCAAATAATTTCTAGGCCAACTCAGATAAGGAAATTATAAGTTTTTCTTTATTGAAATAGATGCTTTTCTTGAATGCAGCTGTTTAAAGACTATCATTCACATGAGTTAAGCCAAAAGGTCATCAGCCTCTCCAAATAATAAGTTTTGAACATCCCAAACGTCATACTGGAAAGCCAGAAAACCCATCCAGAACAGCACCCTCACAGTTCTTCAAGTGAAACACACCCATTAAAAAAGAAATTCCAAGAAGCTGCACACCAGACACAGCGAAATGTCAATACTCAAGGAGACTGGAAATGTCTCAGCATGGTAATGTTTTTCACTACAACCCTTTTATCTTATAAAGAGCCTTCAACTCCATCCTCCCAACTCCAGATTATGCTGTCTCTTCACCTGCTATAAATGAAATGCAGAGTGCTTTAGTTGTTAGTCAAAAATAAAAGTGTTCATATTACAAGTTGTTTGGTCAGTTGGTTCTTTTTTTTTTTTAACCTTATGGCAGGATCAAGGCATACTTCCAACACAAATATGAGCCATTACTAATTTTCAAGGCAGCATTCTAAATATGTAGGTGTTTTAAGGAGACAAAGTGCTTCATGTAAACACAACATAGAAACAACTTCTTGTTGCCACAGTACCATTACCATAAACAGTTGAACCTCACTGAAACCTTCCCTCATAAACCAGTCCACAGCATAGACTGCTGCCTAAACAACTGACCTATTTCCAGATATTTTAAGCAATAAAACCTGAAATCACATCACAAGCCTTACTCACCAGCTCGAACCACAGTAACAGGTCTCACAGAACAAGTAACTCCTGATACACATCTTGATACACATTTTGTACCACCTGATTTTCCACTCACACAACATCTTATCAAACCTTGTTGTTCACAGTGGGGACACAATGGCAGCACTATTTTCACACTGTCACTTGGCAATGCCCGATTCTCTTTCCTGAACAGCTTTGTCAGGTTCATCTGCCTGGGCACAGTTGTGGGCTATTCAAACCCAAAGCATCCCTTCCTTGTACAGCCACTAAACACCAAGATGTTACATGCAAAGAGCACATAACATGTAACTTCTTTCCTAGATTTTCTAAGAATATTCAAAACAAGTGCAGCATCTGCTTTACAGAAAAAAAAAAAAAAACATTTTTATTCAAATCTGTATTTAGACACGAGATGATCAAATGATTCTCTGTGGTCCTGGCTCTGAGTTTATCAGAAGTAAGATTATGATTAGCTAGCCAACACACTGCAAGCTATAAAGTTAAAGCAATTGACTGGGGAAAGAAATGAAATCAGTAAGGGATTTTTCAATGTGACAAAAAGTGGAACTAATTTCACAGCAGGCATTACATATAAAGACACTAACTAATATGGCAGCATTTGTGTTTTTCTCATCATGCACAAAATAATTGCTTTCCTATTTGCTGAAAAAACCTTAAAAGCCATTGAATGAAGAATTAGCAGGTTTAGTTCAATTTCCAGCTTATAAAGGCTGAAGAAATAGCAGATTTCTCCTGAGGTTTTTCTTCAAATCTACGTAGTTAATGCAAGTGCAAAAAATAATAATAATGGTTGCTTCATCTTAAAAATGCTGCACCTCTCTTTTGATTTGGGCCAAGCTGAAGCCTAATTAATTGTATTTATATTTCAACAGTTTCACTGTCATCCCTTACTTCCTCCTCTCCCAAACACATCCTCTTCCATCACAACTGAATCAGACAGGGCTTGCCAGTCTCCACGCATTAAAATTTTTCACTACTTTTTTTAACAGGCATTTCAATTTCAGATAATTTAGAGCATTTTTAAAGCAACTGCTGCAATAATTCATGAATTAAGAAAAAAAAAATCTCATTGTTGTCTTTCCCAAAATCTTACCTACAAAATAAATCAGGCTTCATACTTTCCTAACTGATGCAGCTACTACTGTGAATTAAAAAAATATATTACTCTTTGCAAGGATCTTTTGCCGGAAAATAGAAGTGATTTTCCTGTCACTATCTTTGATTTTGATGCCACTTTAGTTGGTGCAGTTTGGTAATTAAAGAAAAAACATTTCAGCGCAAATAGTACTTTCTTTTAAAACTGAAAAGCTGCTTCATAATCGCCATTTAGCAAACCTAAGAAATCATAATCATCACTAGAAAATCTATTTCTGCTTAAGTTCAATACGAATTTGACTGCATGCCGTCAAGACACTCAACAAGCGCTTTCCCCAAATCCTTACTAGAAATAATTAACGATCATTGAGATTATTTGACTGCACTAATTACATTAAATGACTTCGTTAATACCTTCCACTTCGCACTATGCAGTGCGATCCCCCTCCCCCGTCCTTGCGATAAACATCTGTCCGTGCCTCCTCTTCAAATCAAATCAGTCGCCGATACTATGAAGCGGATTTTTGGTGAGCGATTATATAACTTGTTTCTTTCCGAGTGCTGCTGCAGCGCGAGTTACCGGCAATTGACGGGAGCCCAAAGCCTCGGCGCCGGGCGGGAGGGCGAGCGCACCACTTTTCTCTCCAGGGTTTCGCTCTCCGCTGCGAAGGGATCCCCTCGCCCAAGCCGGTTGTGGAGCTGGGGCTGGCCGGGTCTGTGCCCAGCCAGGCGGCGCGGCAGGGGCTGGGCAGGGGCACACGGCGAGCTCCGCTCCAGGGGCCGCCGGGCTGTGCCGCTCCT
>VWZD01006244.1:33983-55284 GCA_013396695.1 Sakesphorus luctuosus
CCCCCCCTGCCCTGCCGGCCCCGCGCACCCACCCACCCACCCACCGCTCCGGGCGCTCGCCCTGCCCCGCTCCGCTCCGCGCCTCCCGCAGGGGCTCAGCGCCCCACACTCACCGGCAGGACCCGGCACTGAGTGTGTGTGCGGCGAGCCCCGCTCGGAGCAGGTGCTCCGCTTCCCCGGCCGCCCGCCGGGCAGCGCCTCCCCTCGGGACGGGCGCGGGGCGGGAGGCGCCGCTCGGCTCGGTCCGGTCCCTCCCTGCCCACAGGAAGGCGCGGGGGCAGCGACCCCCGTCCGCGGAGCGCTGGAGCGCCTCTCACCTCCCGCGCTGCTGCTGCCGCCCCTGAGGAGTCTCGTCCCCCTCCTTCTCCTCCTCCTCCTCCATGCTGCCGCTCCACCCCTTGCGCGGCGGCTCCGCGGCTCTCCGGCAGGAGCTGTTGAACGGCTGCGGCGCCTCACCTGACCAGCCCGCCGAGGGCAGCGCGCTGAGCTGCAGGGAGCTCCACAGCGCCCGGCGCCTCACCATGGCGGCCAGGGCTCCACAGCGCCCAGCTCCCCACGGCCCGGCCCCTCAGGGCGGCGGGCACAGCTCCACAGCGCCCGGCCCCTCAGGGCGGCGGGCACAGCTCCACAGCGCCCGGCTCCCCACGGCCCGGCCCCTCAGGGCGGCGGGCACAGCTCCACAGCGCCCGGCCCCTCGGAGGTGGCCGGCAGGGGCAGGGGCTACCCCTTGGTGAGGGGCTCCCCCGGGCAGGGCCCCCCGCGGCCTGGCCCTCCCCCGGGCAGGGGCTCCCCCCCGGGCAGGGGCTCCCCCCCGGGCAGGGGCTCCCCGCCGGGCAGGGGCTCCTCCCCGGGCAGGGACCCCGCGGCCCGGCCCTCCCCCGCGCTCAGCCCGGCAGCGCCTTCACAAGATGGCGGCGGGGGTGCCGGCGCTGAGGGAGGCGCGGTGGGGACGGTGTCGGGGCTGAGGGCTGCTCGTCGGACCCGGGAGAAGGGAGGCACTCGGTCGTGCTGCCACCTTGGTAAACGCTGCCCGCAGTCCTGTTGAGGAGTGCGAGCATGCTCCAACCGCCGGGTGCTGCGGTGCAAAGTTTCCTGGTGCCGGTGCTCTCAGCAGCCCGGGGGTGCCGGCACCCACAGGGGCCGCGCTTCTGCACAGCCGCCACCTCCGGGCCCATGTCCCCTCGGCCAGGTCCGCACCTCAGGAGGGTCAAACCCGCGACCGAGTCACGGCGTGCTGCAGGACAGCCAAGCCCTCAGTCCGCAGGCGGCTCCAGGGGATGGGCTGAGCAGTGGGGCATTTTGAGCTGCCCAACCCAGAGAAGTTTGTTCTAGAAATGAATATGGGGTTTTAAAATCTTTTTTTTTACCTCCTTAGGCACATTGGAAAGTAAAAGAACAAACTTTCTGAGCAAGTGTGGTATGAAACCCTCACCCCATATATAGCAATATTATGAAATCCAAGACTATCTAGAGCTCTGATAACACGCTTATGTATATTTTATCTTAATGCTTGTGAAAGCATGTATGGTTCATTGGTGAAGAAATCTCACTTATGTTCAGAGGCCAAAGTTCTCAAGGTAGGACTTAGGAGCTAGAAGTGTGAGCTTTACTATTCTGATTGTTCTGTCATTCTCTTAGTTCCCTTAAGGTAAAGGAAAAATAGTACTCAGTTATCTTGTTTGGTACAAGTTATCTGTTCTCTCTGTTCTGTACATACCAATACAGACATATATTAGTTGCTTATGGTCAGGCAGATGTGCTAACCTTTGCCAGTGGAAATTCCTAATATATTTCTTCCTTCTGGCCCTTTTCACCTGACAGTTCTTGATCGTGTCATCTCCTATCACTATGTCCAATGTTAAACTGACCTTGTAGTAGCAGTGACTTTCACTTAAAATTATTAAACACAAATCTATATTGATTAAAGTTATTTCTAGTGTTACTTTATGGAATCTAAGACCTACTAAATGAGTTAGATGATAAAGCTGTTCTGATGACCATTAACAGTTAGTAATAATTAGTGTCTGTGTATAGAAATCTCTGAAAGCCACCAGGTAGTTGCCTCCAGGCTGGCAGGAACTGATTGCCAACAGTAGCAGATTTGGATTGTTCATCCTGCACTTCAAGTGAGTATCTCCTGGTAGGCAGCCATGCCTCCTCATGCAGGGTGGAAGTCGCTTGTATATCAACAGTGCTGCAAAAGCCAAAGTTCAGGAAGCTCTGCTTTAGTTAATGTGTTTGGGCTGTCCTAGAAATAGAGGTGTCAACAGTCAGAGGCTGTAAGTAAAGACACCTGGTGTCCGTGCAGCACACGCTCTTCAATTTGAAAAGGAAATGTGTCTTTTCTAGTGTAACAGCTGGGAAGGAATGATGTGGTTGTTCAGGTAATTGCAGACACTGCTAGAAGTGTGTATCAGCTCCTATCACCAGCTGTGACACACCAGCTTGCACATGAGAAACTTCAGCTTCGTAAGTGCTGTTCAAGAGAACGAGGATTTCAATCTATTTTCCTGCTTTCAGTATTCCCAGGAGCCAGCTAAGCTCAGTCCAGTCCTGCTGCTTTCGTAGATTTCCATCTTTCAATGTCTTATGCACACAAACATCTAAACTGAGGAAAAGTCCCAATCTGTGCTCAAATAGTTGTGGAAACCAGAACAGAGATAGCTCTGACTCTTGATACACCCCAGGAGTGCCAATATACTCACACGACTGATGTTAGGATCCTGCAGAAGTTACTAACAGATGGGAAGGATTCAGCCATCTGTGCATGAGGTAAGAGTTTTTGCTTGGCACCTAGTCTTAAGAAAGGCAGTTTCAATAATTTTATTTCCATCACTGGTGTGCACTCCTGGCATTTTTACTACTCAGACTGGCCCTATATATTGTCCACTATATATGGAAATAAAAAAGTTATGGGAGCTCTTTGTACAGCAGAGAGGCAGATACTGAAGGGTAGCAAAGGGGGGGTTATTCTGAGGTCAGTGCATTTTATTTTTCTCACAGCAAAATTTAACAGCTGAAACAGAATAATTTTTTATTGAAGCAGGTTTTGGGATATACCATTTCATTAAATATTTGGAAGGATAAGTTCCTTAATGTAGTTTAATCTGCTTAATGCAACAACCTGTATCTTAATTAGAATCTCACGGTTCGTGTTTCATTAATTGTATCTGCAGTGGTGTCTTTCCCTTGGAGATAGTTTTTGCATTAATCATGGGCAGGGCAGCTTAACTAACTTGGTTATAAAATTTCTCTCAATGGAAGGTTTAACCCTCTGTGTATCTGAAGTTTATCTGTATATTGTTTAGATTTCCCAAGTGCAGAGTTAATGTCTTCCTCACAAAGTTTAATTTAGTTGGTTGATATAAGCTGTGTCAGAGCAAGATACTCATTGTCTTGGGCAGTAACTGAAGCAGAAACTTTTATAGTTAAAATTTTTATAGCTTTATAACTGAGCTGTCTTGATTGAAAATTGGCCCAGATAACAAAATAAAAATGTTGTACCATCTCTCCCTCGATCCTAGAATATCAAGTCATAATCCAAAATCCCTTCAGGCTGAGGCTTGCTATATACTGTGCAATGTTTACTTGTTATAGTGCAGATGCATTTTATTGCAGCAAAACCCCACACTTGCTGGAACAGTTTGTGCTGGATATCTGAGTGAAATAAACCATCCTGGCAAAAAAAAAAAAAAAAAGCCTTTCATCACTCTAATATTGGCTATACTGGAATTTTTACTAGGCTAGAAATTTTGCACCAGAAGAAGTTCTACTAAGCCAGTAAAAGCCTCTCTGGCCCATACTGGGACATAATCAAAGGCCTAACCAAGCCCTTCTAATTACAGTGTGTAGAAGTAGCCACCCTTATGGTATCCACCCTGTTTTGGAAAGAAGTTAAGGCAGAAAAGTTATTTGGCACCTGTTGCAGGCAGAGGTAAGCAAAGTTTCAAATCGTGTTGAATGTGAGGTTACCCAGGGAAAGAGGGTGGCACAACCAGCTAATATATGCTTACATATAGGTACAAAATGCTTCACAGTAATGTTTAATCAAAACATGAAATAGAATTAGGTACAAAATTTATATATAATCAATATACAATACTTGATTCAATGATGGTAAATGTTATGTTTACCATTACAAATCAAAGCCTCTTACATGATAAAGATTTTGACAATTTTGGGGCCTCTAGAGAAAGACTTTAGGAGCTACAGTTAATATTCCTAAGCACATTTTATTTTATTTTGTTTATGTAAATATTCTCTAATGCCTAGCAGGCATAGTTTTAACTTCTGCTTAGGGAAAAAAATGAAGACAAGAAACTGGGACCGTAACAGAGACTTCTATTTTATGTAATACCAGTCATGGGTCAGGAGCATTCTCCAGTCTTGACACCAAATTCTCCAATGCATGTATTTTCATACAGACAAACCTTCCTAGCCCTGAAGAGCAGGTGGCTGCACCAGGTTTGCTGCTGGAAGTCTTACCAGTCCCATGCTAATCCCTGAGGTGTGCCTGGGCACTGCCTGGGAGAACGCCAGCCACGAGCCAACACCCGGGTACTAACCTTGCTGGTGATTTAATGCTTATCAAAGTGCAGTAACATCCAGGCATATGTCAAAGTTTACTGGAACACATCAGACAACACCTGATTTTGAGATTAACCTTGTATCTCAGAAGAAAGTAAAGTTGTTGCGTCTGTTTCGATATTGGTGAAGCTTGACAGTATCATTGTGAACAAGCATGAGATGATGCTGTTACAGTCAGTACCCAATAATGTATTGTTACTCCATAACATTTTGAAAAATTGCTGTCATTAAAATTTATTTAGGAAGTCCAATTACAGTATCTAAAAGGTTGGATCTGATCCAGATTCCTTTGTGAGTGGAACTGCTCAGAAAGAAAACTCCTTGTCCTTTTGCAATTGAATTTGTAATTGGGCACTGTAGAGTAACAGGTCTAGTAAGCAGAAACAAAACATTCTGGATTTACAAAGGAGAAAAAAACCCAAGAATATGTAGGGTAGCTCCTAACACAGTTTGTTATGAATGTCTTGACTTTTAATTGTGAATTAGAAATTGTAGAACATTGTACTGTTTTCATTGCAGGCAAGATGATGACAAACTGTTTCTTTGTGTCTAAATGCATTGTGGAAAAGTGTCCCCCTAACTATAATTTAAGACTGATACTAACATGGATTAAGTTTGTGACTATCCTTTATTCAAGAGAATGTTTCTTATCCATATTGCCATGCCTTGAATGTTGGCAATTGTGCAGGTCTTTAGTATACCCTCTAGTTTAATTTCTGATATGACCAGGTCGTTGTCTGTACATGTAATGAACCTTATTCTCATGCCATTTATATGTGTGTGATTTTAACCTTTTGTGGCTATAAGAAGTATTTGGTTCCAGCTCTGTGCTTTTATTCACCACAGAGCAAACAGTTTACTCTGAGGCAGATACACATCATCTGATAACCCTGACACTGGGTCTCAGTGGGTCTTTAAGTTGTCTGGCTGCCTCCATGGCTGTGAAGGTCACCCTCCATCAGGGAGTGCCTGTTGTGAGTCCCCTGGAATAGAAGGGAGGGAGCGCAAAATTCATCCTGCCAAGACACTGCTTCCCTGTTTGGCATACAGTTGGTGTGAAAAATGAGGGGGTTACTGGCACTGGCAGTGCTACAAAGTGCTTTGAGATGGACAAGGTGCCAGTGTGTAGGAAGGGAAGGAGGCATGGTAGGAGAGTGTGGAAGAATATACACTTAGGCACCTCAGGGTGGATGTGCTGGGGCTGTTCTGGGCTGTGCACACCTGCAGGAGTATCAAGACTGCCTCAGGAGGATGCTGATGGGGTGTACAGGTCTGAGTTTTCACCAGCAGTGTCCCAAATAATAAGTTGCTCTCAGGATGATTTTGGGTGTGCACCAATACACTGATGAGCTCTGATCATGGAAGTGTGACGGGTCAGTTCAGCCACTTATTCTACATGCTTTACAGGAGCTGTCTATAAAGCTACAGGGTGTTAAAACTGTCCCTTCTCATGTTTGCACATAACACCTTTGAAATCTTAAGGACAGACAGTTTTGAAGGTTCATCAATGTTTATTTCCTGCTAAAAAGTGACATACCTGCTTGGAGATCCTAGATTGGAACAACTTGTTTGAATTCACTGACTGTCTCATTTTTTATTCTAAAGTTGATGTAATACCTCTGAGACCAATGTAGAATAAAACCAGTGATGGTCATGGAAGAACTGGGGCTACTGTTTACTCATATACTTTAACAGCACATGTGGAGAGACAAAGCTATATAGAAACATATGTGTAGAGACCTTTTGAGAAAGAATGAATCCAAGCCATCTTGCTGTCCTCTTCATGTCTATTTACTACTCTGTAGTTTCACCCTCTCAGTCCATTAATCCAAGCCCATTTCTTCCTATGCCTTCCGTGACATCTGTTTGGGCAGGAGAGCACATGTGTTGTGGTTCATCCAGCTGATCATGTGTGCAAGCAGACTGGCCAGCCAGTGCTCGTGCCCACTGCCAACTGGCTCGTGTGCAGATAACAAATGTTGCTGTGTTCTGCCAGCCTTTCCCATACTCATGTAACTAATTTGAGTCTTATTCCTATATCCAGGTACTGGTGTTAAAGAAAATTATGGGAGCTTAATTAATTTAGGCTGTATTAGGCTTACTTCAGGGGTGTGTTATTACCCCTGCTATTCCTTTTATTATTGTCAGGATTTATAATAAATGAACCATAGGAAGGAACTAGTACTATTTCTATGCTCTGAGGCCTCAGTCCCTTGACTGACCAGAACAGATGCCTTTGGAGCATTGTTTATATCCCACCAAACACAAATTTCTAATTTTTACTTCCTATGAAAACCAGGCTGCAGAGAAAAGGACAAATGCACACACAGGTTTCTTCACAGTGTGAAGTGGGATGCACTTGAGTTGTCCACCTTTACTAAGAAAGCAGGGATTGCTCTAAAATTTCCTAATCCACGGAAAGCCCTTGAAATGTCTGTCTTCTTTCAAATATCATTGAAATTGGCCAACTAGTTTGACAGAAAGGCACAGACCATGGTTTCACAAGAATTATGGCTGTCATCATACAGTGCTGATGGTATTGTAACTGAGAACTTCTGCATAATTTCAAATAGGTTAGCTTTTAGATTGCAATGAAAAATACATTGTGAAAAGGAGAAACAAGAAAAAATAATTACTTTTTAAATCATATAAAGTTACTGTTGGAAAAGAAGGTGCATAACAATGAGGTAAGTCAGTTTCCTTCTGATTGCTTGTAGATACTCAGAATCACAGACCATGCTTTTCCTTGCCTCCATAAGCTGTTTTTGTAGCTTTATAACACAAGCATCAAAGAATACAGGGATAGAAGGGGCTTCAAGAAATCCCATAGTCCAAACCACTACATTCATAATTTGAGTATTATTGTAGCTGTCAGCATCCCATGTAGGTGTGCTCTGGGGCACATGGAGCTGCTTTCAGCTGCTGCTCTGGCACTAATGAAACTGCTGGTCTCCCAGGCACTCTGCTACTGCCCTCCTGAAACATGTCTGAAACCTCTTCTTCATCCACAGCTCCCAGGAGGAACAGCAAAAGGAAATCCACTTTGGTTTTAACAGCTTGCACTGGGCAGAGGAAAGAGGTATAAATAAATGGAAATAAAGAATGATGGCATGTGTCTGAAGCCATGATGGTCACTTTTTGGTATGGCAACAGATGAGCAGTGCTCCAAGTGACAGAATGTCACTCTGAATGTATAGGTACTATAATAACCTCAAAAGAGGCTCATTTGACATGGGATTCAGGAGGATTCTCTATTTAAATACTGTCTGAACTACTGACAGGCTGCGTGACCTTCTACAATATACTGAGCTCCATGGGTCACATTGGTCCTTGCTGCAACTAAATTGACTACAATGGAATTATTCTGGGAGTGAACTTGATTTCTCAGACATCAGTCAACACAGCTGGTTCACTGAATAAATGAAAAGAAAGCAAGCATAAGTGTCACTGGAAAACAGATGTGTCTGAGCCAAGTCTTTTAGTTTTAGCAAAACTAGAGCAGAACTGCACAACTGTTACTTAAAATGCATAAATAATTGCTGATCGTGCTTTATTGACAGTATAAACTCTGTGAAGGTAACAAAGGTGTAAAAATGCCATTATCTTTCTCAGAGGGAATGTAATTATCATATATGTTATTTAAAACTTGGGAAATGACTGATGCTTCTTTAAGTATTCTGGTATAGGTAGGTTTTCTTAAAAAGAAAAATAAGATAAATGACTGAGGCCTTATGCTGAGTCATTTACATTACAATGCTGCACAGTGGTAAGCTTCTTCCATAGAAAATGCTTTTAGGGTCAGATAGCCAAATAATGATGTTAATTAATAAAAGATAATGGTTATTGAGAGTGTCACAGGCAGAATGAGAGCGTCAGATGAAGTGTATTGAGGAAATCCCCGTGCCCCATTGAGTCATGAGGTGCAAAAGGGACCCTCTTCCTTTCTAAACTTCTTCTCAGAGAGGAGTCTGGGTCCAAGCTCCAGACTTGGTCAATGGTTTATGTCTAAAGGATTATATAGGTGTAATTGAGCCTTCATACAACTCTGTCCTACAGGAATAAGGATGGCAACCCAAATATCTTTATATGAATAATATAAATTATTAAACTAATTAAGATAATGATATGACAAAAACCTTAATCAGAATTATTTACTACACAGTATAGGTAGCTGTAAGTGAACTATATATTGAGGCAAAACTGAAGCAATGATACTAAAGCTAGCAAAATACTTATGGAGATTGATGTTACTCACCCATACAATGACCACGGGCAAATCTCTTTTGTTGAGCTTGAGGAGTAACCTTGAAAGGTGTCCCCACTAAAGGGAGGGATCTCCACATACACTCTGAGCAGGGGTATGTTGGAAGACCCTGCTGTTAAAAAGCAGGGCTGGGCTTTTATAGTATAAAGTGACTGACTGTCAGTTTCATGTCTCTGGGCCCAATAGCTTTAGGTACGTTATCAGTAGCAACACTTGGTTGTGCCTTTATCTGGAACTTTGTCTCCCAGACTCTCATAGCTGCCAGCTTCTGCTGGGAAACACCAGTCTTCCTCTGAATGTCTAACTTCAGGTTTAACAAATCAGTCTGGTCTCAGCATTCTTCAATGTCAAAAGCAGTGTGATCCCTGTGAGGTGAACCTTGTGAAGTTCCAGTGAGGCCAAGTGCAAGGTCTGGCATGTGGGTCAGGGAAATCCCAAGCAAAGTACAGGCTGGGCAGCAGCTGGATCGAGAACAGCCCAGAGGAGCAGGACTTGAAGGCATTGGTAGATGAGAAGCTCAACATGACCTGGCAATGTGGACTCACAGACCAGAAAGCCAAACATGTCCTGGGCTGCATCAAAAGTGGTGTGGGCAGCAGGTTGAGGGATGGGATTCTCACCCTTTACTCGGCTCTTGTGAGACCCCTGCCTGTGGTACTGCATCCACATCTGGGGGCCCCAGAGTAAGAATGATGTGGACATGCTGGAGTGAGTCCAGAGAAGGGCCACAAAAATGACCACAGACCTGGAGAACCTCTCCTATGAAGACAGACTGAGGGCATTGGGCCAGTTCAGTCTGCAAAAGGGAAGACTGGGGAGACCCTTGCAGCAGCTAAAGGAGACCTATAGGAAGGATGGAGAAGGACTTTTTACAAGGGCATGTAGAGACACGACATGGGGTAATGGCTTCAAACTGAAAGACAGTAGGTTTAGATTAGATATTAGGAAGAAATTCTTTACTCCAAGGGTAGTGAGACACTGGAACAGGTTGCTCATTGAAGCTGTGGACTCTCCATTCCTGGGCATGTTCAAGGACAGATTGGATGGGGCTTTGAGCAACCTGAACTAGTGGAAGGTGTTCTGCCTGTGGCAGTGGGGTTGGAACTAGATGATCTTTAAGGTCCCTTCCAAACCAAGCCATTCTATGAAATGAAGAATTTAGATCAGGAGCATATTTTCAAGCCTAGCTTAAAGGCCACCAAATCTTGGTGTCTGTACCTGTGTCACTAGATGTGCTTGTTTTGGCTGGAATAGGATAAATTTTCTCCATAGTAGATGGTATGGGCTGTTTTGTATTTGTGCTTGGAACAGTGTTGATAATTTAGGGATACTTTTGATTTTGTTAAGTAGTGCTTAGACAGAGTCAGTGCCTTTTCTGCTTCTCACCCTACCCCACCAGCAAATGGGCTAGGGGTGCACAAGAAGTTATGAAGGGGACACAGCCAGGACAGGTGACTGCAATGACCAAAGGGATGTTCCGTGCCACATGGCATCATGCTCAGTACCTGAAGTTGGAGGAAGAAGAAGGAAGTGGGATTGTTCAGTGATGGTGTTTGTCTTCCCAAGTAACTTCTGCACAGGCTGGAGCACTGCTTTCCTGGGGATGGCTGAATACCTGCCTGCCCATGGGAAGTGGTGAATGAATTCCTTGCTTCCCTTTGCTTGCATGCACAGCTTTTTCTTTACGTATTAAACTTTTATCTCAGCTCAGGAATTTTCTCACTTGTACTATTCCAATTCTCTCCCCCATCCCACTGTGGGGAGGAAGAGTGACTGAGTGGGGCTCAGTTGTCAGCTGGGGTTAAACCATGACATGAGGAGAACTTTGTGATATGTAGAAAGCATCAGTGTAAGAAGCCCTAGACAAAAAGGTGGTTTATAGAGCAGTTGCAAGAGATGTGCTGCCTGCCATTCCTGTATTTTAAACAAAATGAGCAGTTATGAATCTAAGGGTTCTTTTATTCTAGCTTCTCATGTGGTTGAAATTAGAAAAACATTAACAAAGCACAAAATAGAACAACATTAATAAAAATAATTTTCTAGTTTCATGGATGCTATATTGTTGTTCTACCTAATTCTACATAAAACAAGACTGACAACAAGTAGGAAAAAAATACTTGGTGTAATTTAAGAAAACTTGAAGAGGTGACACTGGTACTTTTTAAAATTTTTTTCATGCCAATTTAGTAATGAGGACAATGAAGTTGTTTCTCTAGACATGATTAAAAAAGATATCCAAAAGGGTTTTCCAGTTCATCTTCTTGCTTTAGTGCACAGTCCACTCTATCTAATCAGTTCCTGGCAGATATTTGTTCAACCTGACCTTGAAAATTTGCAGTCATGCTGAGTCTTCAGATCTCTCTGCAGCCAGCTACTGCATAACATTTCTTAAGTTCAAAACCTTTTTGTAAAATGTAGCTGAAATCTTCAAGCTGCAATTTAAGCTCTTGCTTCTTGCCATATCTCAATGGACATGGAGAACAGTTTGTATCTCTGCCATACTTTTCATGTATTTGAGAACTGATATATCTTCCTTCAGTTCTCTCATTGCTAGACTAAAGAAATGAATTCTTTGAATCTTACATTTTCTACACCTCTGAAAATTACATGACTCTACTGTGGTTTCTCTATTGAAATGTTTGTTTTTCTGGAGTGTTGCTTTTATTAGGTTGTTTTCTGGTAAGACCACATTACCTGTTACTTATCACCATAGGATTACAATTTAGTTTGAAAGGGACCTCGGGAGATTTCTAGTCCAACCCTCTGCTGAAAGCAGAGTCAGCTATGAGTTCAGATCACAATGGATCCTGTTGGATTTTGAAAAACTGCAGGAACACAGACTTTGCAAACTCTGTGGGCAACCAGCTCCATGTTTTGAATGCCTCATGGTGAAAATGTTTTCCCTTAAATCCAGCTTGAACCTCTCTCATTTAAATTTATGCTAATTGTCTGTCACTCTCCCACCATACAGCAATCTGAAAAGCCTGGCTCCATTTTCTTGATAACCTCCTCTTGGCTATTGTATAGATGCTTAGGAATTCTTTTTTTTTTCCTTCATTTATTTGGCAAAAGGAACTAAAAGATGAAGGACTACCTTTCCTGAACTCCTGAGTTTTGGATTCTCCATTTTTCCATTTGAATGCTTGACCATTCCTTTTGTATTTAACTTACACATTCCTTATTTAGAGAGTGAATGAAGAAGTTATTCCCTTAACAGAGAACTAGTAGAGAATGATTAGAGGTTATATCAGGCTGACACAATTTAGAACATTTAATTTATCAGAGTTGTCTTTATCTGTTTTTTCCCCTTTCTATCTGGAAGTGTTATTCCCTTCTCTAACTTACGAATCCAAGGAAGGCATCACACACAAGCATGTGCAGAAGTCAGAGCAAGGAGGTTAAAAAAGAGATATTAGAAACAGTTCTAAGAGTGTGGCCAAACACTGGAACAGGCTTCCTAGAGAGGTGGTCAGTCCCCAAGCCTAGCAGTGTTTAAGGGGCATTTGGACATTTGTACAATGCCCTTAACAACACACTTTTTGGTCACCCTTAAGTGGTCAGGCAGTTGAACTGGATGATCATTCACCTTCCAAATGAAATATTGCATTCCATGTTCTGCTTGTGAGAGTCAGCCACCATTTCATGCAAGTAAAGTCATCTGTTTAAAGGCAAGTACTTGAATTAAATTGCAGGTTTCACTGACTGTGCTTAACTTTGATTTGGGACTTCAGAGTCTCTGCCTGTAAAGATCAGATAGAAACGTCAACTACACACACAGTTCCTGGTGCTTTACCATAAACTGTGTAGCTGGGTTTTCCTTATGAAAATATACATGATTTGAGGTAGAATCATAGAATGGTTTGGGTTGGAAGGGACCTTAAAACTCATCTAGTTACAACCCCCCTGCCACGGACTGGGACACCTTCCACTAGACCAGGTGCCTCAGAGCCCCATCCAGCCTGGTTGTGAACACATCCAGGGATGGGCAGTCCACAACCACTCAGGTAGATTTTATGTAGAGAGTCAATGCATACATTTCTGAGAAATGCATGAGGACCTTACATGGATGAAATAAAAATGCATATAAATTTCACATATTTTTATTTTATTTATCCATAGGCTGCTGAAAACTTTTTAAAATAGTAAAACAATAGGTTTCAAGAAGCTTTGGGGAGTTTAGAGTTTCTCAATAAGTCCCTGGTGATCAAATTATATGTATAATTATACAAAAAATTACTCCTAGTGCTTAGCTTACAATTCTAAAAGAAAAGATCGAGATGCAGATATATTCACTGGTAGAAAACCAAGACTAGAAAATACAGGTTATCATAGTGGGAAAAAAGAAGTGGCAAAGACAAAAGGAATAGCTGTGAGATTTGTGCACTGTGCAGCTGGCAGTGGGTTCTGAAGCTTTCTGAGTTTATTTTTATATCTCATTTGGGAAAAATATTGCAGGGTAAAATAAACACATTACATAATACAAAAAAATAGATCTGCCAGCACTCAGAGAGCAGCAGGATGACTGATAGGCATGGTCAGAAATATATGAGATTATGGCTAATGCTTGAATTAGTGCAGCCCCTATGCAATAACATCAGTGCAGTAACTTCAAACAGCTAGAGAGTAACTGCCCATCCCCTAATTCTGTTGAATCTACTTAGTAATAATGACCTGGGTTCCTATTCCACACCCTATTTCATTTGACATACCACAGCTCATCTGCTATGAAAACCATGTCATGTTTGAAAATGCCTCTTAGGTGGATCTCTTAAGCCTCTCATATTAACCCAGTTCTTACATACTTAGTCAATCGGAATTTTCAAATTAAAAAAAAAACAAATCTCACAGTCAGTATCTGAAGTTCCAAAGGCAAATGTGGAAGCAAATGTATTTGAGGTAAAATGGATCTCTGTGTGTGTGTGTGACAATTTGCGTGTCTTCTGGACATTGCAAACTTACAGCTTGTGGACAGATCAACCTATTAAAACACATGCACTGAAATTCTTGCATTGCAGACTTGGTGATTTTCTGAGCAGATGAGGCTTGAGTTGAATGGATTTCATGAGGGAGAATCATCACAGGGCACATCAAATACAGAGAAAATCTGTTCATGCACAGTATCTGGGATCCGTAGATGTTTGGATACTTTCCCTGAGTTACTGCTCTGCACTAGCTGCCAAACATCTGGAAGTTAGTAGGAAAAAGTAGAAAAGTGGTAGAGAAGAAAATGACCATCAAAAGCAACTGTATCCCACAAAAAAGAAAAAAAAAAGTAGGTCTGGCACTCTGGGCTATAATGGAATTTGAGAAAGGCATCACTCTGGGACGTAGACCGCAGTGGGTTTAAGAAGCTCCAGAAATTTTGTCCTTCAGAGGACTGTAAAAAAGGCCAGTGAATCTGAAATCACTCTGAAAAAATGATCTTTAGTGACATGCACCACTAAACTCAGTGCAATCAGATTGTTAACTTTAGCAAATTAGGTGCTGTTGTGAGCAGAAATACCTGATCAATGTTATCCCACGTTCCCAAACTCCTTATGGCTTCTCAGGTTATAAAATTCCCAATTTTCTCTTTGACAGCCATCCATCAACACTCCTAGTTTTTCTCTTGACAACGTCTACAATGTGGTTGTTCATTACACAAAGATCAGCACAAAATACAGTTGCTACAAAGTCTTGAATATATGCAAGCATCAAACCCCAAACTTGTTGAAATATAAATAACACAAGGAGTACTTATGTGATTACTCTATTTGTAATTAATTAATATCAAGAATTCAGTATTTAAAATTATGTAAAGATGCTGCAAAATTTCCAACCTCCTGCATTAAAATGCTGTAGGCCCTTGCAGAATAGAAGTTCATCTTGTTGTGCCCTTGAGCAAATACATTTGTAATCTGTATAATGTCCTCTAATAATATAATAAAATACATGGGTCTGATCTTTAGATAAGGGAAGCCTGCAATGAGCTGCTAGCCTGAAGCTCAGGATAAGATTTGTTTTGCTTGAAGGCAGCTGCCTGGAAGTTGGGTGTTTTCAGTCTGCTGAACTAGGCCTTCATTCCTCTACAATCAGTGGGAGGGGGAAGTACTATGAGGAGACATTTCTAGGTATTCATCCTAAAAGAGGTGTCCAGAGTACAATGGATAACCCTCATTTAGAGGTGCCTGTTTCCTTCCACAGACTATTGAAGGAGCTGTAGAACTGGTTTTATACAGCTGAAGTGTGATGAGTGATAGAGTTTTTGTACAGGAGCACAAGGGAGCCCTACAGCACAGAGAGCTGAGTCAGGACACGAGTTTGGCCAGACTGTGACAGCATCAGGGACCTGAAGAGTCTCCAACACGATGGCAATCAGCTCAGGCCATGAAATCAGCTAGGAAGCTGGACAGAGCTGTAAAGCCAAATGGTTATATCTGTTGTTTCCACAGTTAAAGTGCAACAAGGAAGCCTGGTAGCTAAACAAACCTGCCCTGGCTCAGTCAGTATAATGGGTAAGCATATAATCACACTGTGTTAATGTCTGTATAGAACTGCGTGGTCTGTAGTTTGTGTTTGCTAATGTTTACTTAAGCATTTCTGAGACTGTAGGGATTAAAGATTGAGAAAACAGGTTTTAAGAGAAGAAATGAAAGAGAAAACTCAGTCATCTGAATATTAGGCCAGCATGTACCTGTACATTTTCTATACAATAAACTGTTATGAGTAGCATTAACAGTAATTTTCGTGTAATGGAAAATCTACTCTCCTTCTATAGACTGTTAAAAAAGCTGCTCAAAGTATTGCTACCTGAATGATGCTGAGCAGAGGAAGAATGAATCACAGAATCAAAGAATGATGGCTGTGTTAGCTGCCTGATCAGGTGCCAAATTCTAATATTTTCAGTAATTGCATTATTTTAGTTTTCACTGTGTTAATTTCGATTGAATTATACCAAAGACTTGGATGACCACTTGATTATTTTCTGCAGAAAATATTTGCTGAAGTGACCTTTCTTAGAAGGAACAAAATGTTGAAATAAATGTTGCAGTTTTGGGAACTCATCTACCATTGAATCAGAATAATGCTATGAAACAATGAACCTGTATGTTGTTATAGTCAAAGGGAGGGACAGAAATGACACTTTTATGCAATGCCCAAAAAAGCAATTAAAAAGGACTAATCTTTGTTCTGTAGCAAGTCTGCTAAAAGGCAATGAGAAATGTATCTGTTTAGCTAAATCAGATAAATTCACCCACAGGAATTTCCTGTTGAGTTACTGCGTCAGGCAGAATCTTTTATTTGGCATGTTATTGTTGAAAAGTTGTTGTTATGAGCTATCCAAACTTCTTCCATTTATCTTTCTGATAAAAGCCTTCAGCACTCAGGTAGTAGGTTGTCTGGTACTTACCAACAGGTTCCTCTTTCTCATTTCAGTGCATAAATACTTACGAGAAAAAAGAACTGCAGACAGAACACTGTAATATTCCCTGAAGAAAGCTTTTAATCAGCAGCCTCAAAAGAGTGCTCTGTTAATGAGCAACTGAAATGTTATAAACTCAGCCAACAGCCTCTATGTTTAATTTAGACAGTCTTCCTTGCAGCTCCAGAGTACAAAAGACCAGTGTCAGTGGCCTGTAGGTCTCTGCAGTTGCTGCCCAATGGTTAACCATGGGAAAGAAAAGCTATTGCAATTTAATTAGCTAGAGGAGAACCTTTAGGTAATACTGATAAAAATAATCAGCTGGATGCCAGTGAACAGCTGGCATGAAAATCAGAAAACACAGTGTCTGTAAAGTTTAATTTGTATTCTCAAAACAGCTTTATTCACAAAAAAAACCCTAACTTATTCCTCAGCAAAAAAATGTATTGTTTCTTGAGCCCATGTTTTAGGCTTGTTTAAGCACTTGCTTGGCTGAGCTCAAGCCAATTCCTGGCAGCTGGATCTAACATATTCATTAAGGGAAATATTGTATCATTGCTTTAAAAAGATAATAGATTGCAAATAAACAGTGAACATGATGAGTATACAAAAAGCTAACACAGCACTAAGCAGTAGTTTAACTGAAGGCAATTTCAGTTTTTAATGCTTACTGTGTGCTGGTTTCAGCAGTTTTGAAGGTCTTTTTCCTGAGCAGGGCTGTTCTGGTGCTCAGTTCCTGGATCAGCCTGTAACTGAGGATGGTTCTTCCTGAGTACTTCTACAGTAACCTGAATGTGATAGTGTGTCTTGTTGCTCTGAACTTTTTTATTTCAGAAGAAATGTTTGATGTATACAATTGAAAGAAAAACCTTTCAATGTGATCATGCTTTCTTTGCTCATATCAGCATTAACAGTGCTGTTTTCAAAGTGTTATGTTCAGCCCCTGTGCTGACACATGGTTATACAAACATCACGTATGTGTATGCAGGTTTCTATCACTGCTACCACATGCAATTGTTTAGAAAATAGAAGTGTTACTCTAGGAGCAACAAGCTAGATCCATGTGCTGGCACCAGCTGAGTGTTTTTTCACCTGGGCTGGTGTAGAGTCTCTCCCTGTGTGTGAGGTTGTATCTCAGCCTTCTCCTCAGCTGGCGGTTCTTGGAACAGCCCAGTCTTTGAGGTGTCTGTGTCTGTTGGTTGACATTGTACAATAATAAGCATGGAAACCTTTATTTCCTCAGAAAACTGGTTGGAATTGTAGAATTCAGACTGCATATTACTACTGGGTTTGGTGGAGTTTCTGACAAGTTCTAAGCCTGTTTAAAATTTGAAAGTGCCATTTGGTCCTTTTCCATAAACCTGTTGAGGTGGGATGCTAATCTAAAATAGCTACTTAGTGCAAAGTACAAAGCTCCCCATACTTAGGGAAAAATCTGGAATCTGGATTTGAAGGAATCAGTTTTTTATCCTGAGGCTCTCACCTTTATCATCTACCCATTTCACAAGGCTCTGTGGCATCTTGAACTTGGCAAGCAACTATTTATGCATCATGCTGATGACAAGGACATAATTTATATAGAACTTCCCTCTGCGAATTCTGGCCCTTCTACTCCTTTGTTACTTGAGACTGGACACATAAGAACTATTTAAAAAAGGTCTCATTTTCTCCATCTGGAAGCTGCAGATAATGCTGTTTACCCAGACCCTAGGGGTATTGTCAGCATTCCTTATAAGTTATAATAGTCCATTTCTAAAGAATATAACTGTAAAAAAAGATTGTTAAAACCATTTAAAAGGTGGTCTTTTGTAAAAGTTTAGTGGTGAGTGTTTCCATATTCAGCTTCTATTGTTAGAACCCCAGTGTTTGTTTTATTTTATTGCATTTTTAGCTGGTTATTAAGATTTCTTAATTTAAAGTTGCATCTCTGCAATGACCTTTCCTGGATGCTAAATTTTAGATTCCATTTACATATGAGACACTGCTATTTTGTTAAGTAGGAGACATATTATGAGGATAATCAGTTTATCTTAAGCTATAATTCTATGTCTAGCAAGGATTCAAATTTCTGGGAAGGAGGGTTGTTAATGGCTTAGTGAAGTCTGGTAAAACATCTTTGAGATAAATCCCAGCATAATGAGATCAGTTAGATCTAGCTGTAAAATGGAAGAGAAGCTTAATTTTAATTTTCAATTGTGCAGTTTAGTGCTTTGCTTTTTTTCTTTTACAACTTGACAGAGCTCTATCTGAAATTTAAAAAAATGCTGGAACTGGATGGATCTTTTGAATATGCACAAACTAAATGGGAGAAACGAAACTAAAAAAAAAAGAGAAGTAGCTCGTTTCATGTAAGGTTAGATTTTCAATTCCATGGAAACTGATTTGACTCAAATGTAAATTCACTAGTGAAAGAATGTGACTGCTTTACAAGATTATTCTTACTAAAGTTCAGTGGGTACTAAAATACACATGAAATTATTAAAAATATATAAATTATATACCTATAATACAGTCAGCAAGGTAACTGTAACAATTTCAGTCACAGAGATCGACAGTTCCATACACAATCAAGCTGTCATTGTCAAACTGGGCAGCACCTGGTTTCTTGGCATTTAGGCTGGTCTCTTTACTAACATGCTAACAACAATCTCACTTCTGTTTTTAGATGTATGCAGGATATCATGCTTTGGGGTTTTTCTATTCGTATGTAATTACAGTCCTTGTGACAGAAACTGGGCAAGCCCAGCTTCAGGATTAGAGCTGCTGTTTAAGCACAGAGCTTATGAACTGGCAGTGCAGATGTTTCAGGGCAATCTGTACAATTTCATTCTGAACTGCCAAGGGAATGAGAACTTGCCCACACACAAAATGCTCCAGAAAAGCTATATATTTAAAATACAGTGGCTTTTCCAGAAATTGGTCTATGTTTTGCAGTCTGAGAAAGTAAATCACAGTGAAGAGCATCCTCCCACTTCAGCATCTGAGCCAGCTCAGGAGCCACAACCAACCCTCAGTGTCCTTTGAGAGACGCAGTAGTTTTGTCACCTAAAACCTGCATGTGACTGATAACATTCCAGGGGGAAGGGAGCACCACTTCTGACGGCTCTTGTGAGTCAGCTCTGAGTAACAGGACCTTGGCAGCTGCAGGAGATGGCTCGTACTGAGCAGAAGCATTCACAGTTCCCACCGTTTTGGACAACCATCGTGGAAGCAGAGCCCCGGGCCAGAGATGGAGTGACTGAGAGCACTTATCAACACAGCACTGAACTCATTCAGGAACTGGCTGTATCTGTTAAAAACCACAGGGGGCAAAAAGGCACATGCTGAAGGACCTGGATAAAAGCCAATACTACATCTGAGGCCCGAGAACCTCTTCCTTCTGATGGTCTGCCGAGAGCTCAGCATTCTCTCTATGGAACAGAGCAGAGTTTGTAGCATCTGTATTGAGGCAGAGAGTGTCAGAAATACTGTGCTACAGCCTGAGGCAGAGGGGAGTTCAGGTTTAGGAAAATAGTACAGATTTCTTTAAGTTGTATTTTATTTCTTTCTATTGTGTCAGTGCAGGACAAATAATAGAATTTCACCCTAATTTTCCATAATGTTTCTATAACTTCATTAGTGAAATCAAAAGCTCCTAATTCCCGCAGGGGGGAAGGGGTGACGGGTGTAGGGGGGGAAATTTTAAACCCCAAGTCAAACCCAAGAGCAGTGCTTCTCCTACATTGTCAGAACTTTTCCCAGCCCAGATTTGGCTCTTGTCAAGTACCATTCCCACAAGCCCTTCCCAGCCCCTGGCAGCCGGGGACGGACCATTCATTCCCAGCAGTTTGCACAGTCCTGCGTTTGGAGCTGATGGAGCTCATTGCCAGCTGGGCTCTGCGGAGCGCTGAATTTCCTGGTGTGGACGAAGCCTTCCTATCCATAACGAGTCTGTCTGCTACACTGCACTTCTTAGAACAAGACTTCAGGTTACAGTTTCAGCGCTGGGATTTCCCCGGCCAGGGCGGGTCTGTCCCACAGGAAGAGCAGCGCCCTGAGCCAGCGCTGCCCAAAGGGCCCAGCAGAGAGGGCGACTCAGAGCGGCTCCTGAGACTTCAGGAAAAATGGCTTTCCTGAACCGCTCTGCTGGGGAGCAGAATTAGTGCCATGGAAAGGGACCTGGGGGTCCTGGTCAATGGCCAGTTGAATGTGAGCCAGCAGTGCCCTGGCAGCCAGGAGGGCCAACCCTGTCCTTGGGCATCAGGCACAGCATCACCAGCCGGGCGAGGGAGGGGATTGTCCTGCTCTGCTCTGCTCTGGGGCGGCATCACCTGCAATATTGGGGCAGTTTGGGGCACCATGATATGAGAAAGGTATTAAGATGTTAGAGAGTGTCCAAAGGAGGGCAATGGAGATGGTGAAGGGCCCTGAGGGGAAGCGTGTGAGGAGCAGCTGAGGGCACTTGGTGTGTTCAGCCTGGAGGAGACTGAGGGGAGACCTCACTGCAGTTACAACTTCCTTGTAAGGGGAAGAGGAGGGGCAGGCACTGATCTCTGCTCTGTGGTGAGCAGTGACAGGACCCACAGGAATGGTCTGAAGCTGTGTCAGGGGAGGTTTAGATTGGATATGACAAAAAGGTTCTTCCCCCAGAGGGTGATTGTGCACTGAACCGCAAGGAAGTGGCCACAGCACCAAGCCTGGCAGAGCTCGGAAGCGTTTGGACCGTTCCCTCAGGCGCATGGCGTGACTCTTTGGGGTGATTCTGTGCAGGGCCAGGAGCTGGACTGGATGATCCTTGTGGGCCCCTTCCAAGTCAGCATATTCTGTGACCGAGCCCGAAGCCTGCCAAAGCTCGACGGGCAGTCGGACAACGCTCTCAGGCCCATGGTGGGACTGACCTGTGCAGGGCGGGGGCTGCACTCGATGTTCCCGGCGGGTCGCTCCCATCCCGGGCCATTAGCTGACTCCCAATTCCCGGGAGTGCCGCACGGATACCCTTGCGCTGCGCCCCCCGCCGGAGGCGGCTGGTCCTGCCCCGCTCTGGCCCCGCCCCCGCGCGCCCCCGCCGG
>VWZD01006244.1:57032-82365 GCA_013396695.1 Sakesphorus luctuosus
GCCCCGCCCCTGCGCGTCCCCGCCGCACGTCAACATGGCCGCGTGTGCAGCGCGCTGCGCGGTCCGGCGGCTGCTGCTGCCCTGGCCTGGCCGCCTGCGGAGAGCGCCCGGCGCGGCGCAGCGGGTGAGACAGCGGGGAGCGGCGCGGGCAGCTCCGGGCACTGTGCTCGGGCTGGCGCCCAGGGGCTCGGGGGCTGGAGGCCGGGTGGCGGTGCACGGTGGGGTTTGTAGTCGCGGTGCGCGGCGGGAGTTGTAGTCCCGCCCGGCCGGGCCGGGCCAGGCCGCTCCCGACGGGACGAGCCCGGGGCGCATCCCCCGGGTTTGCTGCCGCTGCCCGCACCGCCCGCGTTGGTGCCCGTGCCCGCCACAGGGAGCTCAGCGGGACTCTTAAACACTCCTTCCCTGCCGTGGGACGATGGAGGCCCCGGTCCCGGAGCGCTCCCTTTCTGTCGTTTTTTGTAATTTTCCCCCTTGTCCCAGTTTGAAGCCTAAGCTTTTCCTTCTGGAAACAAGAGAGGGGGAACTTTTCAAACAGGTTTTTGTTTCCTTGTAATGCCAAAGCCCCTTGCATCAGCCCAGGCTGGGAGTGACAGCCGCGGGGGCGGTCGATGTGTGCGGCGGCAGGGATGTCCATGGGATGGACAGGCGGGATGGCAGAGCCATGGCATGCACAGGCGGGATGGTAGAGGCGTGGGATGCACAGGCGGGGTGGCAGAGCCGTGGGATGCACAGGCGGGGTGGCAGAGCCGTGGGATGGACAGGCGGGATGGCAGAGCCATGGGATGCACAGGCGGAATGGCAGNTGGGATGCACAGGCGGGGTGGCAGAGCCGTGGGATGCACAGGCGGGGTGGCAGAGCCGTGGGATGCACAGGCGGGGTGGCAGAGCCGTGGGATGCACAGGCGGGATGGCAGAGCCATGGGATGCACAGGCGGAATGGCAGCGGCCTGAGATGGACAGGCGGGATGGCAGAGCCATGGCATGCACAGGCGGGATGGTAGAGGCGTGGGATGCACAGGCGGGGTGGCAGAGCCGTGGGATGCACAGGCGGNGAAGTGATTGGTTTGCACTTGGCAGGAGGTTTGTGTGTGGCAGCCAGGTTTGGGCTCCTCAGTGCAGGGAGCAGTTACTGAACTGGAGTGTGTGCAGGGAGATGAACTGGGCTGGAACATGTGCCCTGTGAGGACCGTCTGGGGCACGTTCATCCTGGAGGAGACAGGGCTTCAGCTGGAGCTGTGGGAGGAGCTGTGAGCAGGACCTGTGCCAGAAGCCATGGGAAGGTTGTCAGGAAGACAAAACCAGGGCCATTTTGGCAGAATGAGGGGCAATGGGCATAAGCTGAAACGAGAGGAAAAACTGGATATGTGAAAACTTCTTCCCCATGAGGCAGCCAAGCAGTGGAGCAGGCAGCCCATTCAGCTGTGCAGTTACTCATAGCTGATCCTGCTTGGAGCAGGAAGTTGGACTAGAGACCTTCAGAGGGTCCCTTCAAATGTGAATTTCGCTATAATTCTGAAATATGTGAGTTTTGAGAGATCTCACCTGTTGGTAGATAATGGGAGAGAGCTAGGTTTTGTACTTTCATGCTTTAGGCAATTAACTGTGGAGGGAAATCTTTGTTTATTTGGTGCATTTATAATAATAGTTTTTGAAATAGCTGATGGCTTGAAGTTTGTGCTAGGGATACGTACCTGCATTTCTCGATGTTGAGAAAGTGCAACAAACCTTTTTAACCTACATACTCCCTTCTTTTCTACCCCACTCTGATTTAATGTGCTTTAACTGCCAAGGGATTGTTTCAGATGTGGCAATTTCACAGTCTCTGACCAATGGGTGACTGATTTGCAGTCCTGGACACAGGCCCTTGGGCTGTACTCCCTTCACTTTAGAAAGCGGGTACCCAGGTTAGAATTCCAGATGGTAAAGGTCCTGCAGGCTCTTGCTGGCAGAGCTGGGGAACAAGGTGGCTGTCTGATGTTGGTAACAGGCTTCTGTGTCAGATTGGAGGGCAGCAGATGCATCTCCTCGGTTTTAGTTATCCTTGAGGTTTTTTTGGATGCAGGTTAGTGCACCCCTGTGTGAAGTAGTGATGAATAGTAGTCCTGAATCTTTTTCCTTATAAGTACATTCTTTAAAAAAGATCCACAAATGCAACATTTAAGTTCAGGAATACATTTTTCAGAAGAGAATCCTCAGATATAACGTAATGTCTAATGACTTTTCTTACAGTGTGTGCATGTTGGAACAAGCAGGCTCAGAGCTTCCAAAGCAGCAACAGAAGTAATCTTAAACGTTCCTGAAACTAGGGTGAGTCCTTTGGAAAATGGCATGCAAGTTGCTTCTGAAGACTCTGGACTCTCAACATGCACAGTAAGTAACTTGGAAAGGAAAGGCTTTTTCATATCTCCTCATGTGTGTTCATTTCCTTGTGAAACTAAATTGCATTTGCATTTCAATGTTTCTACAACTTAAGATAGGAAATGGAAGTCTTAGAGGCTTTTGTAGATTTGTGATTAGAGTTTTTTGTGAAGATCAAAATTTTCCTTTTCTTGAAAAGCTGTTCTGTTTAAGGAAAAAGCCATTTAAAAATAAGTCTTGAAAATCTAAATGTGGTTTTTACACAGAAAAACAGTGAAGCTTTTAGGTGGTAAAATGCCTTTTTTCTCTGTTGAGGTTGGACTTTGGATTGATGCTGGAAGCAGGTATGAAAATGAGAAGAACAATGGGACTGCTCACTTCCTTGAGCATATGGCTTTCAAGGTGAGTATGAATATTGATGTAGACATTTACAAAGGATTTTAAAGCTATTTATCTTTAAAGATCAATGATAAGAACTTTGCTGGAATTGTATAAATAAATTTTCCAAATTGAAATCAGAAAAAAGTATATGGGTGACTAAGACCTTGGTTTCCATTAGAAAAAGAAGTTAAAGTCCTAGTTCTGTGTAGCTGATACACAACTACAGGTGACACAGTTCTAGTTTTAATTAATTTTTACCTTCTTATAATATGTAGTCTTAGAAATACACAGTCACCCTCCTGGTACCATTTTATTTTCATTTGGGAGCATAGTAGGATTTATATCTATCTTTCAAGCTTGGAGACATTAGTATGCCAGTTTTATTTCCAGAAGACTTTTTCTTTCTCTTGATCTTGACTTTTCCAGAAAAAAATTAGTAAAGATGGGTAGGTGAATTGAAGGGTCTCATTTGATTTTCTTACTGTTCTATTTCAGGGAACCAAAAAGAGGTCTCAGTTAGACCTTGAACTAGAGATTGAGAACATGGGAGCTCACCTGAACGCATACACCTCCAGGGAACAAACCGTGTATTATGCCAAGGCTTTTGCAAAAGACTTACCGAGAGGTAAGTGCTCTCATTCATCAGGAAAGCAGCAAAGAACAAAGTGCTTATCCAGCTTCCAGTGAGGTGACACAGAATGATGCTTTTGCAGTGTTACAGTTCCTTCCTTCTTGGTTGAAAAGTCCTTTCCTGGACTTCACAGGAATGTGAGAATGCAGGTTTGAAAAGGAACTGGCAGTGAAGCTGATACTTGAAACATTTTTCTCTTCAGAGTCCCCAAAGAAGGTACCTTTTGGACTTCTCCCTTCCTGCCGAGCAAGTCTTGTATTAGCACTTGGTCTTTGGGGTGGGCTTCAATTTTGGAACCAGATTTTTCCGGTAGTCTGAAAATACTCTTTCCATCTCCATCTGTATTTTCAATTAGCTGTGGAAATTCTTGCTGACATAATTCAGAACAGCACCCTGGGAGAAGCAGAGATTGAGCGTGAGCGAGGAGTTATACTTCGGGAGATGCAAGAGGTTGAAACCAACTTGCAAGAAGTTGTCTTTGACTACCTTCATGCCACAGCCTATCAGAAGACAGCCCTGGGACGGACAATTTTAGGACCCACTGAAAACATCAAGTATGTCCACATTTGTGTCTGTCATTTATTGTGTGGTAACTTTTACATATTGAAAAGGCTAATCTGAAAACATAGGGAACAGCATCAGTTTCAATTTTTATAGCTGAAATTGCACTGGATACAACTGTAGGAAGAATCCCCCTCTTGCCTTAATTTGCAGGCATCAAAGGGTATGTGAACTGCAGATGTCCTTTACATGTCTGCGTTTTTTGCCATAGTTTTTTCCTGTTAGAAGTGCATCTGACACAAGATTGGAAATGCTCCTTTTTCGAGTGGGTCACGTGTTAGGCATTACTGTAAGCCCAGCTGTGTTTGCACAGCTCTTTCAGCATTTGTTTAGACCAGTGCAGACCAGGAGACTGCCAAATGTGCTGTTTTCAAAGGAACAGGAGATCATTAGTGCACCCTGTCTCCACCTGACTTGAGTTATAATTCCCACTCCTCAGGAAGACAGAAAAGCTTTGAAAGGCAAAATGTATCAAGTTCCTATTTCCTTTTTAAGAAGTCACCCTTATTTTAGCTTTCTGCCTCTCTGTTCTGTGCACTGGTAGAAGTTTTAATTAGTTTGATATTGAGTTGTTCTATACATTTATCTAATTTTACTCTAGTGAACTTTACTGACAAGGTAATGATGTCTCCTTTCCCATTTCTAGATCCATAAATCGTAATGACCTGGTGGAGTACATAACAACACATTACAAAGGGCCTAGAATGGTCCTGGCTGCTGCTGGAGGTTAGTATGGGATATTCACCCAGGATCATGTGAAACTATGATTGAAACCAAGGCCTAAGGCTCTGGGAACAACATGATGGATTACCTATTGTTCAGTAGGTCCTGGAAGTTCATTGTTAGCCTTGTGTGCTTTGTGCCTTCATACCCTTGGAGGTTTTGTTCCCTTTCCCTCTCAGTAATATTCCAGAAACCTTAAATGAGTAACGGGATGTGAATTGGAGGCCAAAGTGATTCTTCTGTGTGGGCAGGAAAGGAGGGTCCTTGAAGGGGTTCAGTGTGGAAAAGGGAATAGCAAACAATGCAGAGAGAAAGTAGTAACACTGAGGCTTGAAACTGAGAGCAAACAGCTTCATTTGATGCAGATTTAATGGAAGGCTGTTAGAGAGAATTAAGGAGGGGGAATCATGATGATCTCTCTCTGTATAATAGGGAGGTGTGAGGAACCCAAAAGAGAGGTGTTAAAGCAGGGACACAATAAATTACTCCTTGGTTGAGTCTTTAAACTGTGCAGCAGTTTAAATGAACTGGTTACAGAGTAACATCACAAAACATGTGAAATACCTTTGTTCAGGAGTCTGTCATGATGAGCTGCTTGACCTAGCCAAGTGCCATTTTGGTAACTTGCCATCTGCTCCAGAAGGAGGATTGCCACCCCTGCCACCCTGTAGCTTCACAGGCAGTGAGGTAAGTGTTGGGTGGCTTTTTGAGCTGGCCCTTGCATGCCCTGACACCTGCTCTCTGCTGAAGAGAGAGGGCTGCTCTGACACAGACTCAGCATGGGAAAAGGTTTCTTGTCCCACGGAGGGCAATGGAGTAGCTGCTTTCCAAAGTAGTACTTTTGGTCCTTTCTTGGACGAGCCTCACTGCCATCACTTTTTGTGCTTGAGGACTTCTGAGGAACTGTCCCATATACCTGCTGCTACTTTCCTTTTATCCCCTTGACTATGGTGTTGGAGCATTTCCACTTGTTGAGAATCACTCATTTAAAGGATGTGGCAGGTAACTGAGGCATCCTTGTTCTGTTCCCATCTCCATTCAGATTTTTCAAAATCATCAGATTTCCTTGCTGCTGAGAGGTGTAAAATAACTTGTAATGCCCTCACTCTGTATGTTGGCAAAGTGCTCTGAAATTGCCCCAGGGAGGACTAGTTAAGGCTGTTAAATGAAGCTTCATATGCTTTAATTTTGGTTGTCTGTATGCATGCTTTATAATCCAGCTGTAATGGAAAAGTCTGTCTTCTGCTCTTTAACTTCCCATATACCTGACTGTGTACAGGTTGTACTGAGCTGCTCTCATGTTCCGCAGATTCGGATCCGGGATGACAAGATGCCCCTGGCACACCTGGCGATCGCTGTGGAAGCAGCTGGCTGGTCAGACCCGGATACCATCCCACTCATGGTAGCCAACACTCTGATTGGTAACTGGGATCGTTCCTTTGGAGGAGGCGTGGTGAGTGAACCTGCAAACACCTTCCTGCTCTTTAATGGTGTGGGCTGGTGAGATCTCCCTGACTTGGATACTGCCAGGACAGATGAGGGCATCCAGTTGTGTGCCTGAGAGAATTTATTACCCAAGATGTAGGGAAATCTTAAGAAGTGGCTCTAAACCACCCAAACAGAGGTGACTGGAGATCTGCCAGCCCCTCATGGAAAGCAGGATGTTTTACACCTGTGTGTCATCAGAACCTGTGGGTATCAGTAACTGACCCTTTCTTGAACCTAAGCAGAATTATGATTTTGGCTTAAATCTGGGCTGTTACTTTGAAATGTGAGACTACAAAGAAAGGAACTGTTATGATGAAGAGCTGGGATGAGGAGTTGTGATAATTAATGTTGTAGCTTCTGCTGGAGCCTGTGGTACTACTGCATGTCCTGTCATCATTAAATGAAAACAGGACAACAGGGAGGTGAACAGTAAGCTTCCAAAAAGCTACATAAAATAATATCTTTGTCTTTTGCCTCAGCAGAATTTATCCAGTAAACTTGCTCAGATTGCCTGCCATGGTAACCTGTGTCACAGTTTCCAGTCCTTCAACACCTGCTATACTGACACTGGGCTGTGGGGACTCTATATGGTCTGTGAGCCAGCTACAATTCAGGACATGGTGCACTTTGTTCAGAGAGAATGGTAAGCTAACAACTGTTTCTCTAAAAAGATTGTTTCCAGTGGAGGAATACAAATTAAAAAGATATAAATAATTTAAAGAAAGTATTTTTGTTTCTTTGCTTAGGCTACTCTGGAAAAAACCAAATGCATCAGACTCTAAACTTTGGCACACAATGCAGAGTCCCAGCAGCCAGTTTCTGGCACCCTTACTTGGAGTGAATAGCTTAAGATTTAGGTTTTGTTTTCTTTCTCTGCCTTGGAAAAATGACTAGTCACTGTAGTTTGTATAACAGCGTTACTTGTACAAGTACATCTCACTGGGAATTTTGAGCTGTTACATACAGAATTTTGAAACTTAGGATTCTAGATAATACTCATCTAAGGCTTAAATCTATATTGAAGGATGTTCACAGGTGTAACTGTAAAGCTTGAACTGCAGATGTGGTTAGAAACAGACATATGCTATGTGAGATCACTGATTTAAAGTGTGGATGAAGTTGAAACAAGTTGAAAGAAATCTTGAAAACTGGGAGTTTCTCTAATGACATCAGTCACTTCTCATACCCTATTATTTTATGAGATCTCTTTAACAATCCATGGAGAAAGAAGGCATGACTTTAGCTGCCTATTTACTTCAGTTTAGCACCAGAGAACAGACAATTCCTGGGACAAGAATCAAGTTAATATATTTAATGCATCCCCCTGTCCCACAAAATGTTCCTTATGCAGAGTAGCAAATCATTATCTCATCAAGAGAAGAGCCAGGAAGTGATGGGTTGCCTTCTAGCTACTTCTGGTTGCTTGGTTACTTCCTATTTTCTTAGCAACATCCATTCTCAACATAACAAGTACAGTTGGTTCAAAGTACAGTTAATAAAACAAAATACAGCTCTTCTAAGGGGAAAAATTTGCTCTTGGATATATGGGCATGCTTCCAAAAACCCTGCTCTTATGTTGCTGCTTTGCATCCTCCCCCTTATTTCTATGCCAGACTCTCGTACCAGCTCTGTCTGTAGAACAGAAGGGCCTGGTAGGTGCAGGAATGTCTGCGCACCTCTTTATCACAGGCCATCTTGTGTGCTACAGGCTCCTGTTATTTAATGCCTTTGTATTTCAATCATTTTTCAGGATAAGACTTTGCACAAGTGTTACAGAAAATGAAGTAGCTCGAGCAAAAAATCTTCTAAAGACAAATATGCTGCTACAACTTGATGGTGAGACTTACGAGAGCTTTTTATTCTTTGTGGTGTGGAGTTGTAGGCTGATAACTGAAGCATATTTTCCCTTATTTTAGGGTCCACACCAATCTGTGAAGACATTGGAAGACAAATGCTGTGTTACAAGCGCCGAATCCCAATTCCAGAACTTGAGGCAAGAATTGATGTAAGTGGCACTCATGTTGAAACTTTTAAATTAGGCCACTGAGAAAATTAATTGCTACAGAAAGTAACACTAGAGAATTTGGACTGTTCCTGGGTGAGAATATGTTTCCACCTGAGAAAACTTTCAAGTGTTTTGTTGCCTGTTCCCCTGGATTATACAAAATTAAGATCAGAGTTTTACAGATTGTAACAAAGACATCTCTTCTACCCCTTTTAGGCTATTGATGCCCAGACTATTAGAGAAATCTGCACCAAGTACATCTATGAGAAGCATCCTGCAGTTGCTGCTGTTGGTATGTGGTATAAATTTCCCTCCCCTCCCATAACCCCTCCAGACCAATCCCTATCAGCTGAACATGTGGCATGGACAACTTTCTTTAACTTCCAGGTCCAATTGAACAACTTCCAGAATACAGCAAAATCTGCAGTGGCATGTCTTGGCTTCGTGAGTAGTGAATAACAAGAACTTTCAGTATATTTGAGCTTTAAAAAAACAAAACCAATAAAAGAATCCTCAAGCCAAAACAACAAAAACCCCACCCTACCAAGCAACTACAGCCCTGTTTCAAGCTTTTGAGTTGTATTTGAGAAGATTAAAACCCAAGAACCAGCCATTCCTGTGTGTCTGTATACTGAAGAAAGTAATGGAAACATGTACAGTATTTGCATTTTTATTATAAAACAAAGATTGTCAGTAAGAGTCATTTCTTGACTTTAGTAGCATTCACCACTTGTTCTTGAGCAGCTTTCTTTGCCTTCACCATTTCAACGAGTTCCTGGAGAGTTAAAAAAAATAAAGACAAACCAACTTAATGACATGTGTAACATGTTAACAATGCTACAGTTTTGAACCCTACATCTGTTCACTGTGAAACACTCTAACTCTCAACATAGTGAGAAATCTACATAGCTTAACACTGTGAAGCAATTTTCCTTGAAAACAAATCAGTTGATGGAAGGTCAATGCTCATGTACCTCCCCTGTAGCAGGAACTTTATCTGCAGGAGGACAGGGATATGACTTTACTGTATGCAAAAGCTCTGTGTCAAATTGTAAGACAGATTTCCTGAGCAACTACTTTTGCCAAGGAACATTTAGTCCTTACAACTCTTTTGGGGTTAAGATACCAAAAGTAAAAAAAAGTTTCTCCATAAGGGTCTATCAGTTTGCTGCTGTCAGATACCATCTCTGGTAGGCAGAGTAACAGTGAAAGCAAAGGATTCTCTCAGGACCTGGGCTAATGACAGTGCTAGGAGAGGTGAGGTACCTCACCTTGTATCGCTTCATGCAGTCTTTTTTTGACCGGCCTGGAACAGCTGCTGCTATTTTCTCCCATCTTTCAGGAGTATTTACTGGGTAAGTCTTCAATGCTTGTTCTAAAAGTTTTTGTTCTTCTGTAGTCCAAGGGGATGAATCTAAAGGTGATCCTGTTTTTAAAGGCAAAATGACAGTAAGAAAAACATACTTAGTAAGAAAAGTCTATGAGATAAGTCTAAGAAAATATTGTATAATCTATTTAGTTGATTTAAAATCTGTGCAGTTTTGCAACCCCCAAAAAAACGACCAGCCCTGAAACTGACTGAACAGGTGGCCCTTGGGATCTTTAAATAAAGCCTGGGGAAGTTGGAAGGTAGCACCCTTTGTTGTCAGCTGGGTGTTAATTTCTGTGGCTGCTCTCTGAAGCCACAGCATTAGGGCAGCAACACAGCTTTCCTCTTCCATTTCAGTGAGGAACACTAAAGAAACAACAGCCTTCTGCAAGTGTCTGGAAAACTTGATGGGAAGTGTTTGGGGTTTCAGAGGAGACCAAAGGTTAGCTGTAGGATGACCCTGTATCTCCAGTGTATCCCCTCAGGCTTGCTCTTCCCTGAAAGTGCACCTCTGAGGGCACGGGTGATCTCAGCACCACTTAACCTGTTGCCTCACTAGGAAGCATTTCAAATTGTCACTGTTTAGGTGGAGTGTGTACCAGAAACCTTGAAATCCAGCAACAGAGCCTGGATCACTTACTTGCTATCTAAGTTTCTGAGCAAGTCTTGGGTTACTTTCTTTCTAAGAGGCACAGGGGACAAGTCTGCAGGAGGGGCTCCCTTTTCAGCTTTACCTTCAAATCGTTCTGAGGGGGCAGCACTGTCCATCTGAGGCACAACACCATGTTCTTTTTTAAATTTATCAAATGCTTTCTTGTTTATGTCATCTTTTTGATGAGGGTCTAGAATAAGAGACATGGAATTGCAACAAAATTAAAGCCAGGTGTAAAAATAAAAACATTGTGTCATAGATTATTAGTTTACAATATTCACATAATCAAAAAAAACTATTCCTACCTACTTTAAAATGATGGTAAAGAGGCTGGCAGATAAAAAATAAAAATATTTCAGAGTCCTTGAAACTTTAGTCAAAGTGTAAGGCTCTCCAGCTGCTATCCTGCTTTATATTGCTCAGAGGAATACTTGTTGCATATAATCTTAAGCCTGCATCTGCAACTTGAGTGAAATCAAGGATTATCCTTAAGTAAGGGCTGTGGCACAAAACTCACATATGACCCAGGGTACAAGTGTGTCAGAGGTCCTACTTTTTCAGGTATGTGGTTTGGAATGGAGAAGCCTCTTGAAAACTTTGTGTGGTTTTTTTGTGTTGTTTTTTGTTGTTGTTGTTGTTCTGTAGTGAAATATATGATTTCCTTAAGACCTTATTCCAGGGCTCTCTAGGCTTCATTTTATTATTCCTTTTCAAAGAGGAAATGAGTCATGTTAGTTTAGGTGTCTTACTCTGGTGCTTTTAAAGTATCTCTGGAGCTTTATAAATTCCATTTATTTTGGATGCCTTCCCTTGTAGGGAGCCTGTCCATAGGCCCATTGTTCTAGTGGAGCCCAGGCAATGCATGTGGCCCACAGACATCTGAGCATCCAGCTACAGTAAGACTGTTCCTGAGTCACTCACGAGGTGGTGACTTACACAGGAGCTGAAAACACTGACATAAATGCTCCCCTAAATCTCCCATCTGAACTGCATTTCTTTTGGGGATATACAGGATTTCTCAGAAACACAAAGCTGTTAAAAAAAAAACCCAGCTGTACAGAAGCATGGAGAACATCTTATAGCAAAAATAAGGTAATACAAATACCAAGCTTTTGGAGGCTCTTTGCTTTATTGATGACATCTTTTGCTGTTCGTTTTATTCCAGCAGTAGAGTGCAAGTTCATGTAATTGGCAATAACTTCCCACCTATTGCAAGAAGAGAAAGGGTAAACCAGCACATTACATAATAGATTATCTTCATACAAGCTCTGGCCAAGCTCCTGTATACATTTTATATCAAATCTTAAGTTTAATCATACTTACATACACATACAATATCAGGGTAACTATTCTGGAAAGCTTTCAGTTACTAACTGAAGAAGTCAGTCAGTGTGGGTGAACTTCAGCTCTCAACACAGCAAAAGGATAGTGCAGAATGCGAGTGCAAACCTCTCATCCTCAAAATTGTGTTCAGCTGTTGCTTTCCTGAATTCCCTGAACACCTATGGCATTAAATACTGCAGGCTGCACTGAAGGGCTGAGAAGTTACTAACCCTGTGTCCACTGCTCCCCAGGATGCCTAAACATCAGGTCAAGGGGCTTAAGCAGGAGAGAGCTAGAACAGCCCTAGCCCCAAAATTATTCCTAGTGCATTCTTAGAAAATGGAAAGTAATATTTGCACCTGATCAGACAGGAGGATCATGTCAAGACCTGCACTCTCAGAGAGCCCTGACTGCACAGCTGCAGAAACAGATCTCCAGGCAGCTTTATTTACTTTTTTAAGTAAGCCTCCAAGTCTCGTAATGGAGGCCTCAAATCTGTGAATCCCAAGTGGAAGAAGGCATTTCATTCCTGGCAAAGAACAGGATTTAAGGCATGCTCCTGTTCTTGATGCTTATTGGTAAGCTGGTTGCCAGTGCTGCTTTCTGTAAATGCCAACCTTTTCCCCTTCCCCCAGCTCTCCCCTAAGGAAAACTGGTGCACCTAACTCGTCTCTCTGGATGTTTTCCTCCTATGTAGGGGAAAAACCAGCCTCACATTCATTGGGGAGTTACTGGAAGTAGCTCACACACTCGCACTCCTACCCAGCTGTGTCTCAGTCCCTGTTCCAGTTTTGTTCTGTGCTTTAGCCACTGGAGCCCCCCCGGAGGGAGCCCTGTGCAAAGATGCACCTCAGCACCATCCTGGCCCTGGACTGAGGCCCAGGTTGGGGGGGAAGCAAGATACAGGCCCAGAACCTACTCCAGTGACACATAAAGCATGTATGTACTAAGGGAGAACAAACCACTGGCTGCTGAAGAGTCAACAAAGAGGAGGAAATTTAGGGAGTCCCTATACTGACATACTTAAGATGGTCAGAAAATAAGCTGTATTATGCTTGTTATTTAATTAAAAATTGTTAGTAGGGATTTTAGCACCGATCCCGAGAAGTACCTTGAGTTAGTCCCTGCTGGAAAGAGGTTCACAGCTTTAATTAACAACTGCAAGTCATCTTCTGGCCAGTTTTTGCTTCCCCCTCCACCACCAGTGGTTGACTTTTCTGAACTCTTTGTTGCTTGACGCATACGAGCTTCTGCCTCTTCTTTCTCTCGCTTTATTTGTTCATTTATTTCTTCTATCTAAGGATTGTAAATAAGCATTATTTATTTATTTACTGAATCTTTACATTTCACAGTGACACAAACCCCTCTCTGGAATTGTTCTGAGCCTGGAATTTTGCATAGTTTCTGTGCTGTATATTTTACCTAAGGAAATGGAGGTGCTTATCTGCTCCAGTAACACTTCCCTCCATCCCATATGCAAATTTGGCCATCCCAGATAAGAAGTTCTGTATGAAATGAAATGAAAACTCCCAGAATTAAAGGAAAATTTCTGAACCTAGTGTTAATGTCCAGGCTAACACCTGACTTAGAGGGACAGATCCACAAAAGTATTAAGAGCCTGAAGTGACTAGTGAGGGCAGCTGAACATCCATGTTGAATACACTGATTCTCCAATCTTCCAACCTAACTGCTTTCTAAGCCTAGGGACGTCAGAAATTCTCAGTTACTACGGTTGGACCAAGTTAGTAACTAAAATCTGGGTTGTTGCAGTTAATGCAAAGGGTTTACTCAGGGTTAGATGGCCATGTGTAGTTTGTTAGCAAGCAGTTCAGCAGAATTTAAGTTACCCATTGCACATCTTTGTGACCTGTAATCCCATCTGGAGACTGTGGTGTGACACATCTTTAATCATCTGCTTCTGAGCAGGCCCAGTTCAGTCTGGGCAATATTAAAGAAGCTGTGCACTGATGCCTGTTGGCAGGACACCCAAAACAGGTTTCTTGCTGTCTGTCTCAAAATCTTTCTGGCAAAAGGAAAGTTATCTGGTAGGTAATTTTTATTAATACGTAAGTGGAATAGTTTTTAACAGACCAAAAGGGGACTGTCCTGTGTTTGGAACACTCTCCCGAAGAATGGAAGATGGGATTTGAGTTTTCAGTTGTCTGAGGACTAAACATGACCCTGTGATGGGGGCAGGTCATGATCCCCACCAGGAAAGAAAGTTCACAGCTCTGAAACCACAGTGGATGAGACAAAGCAACTTACTCTTTCTGCTGGTTGTAGTTTCAGCCTTATTAGTCCAAACAGCTTTTCTCTGCTGGAAAACTTAGGCAGATCCTTGCTGAGCTTTGTACATCTTGATTGCAAGTATGTTGCTTTTCCCACTGTTCGGTATCCAACCCACTGGCCCTTCCAGTGCCTACAGCCTGCAGCACTTAAGGCTTTTTGTGGATCTAGCCCCAGGTCAGGGACACTAGACTAGGATTTTTCTTGCTTAACATTATAGGTGAAGACTGTCCTACCCTCAAGGTAACTGCTTCCCAGTTCTGGGCAAAATGCAATTCCTCTGCTGTTTCTGAATACCATACAAGTGGACTAATTTCCCCAGCCTCAAACTGCATTACATAAAATGGAGCAGAGATGATGCTGCCTGGGATCTCAGCCTCGAGTCTCTGTGTTTAGCAAGCAGGATGCCACAGCAGCTATATTGTATCTTACTTCAATTCAGTCACGCTGATTGCACAAATTATTCTGTTACTTTGCTTCGACACTCAGCATAATTACCTGTTTTACTACAGCCGCCTTTCCTCCTTCCCTTGTTGTGGATGTAAGTGCTTCATTCAAGCATTGCAGACTAAAAATAAATTATTAAGTTACAATGGAGAGCTAGGAGAAAGATGGGTATCAAAACGAGCAGAAGGCAGCAGCAGGAAGACTTACCTTGCTAGCTCAAGACGATCACAAAGCTTTTCCACCTCCTCCATCATTTTAACACAATCTGCCTCATTATCAGAAAAGTAATTCCAGTTCTGGAAGCAGAAATACACATTCTACAAAGTTCTTGAACTTTATTGTCCTGTTCCTATAACACAGCATCCTTCAGCCACTGCTGATGTTTCAGCCACTGCTGTGTTTGGACCTATTTGGTCAGCTTTACTCGTAACTCAAAACCATTTAAGTTTGTGTTTAGTACTGGTTTTCAGCAAACCCCCTTTCCATACCCATCTCCAGCCCTAAGAACAACCAAGTATGTGATACAGTCTTATCTAAGCAAACATAGTAATTTCACTGATATAACTGTATTTCATTGTAATAATAGTTAAATACCTTGCATGTGGTTCTCAGTTTTTGCCTTTCTTTCTTGATTGCTTTCTTCTGTATCTCTTTTTCCTTTTTTGCTACTAGTGCTTGCTGCCTAACTTCTTCTTCCTCCTTTTCTTTTGCTAACCGTGCTGCTTCTAATTCTGCTTGTCTTTGCTGCAATCAAAAGGGAAAAAAAACAAAACACCAAGTAAAAAATACCCTCAACAAAGTCACACTGTTAATGGCATTCAGTCATCCAATATTAAAATGTATTAGTTTTGGTTTGGGTAGAGTTTTGTTTGTTTTGGTGGAGTTTGTTTTAAAATGCATCAATACTTTAATGTTTGGTTTTCCAAGAATTTTGAAGGGAGATGATGAAACATATACCAGTAAGAATTAATTTGAGTACTCTCTGTGAGGATCCCCAGGTTATACATTCTCACCTCATCTACAATGAAGATATAAAACTAAATGAAATTTCTTATGCCTGCCTCAGGAACATAAGCTTGGAAAATTGCAGTGGTCCAGCATCCCTATAAACACAGTAATTTGCAGTGTTCCAGCATTGTCTTTTAAGTTACTTTTTACCATCCTACAGTTCCCTTTCATTCCTGTACTTTCAAACCCATCTTTTCCAAACTATTAACATGAATCAGATATGTTGGATTAAAGTGTTTCATACCAACCATTCCCACTCTATATGCACAAGGCAAGCAGCCATGTCCATTTTATGAAAATTCAAAGTAGGCCACAGAACTTAACACCTTCCTCAAAACCAGAAGTAGTGTGTGCCACAACAGAATTCAGTTTTAGAAGGTTTTTTTTCAGATCTGCATTCCTTATTTCTGTCTCATTCTCACAAGGCTGTCAGTCTTGCACTGCCTGCTGCACAGGCAAAGGCAACACATCTTTAAACCCCAGTGTGTTTCTAACAGTAACCTTCTGGCACATCTGGAGCTGAAGCAGTGGATCAGATGTGAACAAACCAGGGTTTTTCAAACCAAATTAAGCTGTTCACTTACTTTTTCTTTTGCCTCCTGTTCTTTTCGTTTTGCTTCTACCTTTGCTTTCTTCTCTGCTTCCTTCTTTGCCTTTTCTTCCTCCTTAAATTTCTTTATTCTGGGATCACAGCTGTATGCATTGTCTGGTGGAAGAAAGGAAGCATCATGTATAGAAGAAAAACAGGAGATTCCCACTATTAGTTAAAAAATTTCTCTTTAAAAACCAGCAGTTTGTATGCTCACCAACAAGAGTCCTAATTCTGTTCATTTCTTCTTTTTTTCTCAGTGCTCTGGCAGCTCTGTTCTGCTTTTCAATCCACCTCCTTTCATCTCGACTAGAAGGGGAAGCACAGTTCAGTGCTAATGCCTTACACCGCCACAGTTAGAAATTCATCAACAAACTTTTTAGAGTTTCCCACACACAGATGCTCTTCTGTGAATACTTCAAAAACAGACTTCAAAAAATGAAGTTCCAGGCCCCAAGCTCGTTTGAAAAATGCCAAGTGTTTACATAGTTACATAAACCTGACAAACCAAGCTGCTTATCTGTCATTGCAGGGAATTGCTCACCCAACATTAAACCTGAGCAAAACAACAGAAATGCTCGTATAATGTTTAATTAAAGGCTAACAGCACAAGCAATGCCAATTATCTCATTTTAGAGAATACAGGTCATGTCAAGTAAGTCCATCTGCACAGAAACAACACTTTCCATGAAGTGCTGTGACACTCTGGTAAGGTCATGCCAGATTCACTGCAGTGGAGTACAGCTCAGATTAAACACATTAACAATTGGCTGACTAAATAATATGAAAATATTTGTCAGTGCTGTCAAGAAAGAGGCAATTTTTTCCTGGGGGTTTGTAGTCTCATCCATACAACCATACCAAAAATGCAGGGGGCAGGGTGGCTGGACCTACATGTTCTTTGAAGTTCCAACTCAAACCATTCTGTGATTCCATACCTCAGAACAAAGGAAACAATCCCCAGAACAGAGTAGGAGATTACTGAGAGTAGATTGAAACTTAAACATGAGCAACATCACCTCTGGTAAGAAGGGGTAACAAGAACCATGGCCATCTCAACAGCAGCTTAAATGTAGTTCTCTTTCAAGTACATCAGACTAGGTACCATTTGTCTTTAAAAAAGGACACTAATGGCAGGAATGAGCAGAAAAAAAGAGCTGTGCAAATAATTCAAGACCCTTCTAACCAGAAGGCTAGTGATCTATCTGTGTGATTTATCACAAAAACAATATAGAACTGATTACACTGCCTTCACAGAATCTTCACAGGAGAGAGAACAGTGAGTCCAGTGAGGCTCGGAAAATGTAACGGCAGGAAGAGGCACAAGAGAAGAGAAATGAATGCCCAGCTACAGCTAAAGATGGGACTTTCTAGCACAAAGCCAACCACTGAATCCAAACAAAAACTGATTTCTGTCCAAACTTGGAAGAAAAGAAGTTCATACAAGGCAAGCTAAGGTTACACAAGGATGACTAAGTGAAAGGTTGCATCCTGTGAAATGTGTGTTAGACTAAATGATTTGGTGCTCCAACTTCAACACTGTGTTTGTAACTCTGGAAAGGATAAAAATAGAATGTATTTTCTGAGTAACTCAGCGACTATCACCACATCAGCAAATACATGGCTTTTGTTAACATCAAGCCATCAGAACCCATTTCTCCAAGTTCTATAAAGCATCATTTTCTCAATACAAGTTAAAGAGTAAGAAAGAAATCATAGCTGCTTACTCATCTACTCTGTTCTGGCTCCAGGTTCAACCTGTGCTTGGGACTAGCAGGAACTGCAAGTGTGAACTGAAATGAACAGACATTTCGAAGCACCCCAGACACACCTCCGAGGCAAGCAAGAACTACTGCAGTTACACAGACAAGACAGGGAAGCCCACGGCCAGTGCAGTTCAAGGTCTTGACTGACTCCTAAGCTGGGAGAGTGGAATTCAGACTTAGCTTGGCTACCTTTCTTCCTGTGACTTAGAGTCTAAGACAAAGTTGGAAAATCTTGCTGTTACCAATCTCTCAGTCTCCTGTCAAATTTCTTTTTACTTACATACCATTCTGCTTTTTCTTTTTCCTCTTCATCTAAATAGGAAAACTCTCTCCATGAATCAAAATTATACCTGAAGTAAATTTAAGGAAAAATAAAAGTGGATGAAAAAAACAGCAAATCTATTAGAAATCATCTACCTTTTTTACTATTACATTTTGTAGGCAACTATATTGCTATTTACAATTTATAACACATAATTACCATTACACTGCACCTACAGAGATTCCATTAACTCAAAACACAAGATGTCATTGAAGGTAATGATTTACACTGTCTGTGCTGTGGGACAGTTTACTTCAGGATGGGGCCAGTCTTGCTAACTCTGTATGTCTACATGTGTAGGTTCCCATCACAGGCAGTGGAGATGCAGTGCAGTGTAGAGTTAAGAGAGAAATTCATTTAATCTTTGTGTAAGCACTGCATGTAGCAGGAAAGTCAAGCCATAAACACTACTGACTTCACTGGACGAGACACACCTCCTTTTCTAGGGAAGCTGAACCGCCTATGACACCTCCACTGAAAACACAAGTTAGCTGAGAGGAACCTGACTGTGGGTCAGCTCAGTTCACAGCCACTGTGCTCTGAAGCTCCCCCTGCAACCATGAATTTACAGCATGGAAGGACTAGCCAAGAGGAAGCAGCTCATTCTGTGGGAGGCACAAATGGCTGTGGGGTAATTCAGAACAGCCCACAGCCAACAGCCCACATACCAAAGGGTCTGCAAGCCCGCTGTATCACACATCTTGAACACTGTGAACAGAAACAAAGGCATCAGCTAACTTACCAAAAGGAATAGAATGCATCTACCTCTTCAAATGATGAGTTCATGTCCCCAAGTTTAGGTACATTTTTCTTATTTGACCACCTGAAAAGAAATGGATATATTAAAGATATAGTATGTTTAATCTTACTACACAACACAGCATGTATTAAATACAAAATCAAAATACCAAATTGGAGGCTCCCTCCCACCAGCACAGAGGGGCACCAGGAAGGAGGAGGAGAACAGTAGAGTTCCTCCTAAGCATCCTCCAGATTGGGCATTTTTGGGGGAGTTCCCCCAGAAAAGCAACCTCCGAGTGCCCGAGTGCCTCCTGCCCTGTGCCTACAAGGACATCTGATGGAGCACAAGCTGTCTGCACAGATACTCAATTCACACACATTCTTCTGGAGAGAAGCTTACAGAAAGTGGACAAAAGATGCTCTGTGAGTAACTCAGCCCTGTGGAAGGCTACAGGAAGTCTCCCACACATTCTAATGGAGCACAAGGGAGTAATGCATACTCTGCCTCCACTGCATTTTTTCCTGAGGGAAATCTTTCATAGGCTCTAGAACTTGTTGTTCCATGACAAAGCATCCATTTCCAAGCAGAGAAGGGAAAAGGTCACCTGACAACCAGAGATCCAGGTCTGAATCTCTGGAATACTTGATAAAGGATTCAATAAAACTACTTTAAATAATAATTGTTCAAAATGTTGTAAAGTGCCTCAAGCAATGAAGCATCTTTTTCACTAAGGCAGAAGGTGAAACAGGCTTCTGTGATGACAGCCTTAATACAAGTTAATTGTCAAGCATGAATCAAATGCAGGAAAAAAAGTCAACACACCCTAAGAGAGAACAACCAAAATACTGACAGTTACATTTATCTTCTCCTTTAACCAGCTAAACTGTGAACATAACTACTGTCTTCTGTTAATGTCTCACCCTCATAAAAAACTCACAGAAAGTAGTTTTTAGTCAGCAGCATACAAGCACTTGGTATTGTAAGTAATTTTAAGATGAAACCATGTATTGTATAAAAAAGACAGCAGATAATAGGGAGCTGAGAACAGACTTTTTTTTAAACCTCATGGGTCAAACTCAATGCCACCAGTGTGACAGTTCAGGTTATTTGAAAATTAAATAAAGAATTGTACTATTTTACTTTTATTATATTTCTAGCAAATTAATACGTTTCTTGTTACAAACACAGTGTCAGAAGAGTTTGCAAATGCTGATTCTCCAGCAACAGCAGAGGCAGTCTGACATAGCTTACCTGGCATTTCTTTCAAAAACTGGTGAGAAAACTTCAAAGAAGTTTTCTTTTGCTTCACTTTTGGAAGGTACAGAGTTATCAAAAGTAGGATCTATGCTGTTAAATGCTCGTCGTTTCACAGGATCAGATAATATTTCATAAGCTGAAAAAAAGTTATCAGATATAAAGTTCTAAATGTTTAAAAAGATGCTGTCAGATCTGCCTTTGATCTATTATTCTGTACAGCCTGATATTTAATTATTTCAGTGTCACCAAATAGCATTGCTGTCTATTCCTGTTAAACTAAGTAGGAGGAAAATGTTTATGAAAAAGAACACATTTAACCATTGAGATGTAACAAAACATGTAACATCTAAAATACTTTTGTAGCAGTAAATTTGATTCAGGTACTGGGAGTTTGGGAATGACATCTTCAGGCTTTTATCCAGCACCAGATCCTTGAAGATAAATTGACAAAATGGTCTTCTAAAGCGCAAAGAAAAAGAGTCCCTCTGTTAATATGATGTCAGAACTGGCAAGAAACTGAGCCATTCATTGGCGTTTTTGCAGCTCATTATGAAGTTCTCCTGACACTTGGAAAGGATATAAAACACCACACAGCTGCTGAACCAAACACACACCCACTCCCAGTTTTCCTGTTCTTACAGGCCTAAAGCTGGGAAGCATCACATTACTAATTTGATATCCCAGAAATCACACACACTGTAGCTTCAGTAAACTCTTTCTTGCTCAAGAAGTGTGGAGTTACTTTGTCTGTCAATTCTACAATGACAACTATTTTTCAGTAAGAGTGGAAAGTTGTCAAAATCATGTTGTGATTATTCATGGCCTCCTGTGCCTGCATCCCTGGGCAGGGAACACTGCACTGCACTATGAAGGGTGGATCCAGGAGGTGATAGGCTGGAGGAGACCCTGGTGCTCTGCAGTTGTGTAAACTGATCCCACTGGCAGTGTTAGTGGAGACAGGAAGGAATGGAACTGACCACTAATGAGCTGCTGCCTGCCAGTCTGCCTTTCCCTTCTGGGAAAGGACTTCCCTCTGCCTATACTCCAAATGACCCCAGTTATCCTCTGCATGGAAAGCCAGGAGCCTCAGTAACCCTCATACCATTTACTGATGCAAGAAGTTCTGTGCACATCCATTGGTTACTCTTCCATTAAGAGACGCCCCTTCCACACAGACTCCCAGATCTACTCCTACATACTCAGTTCTCCCAGCTCTGCATCTCCCACTCATTCCCTTGTCAGATCCACTTCTGAATCCCACCTACATACTCCTGCCTTTCCAAGTTTCTTCTCCTTGTTCCATTACTGCTTCCTCCTGCGTCATGCCTCCCTTTCCTACTGCTGCATGTCCTTCCTCCAAAGTGCTGCCTGGCAGCATTACTCCTCTTCCTTGCTACTTTGTGCTTTCCTTCCTGTTCATGCTTAAACTTGGATTGTAAGCAGTTAAGAAGGAAGATTCTGTGATTCTCAGATACTTTGCTCTGTGCATGTAGAACACAGAGCATACTCCTGATTGAGGTGCAGGTTCTCATTACAGGTATCTCATAGTTTCTGACAGGACTGCAACTACAGAAAAATTTTCTTTGGCAATTCTTTTTCCTTTTGAAAATTCTAAAGGAAGCTGAAAACAACATTAGTTTGTCTAACATCTCACACTAACTCATACTGTAAGAAACCATTCAGAGACAAAAGTTTAGAAACACAACTTCCAAGATTTCCTCCTGCTTTAACCTTATTGAGTGAAAAGAACTTGTTTGAAATAAACAAAAAAGCCAAGTTCCAAAACATTGCTAGAGACTTAAGTCACACACTTAGAACAGTCCCTATGGTTTTGGAATTGGTCAGCAGTGGTGTTCTGGGTCACAGAATCAGTAAGATTGGAAGAGACCCTTGAGCTCACTGATCCAACCATGAACCCAGCACTGCCAAGTCCAGCACTGCAGGCCAGAGGGAAATGTCACTAAGTTGAGTTCACTCGCTCATCTGTGGGCAAAAATGAGCAGATGACAAAACTGACATCCTGGTCAAATCAACACATGTTCTGCTGTCAAAGCGGGCACATTAGAACACAGATTTTCCAGCTGCTGTTGATGGCTCAGGGGAATTGCTCCATCACATCCCAGTTTATCCCAGTTACAGGGCCACCTCCCATGGTGCATCTCTGTGTGTGCTGCTACAAGTGTCACATTTTGCCACCAGCTGGCACAGCAGCCAAACATCTGTGTTACATTCCCACTCTGGTTCTGCCCAGAGGGAAGTTCTATTAATGCAATGTCCGTCTATTGAGACAGTTTTCTAAAATGGAAAAAGACCTTCTTTGGCTTTTTAGTCACTGACAATTCCTTAGAAGCCTAATAAAGCACAACAAATATGTTTCTGATTATCAAGAATACCTAACAAAAGAGATCAATTGCTTACCTTTAGTTATGCATGTAAAATAATCATTATCACCTTCTCCTATCTGTTCCCCTGCAGCTTTTCGCTTGTCTGGATGATGTTTCAAAACCATGGATTTATCTACCAAATAAATGCGTTACATCAAAAAAATGCTTCATCACTAACATTTCAAAAGACAAAGTAATACAATACATCCAATTGAGGTTTCTCTAATTACACACTTAAATAAAAATTAAAACCCAAACCCTCAGATCTGGAAGAAAACAAATACAAGTTAATGAATTTTCTTTGATTTCACACTATTGTCAGAACTAAAATTATTTCATTTTTGCTGGGACATAAAATAACCTCAACTCAGAAACTCTATTCCACCTAAACACCTGAAGAAGTTCTCTGGGACTTATTCTAGTATTATGCATAGCAAAGTGCTTCAGCAACTGTGAGTGTACACAGCTGGCTTCAAAACTGAAAAAATAAAGAAAAATAATTAATGTAATTTTAGTTGTTATTTCTAATGAAAAGCCTAATAGTTCAGATAATATAAAAATTGTATTCTATTCCTTTACTGAACACAATCCAAGATGAAGCAAGGGAAGTACAGCCACAAGCCTGTGAAGTGCTGCAGATAGTCATGGGTTACATTAATCACACACACGAGACTTTGGGTCAAATTCTCCCCCTGCTTGGGCCTTGAACCCCAAGACACAACTGGCACACACAGAGTATCTACTGAAGGTGCTACCAAGGTTGACTTAAATGTTTAAGAGGTAAAGCCAGATTTTAAACTGACTTCTTTGCCAAAAGGTCTTGCCATGTTGTCATACAACACACATCACACCTTCCTGGCTCGCTACAAAGTACCACAGAGAAGATTTCGTGCAGTTACAGCAACCTGCCTTTTGAGGCAAATCAGAATCCTTCCTAAAAATAGGAAAGCACACTGTGCACCAGTGAGAAAGGCTCCCCGCTCTCCAGCACCATGTAACCCTGAGTCCTGTTAGGGCCCTAGAGAGGCTCTGGTTCACGCTGGATAGATGAGTGAGCCCACTGATCTTCCCCAGAGCAGGTGTGGCTCTGTGTCACACCAGTGGCTTTAAACTGTGGTGGCCAAAAAGAGGGGGACACAGCCCTAGGTGTCACACATGAAGTATTTTATTAAATCACTCCATGAAGAAAGAAAAATAAAAGAAAAAGGCAAGCAAGAAAGAAAAAGAGAATACACTCTAACTCCAAATTACACAATATGTATTGTCAAATCCCACCCATAGCCAAGTTCTACACATTGTATCACAGTGTCTATAAACCTTATTACAGCTTCTAACTGGATGTCACTTTCTGCACAGATGTTCTCTCTTCTGTGAGAAATTTCTCTCTTCAACATTCCTATCTCTTCAACATTTCTCTTCTCCCAAAACCTCCGTATCTCATTTTGTTTTTGCTAGCTTGCTGTTTTTTCTCACAGGACTAATTAAGTTTCTCAGTGTTCACATCTCCATACTAAAAAGTACCAGCTACCAGGCCTCAGAGACTGCCTGCAGCCTCAAAACCTTTCCTAACTCAAAACCCTTTTCTTATGCTCACACACCAGCACACACCCCCCAGTGGTGCTGCCAACAGAACATGCACAAGGCAGCACCATGTCCTGTGGGAGAAGGGAATTCACTCGTTTCCCCCACTGTCACTGGGCAGTGTCTGGGCACAGCCACTCTGCTCACACCAGCACAGTCAGACAGGCAACTGTTCACCAGGTAAATCACACACCATCAGCTTGTCTCATAAGGGCTGCTGAACAATCATCACAGTGCTTTTAAATCTTCCTCCACTAAATACTTGCATCCTTCTTGCAAAGTCAAGCACACTGTGTTCTAGAGAAAAAAGTTCTGAAGGCCAACATGTTCCTTCACATCCAAGGACCACAAAATGTCCCCTCCCAAGAACCTGCATGTGCTCGTGCACCGTGTTGTGAATTATGAGGAGGCATTTTTAGGCCTGTGAAACAGCTAAAAGCTTGTTCATGACATGCAGGTATTTTCACATGGAAAACAGTTGTGTACATCTGAAAAAAAGAGTTATGCTTATGAAGGGAAGGTACTTACGAGCTGCTTTGATTTGTTTCTGAGTAGCCCTGTATCGGATATTCCCGAGCCCAAGAACTGCATAATGGTCTTGATTCTGAGAGAAAGAAACCACAAACCCCGATAAACACAACCTCAAATGCTGCAACACATGCAGAAAACCAGTTTTCCTCTCCACCTCTTAAGAGGGAGAATTCTTCCCTCTCAAAAAATATTGGGAAAAGGCTGTAAGCAGAACTGTCATAAATGCCATAATTATTGAATAAGTAATTATCAATACATTAAGCCACTGTTGCAGAAATTCAAGTAGCTAAATCCAAATTGTATTGAAGCACAAAAAAGTTCAACTGTTGGAAAACTGAATTGCTGTCTTTAATACTAAGAGTGCTAATGTACCTCCAGAGTAAGGGAGGTGCGGATGGGGAGAAGAGACACTTCTAACACTTTCAGGCAGTAAAATAAAAAGCAGCAGCTCAGAACTAAGATCTTATCCTGATGTGTTTGACTTCACAAAGCAGATATAATGCTAAGGGCCACAAACCAATTCAGATGGGGGTGGGAGAGGAGGGAGAAGAGGATCTTTAGCACTGGGAATAGCAGGAAATTTTAATGCGCCAAACTAGTTGACACTAGTCTGTATCAGCTGAATACCTTCCAGTCCTTTGGGTCAAGAGTCTTTAACATAGGGAATTCTTCAAGCTGCAGTTCTTCATCCCCTGACTCCTCAGACAGTTCCTTCTCATCTTCTAGCTCCTGGAAAGAGGCAGAAACATTTATGTTTCTCCTCTTAATAAACGCTTCAAACCATCTTCCCACAGGTTCCACNCCCACACGGCTATGGATCCCGCCAGGCCGCAGATGGCCGAGCCCCCCGCGGGCTCTGCGGACACGGAGCCCGGGCCGAGCCCCCGGGCAGGGCTGTCTGCGGCCCGCACGTGTGCGGGGCCCCGGGC
>VWZD01006244.1:85500-129775 GCA_013396695.1 Sakesphorus luctuosus
AGTGTCCCTGAGGCGCCTTAGGGCCCCGGCCGCCGGCCCGGCCGGGATAAACACCGGAGTGAGAGCCCGGCTTGGGGATTCCCAGGGGAACCGGGAAGGGCTGTCCATGCGGGGGAGGACCGGGCGGGGCGCGAACAAACACCGTGTGCGGCCTGTTCTGTCCGCCACACCCTCAGGGAGGAGGGGGAGATCCCCTTGGAAGTTTGGTTGTCTTATAAAAGGATCCTAAAATGCCTGATCTGCTCATCGCGAGACAAACAGGCTTTTTGTGTTTCGGTGATAAGTTAAAAGGTCCAGTAAACACGAAACAATAAAACCCCCTTGGAAGGGTATGGGGAGGCGGGGCCGGTCTGTTCTGTCTGTGGTGACACGATCAGGGGAAAAGGCCTTGAGCTGAGCCAGGGAAGATTCGGTTTGGATATTGGGAAAAAAAATTCACTGTTCGGGTGGTCAGGCATTGGAATCCGTTGCCCAGGGGGAGATGGTGGAGTCACCATTCCTGGAGGTGCTCCAGAGGCGTCTGGATCTGTGCTGGGAGGTGCGGATTAGGGGTTACAGGGGCGGTGCTGGGTGGATTTGATGATCTCCAAGTCTCTTCCAGCCTGGATGATTCTGCAATAATTTGTGTCCCCGCTGGGGGAGCCCCGCAGAGCGGCCCCTTCAGGAGTCACTCAGTGGCAGCAGGAGAGCGAGAGGGGGCAGCTTTTTCAAGGATACCCGCCTAGTGTTGCTCCTCATGCTTGAATTTAATGTGCCCTTTTATTTCGTGTTAGCAAATATTTAATAATGCATCTGGAAGCACAAGCAGTGCAAAATGTAATCAGTGATGGACTTTGAACCGTTCCCACTCAAGAAAGGTAAATTACAGCATCACAGTGTTTAGTGGCTGTAAAAAATCAATGGGGTAGTACAAATAGTCAGGGGAGAAATAGGGATCAACATCAAAGGTTCTTTCAGAATCCTGTGTAACATCCTGCACCAGATCATCAGCTGTGTGGTTTGGGCTTCATCTGTCATGAAAAGACACAGGGGAGTTAGAAAAAAGAAAGTGAGGGCCAGGGATGGTGGATGGAAACAAGTTTCAGGGGAAGGGAGCAGGAGAGCTGAATGGCTCTTAAATGGCAAGTGATGTGAGAGTGAACAAAGGATGACAGTAATAGAGAGTCCTGAGGTTTTTATTTAATGGAGGGGGTTCCCTGCTGGACTGAACACATCAAACAGCTGCTGCTGCTTGTGTTTCTGGGGAATGCTGAGGCTCAAGTGAGGTCTGTAGATTGCAGTTTTAAGTCAAGTAAAAGGCAGCACAATGCAGATTTAAACCCAGGGATTCCTCCTATGTATTCTACTGAATGTTGCTGAAAGTTTATTGGGATTCAGAAAAATCAACATAAATATTTATGTAAGGAAGGGTTTTTTAAGGGCAGTAAATGAAAATGTGTGAAGCCAGGAGTCTGCAGACCTTCCTGTCTGAGAAGGGATATTAGAGCAGGCTGTTTGTCTCATTTAGTGTGACCCTTCCCACGTCTTCTGTTTTACAATATCAAAACTAGAGATTTGCAGTAATGTTCTGTTACTGAGACCAGCTTAGATTTGGTTGCTGTTCTCTGCTCACACTGGCCCTTTTGGAAGAGAGACATCACTGGTGGAAAGTGGTGGCAGTGTTTTGGTGGTGCTTTCCGAGACATTTAGAACCAAAAAGATGAAGTTTTGATATCTTCCATCCTTTCTTTGTGCAGTCATAGGCTGGGAAGCTGCTCTGGGCAAGGCAGAACCTGCTTGCTGTGGGCAATGGGTGGTGCAGGCTTTTCAACTGAAGGCAGGACCTGGAGGCCCTACTTTGTTTTTCTTGGATTCCTGATGCTTTTTTGTTCCACTTTGGTTCAGTGAAAAATAGAAACTCAAAAGAACTTTAAAAGAAACATGTTCATTTTTTAGGAGCAGAATTGATACTGCTGGCTTTGGTTTTAAAACTGGAAACTAAGTCTGTCCTCTCTTGTTTCAGCTCTGGATGAAGGAGATATTGCCTTGCTGAAAACATATGTAAGTATCACACACATAGGAGAGAGCTGAAGACAAAGGGAATAGAGTGCAGGAGTGGAGGGGTGTGTATTAGTGAGTAGTTAATGAACCTGCTTAGGCTCCTAATGCCTTTTTCTCCTGCCAAAGTATTTTCTCCTTTCCACCTTCAAATGAGGAGGCCTCAACGCACAGCCCTAAAATAACACAGCAGGTTTGTTTGCTTGGAAGTAATTAAGGTTTCCTGTCTTTATTTTTGTTTTGTCTCATCGCTGATCACACAGGGCTCTGACAGCCAGGGCTTTACCGGGGCTTTTCCACTCACCAGTGTTCTTGGTTTATAAAAACAACTGTCAGACCCCTCCTGCCACCAAATTGACTTGCTTTTAGCCATCACCTTAAAATCTGCCAGAGAGGGATATGTGGACCTTGTCCAAAAGAGTGTAAGTTTGGACAAAAAAGCCTTTTTCCATGGACAAAAAGGCTTAAAATGTCCATCTCCCCTCTGCATGGGGAAGGTCAGTTGGCCTGTGGAAGAACTCTTGGAAGATGAAACTTGCACCTTAGGGTATGTCTGGGTTTGGAGTTTGGCAGATTTTTGCATTTTGTTGACACTGAGACTCCTCTACAGAGCTCTGAAACTACTTGTGCCCACTGTGCCTTCTCTTTGTGTTACCTGTGGTGTACAAAGGGGAGCTGGTACAGCAAATCCAGACCTGGATATGCCTGTGTTGGGCAGATCCAGGGCAAAACAAGCATTTTATCACAAGCAACAGTTCTGATTTGCCCCATGATCTTTCTGCTGTGTTCTGTGGATGATAGAAAGGTTGAGTAGGGTACCTAAGCTGCTCTTCAGATATTGTGTTCAGTATTCTCTCTGTATATGATTTTTACTAAAACTAAGACTTCCTTACACTGTAAAGGAAATAGCTAAAAAAATAAGTCTGAACAGGTTTTAAAACCACCCAAATCCTTGAAGTTTACAAATGTGGAAAATTTCCACTTGCACAATTGGTCAGTTGTGTGTAGCTGCACTTCAGTTTTGCAAACAGAAATGTTGTTGCTGGAGCTGATTCTGTCCTTTTTGGCTGTGCTCAATGGTTGGCTGTTGCACCAAGACAGTGTATTGAACATCTTGATGCTCTGCAGCTCTGGTTGTTTTTTCCTAAACATGAGATAATCTGAGTTATGAAATCTACATGATCCTCCTTTTCCAGGGCCAGAGCACGTACTCAAGGCAGATCAAGCAAGTAGAAGATGATATTCAACAACTGCTTAAGAAAATCAATGAGCTCACTGGTACGTTCCTTTCTTAAGATAACTTTCAATGGAAGAGCCACAGATACCAAAACAAGTGTAAGAAGCTGATTTTAAACAACTTCTGCATTGATTTATTGTTATTTTTCTCAGAGGAATACAGTTTGGGGGTTTTTTTGTAACATGAGATTTTGCTTAGTAGGTGATGGGTTCTGTTGGTTGGGCTGGGCTAATCAGTACATCTGATTTTGTAATTTTGTAGTTTATCACATTTTTAATCAAAACTAAGTTTTAGTGGCATGAAGCAAATGCCCTTTTCTGACACTTGATAATGAAGTAGTGGTACCAGCCCTTGTGTGATGAAGGAATGTGTAGCACAACAGTCAGCATCTCAAATCAGCTGGGTTAAAATGAATAACAATTCATTTGATTCCTAATTTTTCTTTGTTTCACTGACGTGTTTGTTGCCCTGTTGCTAATCCTGTAGTGGCCCTCAGTTCTGCCAGTTTCTCTTGTAGAATAACCTTTATTCTGTCAAATGCATCATGGAGATGGTACTTGCTGTATCCATGTTTTGAAGATTTTGGGGGGGGGTTTATCTGTGTGAGTCCCTTGGCTTCTGTATCTCACACTGAAGTTTTCTCCCAGTTCAGCGTTTCACTTGCAGCGTTTCATCCTCTGAAAGGCAGACATGGCTGTCTGTGATCCCGTGTCAGGCTGTCACAGCCCCACCCTGCAGAACTGTGAGAGTGTGGCCAGGCTGGGATCTGCATGTTAACTGGCACAGTCACATGGCCTCTTTCCTTAGGAAACGTGGGGTTTAGGAAGTCTATCAAAGATAATGTGTGTGTGTGTTTTGGAGGCCACTGGAGAAGCTTCCTGGGCTCATCCCTAAGGTTTTGGTGTGGGAGGGATGGCTGATGGCCCAGGCAGCTGCTTCCTCCTCAGCTTGTCTGTGCTCACACAGGAATCAAGGAATCTGACACCGGCCTGGCTCCTCCTGCCCTCTGGGATCTGGCTGCTGATAAACAAACTCTCCAAAGTGAGCAACCATTACAAGTTGCAAGGTGAGTGTGCTCTTCCTCTTTCAGTGGAGCTCTGTAGTGTTAAAAATGTGATTTACAGCTTACAGAAGTGGAGACTTCTATAAAAACTAAGGTTCCCATGTTATGCATATTGGAAGTGCTTTTTCCCACTGAATCACAAAGGAGCTGTGTTATGTGTGATGTACTTTATACTTTTACTTTTCCTGCAGTTATTGTATGTTGCAATGGAATCACGAGTACAGCAGCTGTTTTGGTGTACGTGGGAAATAGTCTCTTATCTTGATGCTTATGAACATACCAAGCCAGTTGGTGTGCCTGGAGATGTAACTGTGTGTTCTGTGTTAGATGCACCAAGATAATCAATGCAGACTCTGAGGATCCCAAGTACATCATCAATGTCAAGCAGTTTGCCAAGTTTGTGGTGGATCTCAGTGACCAGGTGGCACCTACTGACATAGAAGAAGGCATGAGAGTTGGGTATGCAAAGTCTTTGTGTTCTTATGAGTCTTCCTGGAAACTGAAGCTTTCTCTAAGTTGTCTCATGTCTTAGTCTGACATGTCAACAGCCATCAATTCAAATTTTTGCTGTGGTTGGAGTTACAGCACTGATGTCTTTCTCATGGAAGCCAGTAGCTCACCTGCATGCTCTCATGGCATCTTTTTATTTTGATGTTACTCTGACAAAAACCATCATCATGGACTGAAACTCTTCAGTCTGGGCCCCAGTAGTCCCAGCTTTTAGGGAGCTTGCCTAGCCTGGAGCCTGTTTCTTCTTTGTCACTTGTCCAGTTACAGGGCAGCCAAGAAATGTTCACTGGGGAGATGAAACTTTGAGAATCAATATTTTGCCAGTTTGCTCTGTGGGATATTTTGAAATTTAGTTTTCAAAATACTCTGGAATTAATACTTTTGGAAACATTAAAAATTTCTGCAGAAAGAATTCCAATTTCTAGCCCATTTGACAATTAGCTTTCAGGGCTTGGCTGTCTTGATGCCAGAGAAAAGAATAGTTTAAGATTTCAACTTCTCATTTACAGAGTTGTTTCTACATTACAGTTTAGTTAACCAGTGTTAAAATAATGGCCCTTACGCTTTCTCACCAGGGTGGACAGAAACAAGTATCAAATCCATATCCCCTTGCCTCCAAAGATTGATCCCACAGTCACCATGATGCAAGTGAGAACTGCCTTTGCTTATTTTGACACTGCTGTGTGTTGTAACTGTGACTGCTTTGTCTGGGTTTTGTTCTGGGCTGTTGAAGGCCTGGAGACATTCCCAGCACCAGGCTGGTAACTGCTCCCTCACCTTTTTGTTGTGCAGGTGGAGGAAAAACCTGATGTCACTTACAGCGACGTTGGTGGTTGTAAAGAGCAGATTGAAAAGCTGAGAGAGGTGGTCGAAACCCCTCTGCTTCATGTGAGTAGCCTCCAGATTGAAACTTTTCTTATTTTGGAAGTATTCTGGTCATCTGTTAGCATCTGAAAAAGCAGGAAAAGGCCATGTAGCTGAATGTAAAAGCTGAGTAAAAGGAAGTGCTTTGAACAAGTGAAATCCAGCTTAGCCTGGTTTATATTGCTCTCCATTGAGGATTTTCTTAACTTGCATTTACACTTTGATGCACATAATCTTTAATTTGCACATAACCTTGCCTTCTGTCTGCCACCATTACAGCCTGAAAGATTTGTGAACCTTGGGATTGAGCCTCCCAAGGGAGTGCTGCTGTTTGGGCCTCCTGGCACCGGCAAGACGCTCTGTGCCCGCGCGGTGGCCAACAGGACCGACGCCTGTTTCATCAGGGTGATCGGGTCTGAGCTGGTGCAGAAGTACGTGGGAGAGGTAAGAGCAAATGCTGGTGAGTGTGCAGGGGCTTGCAGAGTTCCCTTGTGGGGCCCAGACACTGCAGTGGGGGGCAGGGGTGGATGGACTTGGATGCTGCAGGTACAGGTGGGAGAGGAGCTGTCAGACAATGGTGAAAAGACCTGACATTTGCTGTTACTGATGAAAAGGGTTTTGTGGTGCAGAGTTCAATCTGTGGTTCAGGAGGACTCTGGGATTAGGATTCTGTTCCCAAATCTGCCACTTGTTTTTCACTTAGCCCTGAGGTAAATCACTTCATCTGCACTTTTGAGTTTAAGAGCAATAATTTTTCTCTCCTTTATAAATTGCTTTAAACTTTATCAATGTCCCATTTTATATGTGAAGAAACAAAAAGATTTTTTTCATTGGCAACTTAGAAGTGTTTGGAAGCATGAAAAGTTTGATAGTTTCCTCTATCATGCCTTGACTCTCTAACAAAATCTTTGATTTCTGCTTTCAGGGAGCTCGAATGGTTCGTGAACTCTTTGAAATGGCCAGAACTAAAAAAGCTTGTCTTATATTCTTTGATGAGATCGATGCCATTGGAGGTATGTTTGTAGTGGGTATGATTCTGATCTCATGTGAGAGCTTCCAGGTTTTCTTTTCACACTGTAGTTCTTTATCTGGAGTGCTGCATTTCAAGAAATGTGCTTGTAAACACTGGGATAGCAAAACTCTCCCTGCATATGCCATGTCCAGGAAACTGTCAGGAAGTGTAGCCCCAAGGAGAAACCATTTTTGCACATTTGGAACACCCAGAATATTTGAACTTTAGTGAAGAATCTCTGTATTTTGTTTGCAAAATGTATTGTTAACTTAAACCCCCTTCAGCTCCTGGACTATACACAAAATCTTTCTTACTGCCTGAACATTAAATTTTTTTCTCTAAGGAAGTGCTTGGATCCTTCGACAGCAGAACAATTTTTACACAGACAAGGGGAGGGAGGATTTTGGTTGAGGGAAGGCAAAACAAACCAACCAACCACATTTATAAATTCCAGCAGCTTGGCCAGTTGTTACGCAGGGAGATAGAGGCCCTTCCATACTAAGGATGAAGATCCAGCGCTTCATTTAACTGACACGTAACAGCACTCACTGTTGGTTTGAAATGTGTCATTTTCAAATAACCCCCTCACACCTCTAACTCATCACAAGTACCTGCATGCAGTCTAAAATCATTCCCCAGGTGTCTCCTCTGTAGCTGCTGTGACACCTGCCCACGCCTGGGAGGTGCCTCTCACTGTGGGATTCTGTCTGCTCTCCAGGTGCTCGATTCGATGACGGGGCTGGGGGTGACAATGAGGTGCAGCGCACGATGCTGGAGCTGATCAACCAGCTGGATGGATTTGACCCACGGGGCAACATCAAGGTGCTGATGGCCACCAACAGACCCGACACGCTGGATCCGGCGCTGATGAGGCCCGGCAGGCTGGACAGGAAGATCGAGTTCAGCCTGCCCGACCTGGAGGTGAGAACACTCTGCCACAGCCATGGGTGTGCTGATACCACAGTGGTTCTCACTTGGGGTATTACTGTCTGGAAGTTCATGAGAATTAACAAAAGCAGGACTCTTAACTTCTGTGAATCTACATGGAAATTTGGGGGATTAAAGATGTGCCAAAGGTTTTCCCACACTGCACAGATCCCATGCCTGGCTGAGAAGCCGTGGTGAACAGCTATAATCACTGAATGTTGCTGCCTCAACAGATAAAAAACCCTATAACCAGATCCATGACATAGTTCAGAAGTTGGAATGTGTTTTGTTTGGCTCTTTTTAGAGAGATTACTTGAGGTAATTCTATGACTAAAGCTATTTTTAAAGTTATTTACCTAATTTTGTATCATGGAAACTGAAACATTCCAGTTCAGACATGGGAAACTATAGTTGGGCAGCAAAAAAAAAGATGTTTTCCATTTGCCTGTGCTGTGGATGTGGACAACTGCAGGCTGGAGTCATCACCTCTTTCATACCATGGACACCTTTGTCCTCCCTTTTTTTTCCAGGGACGAACTCACATCTTCAAGATCCACGCTCGTTCCATGAGTGTTGAGAGGGACATCAGATTTGAGTTGTTGGCTCGGCTGTGTCCCAACAGCACAGGTGAGCTGATTGTGTTCAGTGATGTAAACAGTTCTGTGTGTGCTCCATCTCCAGTGGCAGTCAGTGTTGAACACGTTTATCCCTTTCTTCCCAAGGCGCTGAGATCCGCAGTGTCTGCACGGAGGCAGGAATGTTTGCCATCCGAGCACGCCGCAAGATCGCAACGGAGAAAGATTTCTTGGAAGCAGTGAACAAAGTCATTAAATCGTATGCGAAATTCAGTGCCACCCCCCGCTACATGACCTACAACTAATGCCTGGGAATGTTCTTCATGCTCCTCTTAAACCTTCCGTGGAACAAAAGTGCAAGTGGAGTGATTCGTGTTTTGTTCTTGGAAGCCAGAAATAAATGGAGTATTCCAAACAGCAGCAGTGTTCATTGTGGGCATGCTCTACACCAGTGGCTGCTGCAGGGGGAAAAAAAATCTCAGAGAAGTTCTAGTAACACAACATAAAACCATGAGATAATTTTCAGTCAGGTATCTGGGCAACGTTAGACATCCCGCGTTTTGATCCCTGGTCACCATTTACACCCCAAAACTTGTAATCTGAGCCATGGGGGTGTGAAGGACCCCTAAGTGACTCCAGTGTTTCTGCATGTACTGAGAAGTGCTTGTATGATGCTCAGCACTGAAGTGTAGGTGCATCCCAAGAAAACTCAGGAGCTGCCATGAGAAGGCTTGTGCGGTCTGAGTCATTGCTCAGCTTAGGGAAAACATGAAAGGACTTTTTTTCCCTCTCCCTGGGTGAATGCTCTGGTACCATCACAACTTGGGTTTTTCTCCTTCAGTGATTTTTATCATCCCTTTGCCAAGGTTCTTTGTCTCTTACAAAATAATAAGTGTGTCAAAGAGGAAGAAGTAAGGAGTATTTCATAATGCTAAGGGAAGGAAGATTGTTTTTCATTTTGAGCCCGAAGGGAAAGTGGTTGAGAGAGGAGCACTGACAGGGTCTCTTTTTACCAGGAGCAGCACCCAAAATCAAGTGTACCTTCTACTTAAGAAGAGTAAGTGAAGTATGTAAAAAGAGTTTGGATCTTAGCGGGGATCCTGAATTACCATCAGTACTCTTGCAAGAAAGAAGGGGGAGAGGAATATTATCCTGATTGTTGAGAGACATCAAACCACACTTAGGCTGTGCAGGGACATCTGCTGTGGTGGGGCAGCAAAGGAGTGGAGGCACCACCCCGTCCATGTGGGCAAACTGGGGAGGCAAAGGAGGTGAGCCTGGTACGGGTTTAGAGGACGGGGGTTTGTTTAATCTAGACTGGCAAGCCTAAGGTGGGATTTAAACTTTGAGATAGCAGCCTGTTAATCAGTGCAGGAAAGGGGAAGTTAGTTCCTCTTTCAGGTGCTAGCTCAGGCGGGCAGGAGGAAGTGCTTCAGCTGGTGGCAGCAAAGCACAGGAAGAGACTTCAGCAAAAACTGCCAGATTTTGTTTTACTGGATGAGTTACCATCTCTGCTGGTGGCTTGCAGGAGCATTAGTTTCACACAGGCTGGAATGTGGGACTTTCCTGGGCAAAGGTTCTCAGTCCGGTATTTCAGCAGCTCCCGGGAAGTGCCACTGTTGGTACCAGGATGGCAGAGGCAGCATTGGTTGTGTCCCTGAGAGGCCTGGGAAGGAGAGGGCATGATGGTGGGGGAGGGAGCCAGAGGGTGAGGAGCAGGACTGGCACAGCAGGGCAGACCTGCCTGGAGGGGGTAACCTCTCCTGGCCCAGCCCTTGGCCCAGACACTTGTATCCAGGGCCTCAGCTTGTCCCTCATACAGAGTCTCACTGTGACCAAGTGGAAAATTTTGACAAGTGACATCACTTTATTTTGGAAGTTGACAGGGTTTTGATGTGAACTGAAGAGACTACAGAGTTAAAAACAAGCTGCAAGAAGCTGAAAGTATAAAAATATACTGTATGTAGATACAAAGGCTTGTTGAACTGGTTAACATTATAAAATGTACCAAAAGTTGTTTAAGTAAGCACACACAATGTGTTAACACACATGCACTTCATCTGAACTCCAGCTAAGCAGCAATTTCTGATGCAGAAAGCTTCCTATCCCTGTTGGCAGGGGAGTCTGAGAAAATAAAACATCTTCCCCAACTTCCCTGGTTCTTGGGAAACTTGGTTTCCCTGAAGCAAGCCCTAATCACAACAGAACCTGAAGCAAAATAGAAGTATTACATTCTGTGATCAGAAGTGAGGAAGGTGCCTGAATTGCCATATGCACAGGACCTGTGATTTGAGGGTGCCACATGAAATGTCACCGATGTCCCAGTTCCCCTGAGCTGTCGAAATAACCTGCTGAGAAACACCTCCAGGTTCCTGCCTCTGCTGAGCTTCACAATGACTGCTGGGAGGGAAACACAGGCATGGAAGATTCCTTTCTTTTGCATGATTTCCATTTCCACGGTTTTCCTCTCACACCTGAGGTGAGGCAGTACCACAGTGGCCAGGCTGACAATAAAACCCCCCACGCTACTGTTTCTTTTAAAACCCCCAAACATGTAACATTTTTGAGTTCTACTGGACTCTATTTCTCAAAGCACTTAAAAGATGAGGCAGAAGCAGCACTACTGGAAGATGGACAAAAGAAAAGCACTTTATCTTTTTTTTTTTTTGGACCGCTGAGACTTTAAACTGTCTACATTTTCATTCCAGCTTAAGAGACAGTACTTAGGGCACCAGTTTAATTTAAATAGATTTCGCTCTTGCCTTAAATCAATTCTGTCTTCAAAATTTGAAGCTAAATTAATTATAGCTTAAAATCAACTGTATTCTTTCTAGAAAGTCTAATTAGGTTTTGGCAGTGAAAGTACCATATTGATAATGTAATAATTAAACAATGAGTTTCTGATTCTAAGTTCAGTTACAGCAAAAATGAAGAGTTGAGCAACATTGAGGCAGGTTAGATCTTTTTAAAAAAATGACTGTACCGTCCACGTTTAAAAACAGCAGCAGTTAAATGCCACCAGTGTGAATTCATTAATCCAGCTGGCAGATTATTAAAACTTGTATGAATCTGTTGTATGCAGATGTTGACATCAGGCTTTAAAAGCCTTCTAAGAAAGTTCTTTAAAGACACTGGTACAGTGTATTGCACTTGCAGAACAGTTACTTCCTGCAAGATCCCACTTGTAGTGAGTTAAAGTGCCCATTTTCTCAACAGGAACAGGAATGTCACCTTGTCTACCAGATCCTGATTGCAGTAGAATACACTGAATTTTCTTTTCTTGCATAATTTTGTGCTTGTGTATTGTTAGAAGGCTATACCCTGACTGAAGGAAAAAATTCAAGAGCATGAAGGCTTCCCAGTCCTTATCCACTCTTCCTACAAAAAATAAGCACCACCCTATACCCTTAGATACAAACAGCCTTAGCTCTCTTCAAACTGTGCAAATTAAATATTCAGAAGGAGTCTCCATCAGCATAAATCTGGCTTCAATTCTGCTCAATGTCACTCTTCAGAGGTCACAGCCAGTCTGTGAGGCAGACCCATCTTTCACTTGGCAAGCAAGGACAGCATCGTGAACACTGTGAAACAGCAACTCTCTTGTTACAGTGTTATCAAAAAAATTCAGTCTTGTCAGCTCGTTCATAACAGGGCCTGCAGAACCAAAACCAAACATGGCATCAGCACATAAACTCAAGTAAAAGATGAAAGGCAACAGCACCTCAGGAAGAAGGTAACAACTTGTTCTCTTACTTGTTGCTACTTCAAGTATTTAAAATAGCCAGGTGGATCCCATGCTACTTCTATTCCAAACAGGCAATTCTCTTACTCAGACATACACAGAGGCCTATTCTTGGCAGAAGATGCTACAATTCCAAATGTTAGAAACTCATAATATTTCAGGCTTTTCTCCTTATGACATTACTACAACAATTTAAGACACAAAGTTTGGTGTGGCTTTTAGAATTGGCATGATCTAGTCCTCACAGAGTTCATTACATCAGTGCTTTACTGGCACTAAAGAGAAGGCTCTAGTGCACATAAGCTTGCTTTTGCTCAAATCCAATTTTATGTGAAGTGGTGATTCTACTGAGGCACCTGGCAACAGAAAATTTGGGAGCAGAGAGAAAGAGATGAAACAGTCTCTCCCACAAAGCTCACAAAAAGTCAACTCACCACTACAGCTGGCAATGCAGACACAGACACCGACTTCTTTGTATTCTTTTATAATCTGCAACAGAGTTAAGATGAAGTTAAATGCAGACATATCATCACAGCCAAATACTGTGAAGGCTGCACAGTCCATGTTCCCTAGTATTCAGCTAAAACTTAAAAGAATTAAAACAGCAATGAGGTGAAATATTGGATTATATTTGAGTGGACATTCATGTCTCATACTGACAGGTTCCCTATTAGGTATCTCAAAAGTTTTCTATGGGTTTTTTGGGGGGAAGAAAGCCCCACTTACTGATTTTAGTGTTTTTGCTCCAACTGAATCCACGAAGTTCACCGGGGTGAAATCCAGAATTAAAGAGTGAATGTTCATTTTGGTATCCACAAAATGTTCATGCTCATCAGGAGACACGTCTTGTACACCCAAATCTGCAAATTTGCCATTCACGGGTAAGTCATCATTTGCTATCTCGTGTTTTACACTTGCTTCTACATCATTAGTCTGGGAAAGAAGATAAATAAAGCTTAATGGCAGTCAATACTTTTTCAGTGTAGATCCCCTTCTTCCCCAGACTCATCCGTTCCTTAGGCCTTTAAAAGGTGTGCAGCTCCTCATCACCACAGGTTCTGGCTTTGCAGGCACACACACTTCCTTGCACATATCCAGGTTTATTCCCTTATGCCCCCCCTTCCTACAGTCACACCCAAGCAGCTTAAACCTGTTATCTCAGGAGTGAATTACCCATTTCCTTCAAACACTGACACCTGTTCATACATTTTTACTCCCTTTCCCTGCTTTAGCCTGCTGATCCTGTCAAGCCCTATAAATGCAAAAGCAACAGGAATCAGGCTCTCAAGTTAACCCTGGTTTTGGTTTCTCATTGTAAAAACCATATGCCAGCTCGCATCACAGGGCTGAGTTCAAACCGTTTAAACCTGCATAAAGGCACAAGCACATCCCAGACAACCCTTCTCAGTGTACCTGCCCCACTCAGCCATGCCAGGATCAGCAGTGCAGATGGCACATTTTTATTACAGGTGCTGCTCAATTGAATTAATTTCATTATATCTTATTTCTACACGATTATTCCAAGTGCATGGAGAGAGGCAGAAGGAGGGTCCCTCTGATTTCTGCCAACATCACTGCTGAGACAGTGTGGGCTCTGTGCTACCTGAATGCAATCAGAGTCCAACATAATTATCCAACCCAGCCATGAGCCTCTGATCCTTATGCTGTTCCTTCAGGGATCTGTCCCCACTGCTTGTTCCCTAATCCTTCCTACCTGAGTAGCACCTTGTACAAACAAGAATGGTAACACCAGAAAGCAGCAGAATCTTCTCTGATAAAGCAGAGGTCAATATGTACTGAAGAACTCACTAGTTTCAATACAGCTTTCTTTCTGTGTTCATTTGCTGCCTTTATTTCCTTGGCATGTCGCTTCTGGGCTTTTCTCCTTGCTGCTAATATGGCACAAGGGTCCACTCCAGTCTGTCATGAGAGGAAAGCACAATCAGAGGAGATTCAGCATGTTAGGATGTTACTGCAGTATCAATTAGACTGAATTAATCACAGTCATAAATTTAAAACACAAGCCTGCATTGTTCAGCTTCCCTTGGTGGGGGTAAGAATAGTATAAAGTAAGAAGGAACAATCTTGGCAAGCACTGTGTTAACAAGATGAGAGAGAGCTGCATCTCATTCTTTTCTTGAAATCAGAGAATGTAGTGTTTCAACCAAATGCTGATTCGAGTGCAGAGAGCAGAGGGGGGAGAAGAGCATTTGGACAATAATCACTAATATCTCTTCTTTGTGAGGGTCAGCACCACCCACCTGTTTTGTGTAAGACTCATCATGGGAGCTACAGAAAAATTTTTCAGAAGTTAGTACAGGTGCAATTACAAGTGGGTCAGGCAGTTCTGTTATTGCCATCCCCACCCAGGCAAACCCCTGGTTAGACAGGTGGTGAGGCATACTCTGTATGCAGGTAACCTGTTCCCCACAGGAGTCATTAAATGCCTACGGTATTCCACAGTCTTACACTCCAGTAAAGTTAGTCACCCAACAAGGAATCTTTTATTTCCATTTTGTTTTCAGTTCAGCAATTTCCTTCTGAAAAGAAAATTTTAACCAGTTTGTGCTCTGCAACAACCAAACTTTCCATTTGTGAGCAGCAGTCTGTATTAAACTACACTTTGTTTGTTTATTCCCTCCCACCATGTTGTTGCTTCCTGAGGTAATTTGTACGTGGCTGAAGAGTCACCTTCTCATATATTACTGCTCACCAGGGGCCACAGGCTGAGAAACACTGTGCTAGGGGCTACACAAAAGGAGCTGAAAGATGAACAAGTTTCAGAAGCCAGTTTGAATTTTCAAGACATGGATAGCAAAGAATTTATTTTACTCACCTTTTTCTTCAATGCACTTGCATATGACTCACTATTTGCAAAATAAAGTGATGTATTAGCTTGAAATATTTTTATTCCAGGATGTTCTTTAACCTGTGGAGAATATTGGATGTACACAGTTAAATGTAAGAAAAGCAGCTGTGTGATCACAAGACACACTAACATGCAGCAGTGCAACAGCCAACCCTGAATGGCTCTCAGCATGTGTCAAATAAGGAAGGTGGGCACTATTGTGAGCAAAGCCAACCAGAACATCAGAACCTCTCCCTTTCCCAGTGTAACACTGCACACAATTAATGTCTGGTAACATTTTTCCTTCTTTGTAACGCCAAATGTAGAGCCATAAAAGGGAATTAAATATTTGCAGTTCTCCAGTGTTCCTATCTGCAGCTGGTATTACCAGATCTCAGATTGCTTCCTTTTAGCCTCCCTTCCCACAGGCATAATGCCTTACTTTCCTCTTTCTTTCTCAACTCCTCGGGTACCAAGAAAAGAACCTTGCACATTTTTGGTTTTAATCAGACCTCCGGAGAGGTCTCGGTATCTATCACTTCTTTCCTCTCCTTCAAATGCAGCTGTCCCTAAACGAGCTGAACTCTGACATTTTCCATGCAAATGACCTGGCCAGCAGCAGAGATCCAGCCTGCCATATGCTGTCGGCCTCAGAGGGAGGAAATGCTAAGTGCATTCAGTGCAACAGAAGCAGTCTCCTCTCCTTTGCATTCAGCTATAAACATGCCCAATATACTTCTGATTTGCATCATATTTAAAGCAGAACTGCTGGTGAGAGAATGTTTTCATCATCGCTTCACACAGGTTTTTACAGACTGGTTCCTCAGTAAAGAGAGTGCAGCCTTCATAGCAGCATCTCTGAGAACATGGAGTGAGTGCAGAAAATTATACTTGTTTGTGAATAAAGAGAGCACGTTTATATCCATTACACTGACAAAATGTAATGCTTTCACTGAGTTTGGTTAAAAAAATGACATATATAAGAAGCTAAGTGCATGGTAAGCAACTGTGGCATTAATCATGTACATTTAATGAGCAGGGGATGGGTGGAGGCAGGGCAGTGCTGTTTTGAACAGTTAGTGCAGTTCTGAAGAACATGCAAGTTTGGGTCCTGGTTTCCATGGATTCCATGCAGTACTGCCACACTAGTAGAGAATGTGGTCTGGTATGCACTTGTGTACACAGCAGGCCTGGCAGTGGTGTTCCTGTAAACCTTATCTTTTGGAAAAAGCTGGTTTGATGGAACTAGCATAAAGTTACTTTTCATCACTTCCTAGTCAAATGTACATGCAGTACAAAGAGCTCAAGTTTTGAACAAAATACCTTTTACCACTAAAATCAAGTTTTATCTTCTTTCCCTTCAACACAAGTGAATGCTTGGCAGGCAGCACTGTATGTGCACTGTGGTAGGGTTAAGCAGCAAATTGCCACAGCTGTCTTTGCTCCACCACATGAAACTCCTCAATGCAGAAGAACATGCTCCTACCTCTTCGTACTCTTCCACATCACAGTAGATGTCAGTGTCAGGAATCTGACCAAGGATTCTGTATTGAGGACTAGAGAGAAATGGAGAAAAATGTTTCAGTATTATCAACCCTGGAGAGGAAAAGTGAGTGTTTGATACCGATTGAAACTTATTTTAAACAGTCATTCTGCAGTGCCTGTCTGGTACAGGACTATCTAAACATGGTCAAATGCAGTCATCAGTCTATGGTGGAACACAATGAAAAGAAAGTTTGCTCCTGTCAGTGCAAAACTAATTGATAAACTTAGCAATGTAACGTTGTCATTTTCTGAAAAGCAAGGGCCAAAGCATGCAAAAGTACAGAGCAAATTCTCTGCAGCACAAATTGGTGCAACTCCATTGACTACCTTGCAAATACAGAAACTCACACTGGCAGAAAACACACCGTGATTTCAGAGGGCGACTCTGCTCCCAGGATGATGCCCGAGCAGATGAATATTCCCCACTCACAAGCAGTGTGACTGAAAAGTACATTACTGCTCTGTTTGCAAGAACAAAACTATGTAGAGATGGCAGAAAAATACTCTTATTTATACAGAGTGAAAATCTCAGAATTTGCTTTCATTCCAATGCAGACCAAAACCCAGACTTTTACAAGTTCCACCTACATGTCCCAGACCCAGAAGCCTCACAGGACAGTCCTATCCATGCATGCAGGAAATCATTTCACTGTAGACCTGGAAAGCTTCACAGTAAAAGCTTTGTCACTTTCAATGGGGAAACATGATTTGACAAACTAGAACAGGCAGAGTTTTTTTATGAATTAGAACTTCTTTATAAAACACCTAAGCATTCATCTAGTGATAACTGCACATTAATTGTCCGTGACAATTAGTGCACACAAAACATAATCACGTACTGAAACTGGCAGCAAGCAGATTTAAAGTTCCAAACTCTAAGCATTAAATAAAATAAACAAGAAGATTAACCAGTATAAGAAATCAAAAATATTCTGTTTATCATTGAGAGTGCAAATTCATGCCCTGTAGAAGTTTTATTCTCAGAAAAAGAAAATGTGAAATCTGCATCAGAGCCAAAGGGCATGACCTATATTAGGAAGCAAATTCTACACAGCATGCAGTTAAAGAGGGTGGAATGGACTTCTGTTTATTTGCATCCCTTAAACAAACAAAACCACACAGAAGATCAGCAAACACTAATTTTGATAAAGAAGAAATCTGACCTTTGTGTTCTGTAAATAACGGTTATCATTGCAAATGTTACTGCAGTAAGCAAACCATAGTCTAGTCCCAGGAAAAGAGAAGCCACAAAAGCTACCACCCAGATGGCCTAAAACAAAGAAAAGGTCTGAATTATTATGCATCCTTTCCTCCTAACAACAAAAACAATAGCACAATCCAGCCTCAAAACCCATGTATCACTTCTGTCCAGGAACAGAAGTAATCCATCATCAGAGCAGACTGGCATTGCCTCAACCTTTCAGAAGGGCATAAAGGCTCAAGATGTTCTAATGTAACAGCTGACAAACTGTCACATTGATGACTTAACTCCTGTTCTCCCAGGAATCCTGTGCTACCATTAGACTCCAAATATCTTAGGATAAATATTCTAGGCTCACAGGCAGTGTCTTACTTAGTTCCATCAGTCCAGGAGAAAAATGTCACCAAAATGTTCCCTCCAATACTCTCTTAGTTCTGGCCCACTCCAGCCAGGTTTTTGGTTTGTCTTAAAAGATGGCAAATAGCCTCAAGTAGTTTTCTTTGTTACTGTTTTTCAGATTCTTTTCAGACATTGCCACAGCCTTCAGTGCAGTTCCTATAGCAACACTGCCAGAGCTTTGCTTTTACTGCAACCAAACTACTTCTGACCTCAGTTACAAGTTTGTTGAACAACAAAAATATTCTTGTCTGCAACAGATCACTCTCACAGGTTGACTTACAGCTCCATGTCTTAACATCATTTGCAATGCAACATCAATTTGTAACTCCTTGCTAAGGTTCCTCCCTGTTTTGAGAGTAGCATTGAATTTAATAGAGGCACTGAGCTGTGCATTACTCACCAGCTCAATCTTACTGGTTCTCCAGAAGTGCACGATATCTCCAAACTGTTTAAACATTCCTTTCAGGTTCACCATGACAATTGCTGCCAGCACTGTCTAAGAACAATACACAAATACAATTTGCAGAAGCAAAACAAACCCCATGACAAATAAGAACTTCACAATATTACAAATAACTGTGCTTCTATGCTTGGTAAAACTGATACAAGTCCACTGAACAGATGTTCTATTTAAAACCCCACAAATTCTCAAGTAGTTCATTGGACATATAGTTTTATTGCAGCTGCAGAAATAACACAGCATTTCAGTACAGTTTGATTTACTCTTTCCTAGCAAGAAAAACCACATATTCCTGTGCTTCATGCTGCTACACTTATAGTGCCTGTAGTGCCTGAAGCAGTAGACTGTAATCTCAATTTCAAGTTTCTCTACAATATACTGACACAATGCCTGCAACACTCATGTAGGAGTAACCCAAGGTCCAACTTGCACAGAAAGAAACAGGAATTGTGTATCATCCTTTGCACATCACCAGAAACAAAAAAATTTTAACCAGTCAAATACTTATTCACATAACTATATTTTTATAAAAATAAGTACAACTGCAACAAAGCCAACTCATTATGCTGAGCCATGGCCTAGCACTAATCCTCTACTAGCCAAGCTATTACTTTCTTTTCATTTTTTAACCTCAACCCAGAATTCCTGTGCTGCAACCAGATGTGGCCAGCAGGACCAGGGCAGTGACCATCCCCCTATACTCAGCTGCACCTCAAACCCTGTGCTGAGTTTTGAGTCCCTCCCTACAAGAAAGACACTGAGGTGCTGGAGCATGTCCAGAGAAGGGCAATGGAGCTGGGGAAGGGTCTGGAACACAAGTTTAATGAGGAACAGCTGAGGATTTAGCCTGGAGAAAATGAGGCTCAGGAATGACCTTATTGCTCTCTACAACTGCCTGAAGGGAGCTTGTAGCCAAGTGGCTGTTGGACTCTTCCCAAGTAAAAAGTGACAGGATGAGAGGAAATTGCCTCAAGTTGCGCCAAGGGAGGTTTAGATTGGATATTAGGAAAAATCTCTTCATGGAAGGGGGTTGTCAAGCCTTGGAAACAGGCTACCCAGGATATGTTTGAGCCATCACCACTGGAGGTATTTAAAAGACATGTAAATGTGGCACCTGGGGACATGATTCAGTGGTGGACTTGTCAGTTCTGGGTTACCTGTTGGACTCAATGATCTTAAAGGTCTTTTCCAACCAAGGCAATTCTAAAGGAGAATTGCTTGAAGGTGTCATTGTAGATTCTAAAGAGAGAATCCAGGACACCAAATACAAAAAACAACAACAAAATTCATGTTGGATGTTTCAAAATGTTATTTATTTCTAGGCTAACTTACAGAAATTTATATATACAAAATTTGAAGGCTTCTGGATCTGTGCTGCTTACCAACCCTCCCACAATCTCTAGTTTGAGCAATGCTCATGGGCCTCTGTTGACTGACAATGCAATGCCAACATGCAAGGCTCCCTTACCTGTGGAAGTGGTTCAAAGAGGTATCCAATAGCCACAATTACCAACAGAACCATAACTGAAGAGAGAGCACCTGCAATCTGAATGAAAGAAGCCAGAAATTATTTAGAAGTATCCCCACAGGCAATATTACTGATGAGCTAATCCTTCTTGTGTTTTCAACAAGGCTGGTTGTTCAAGTGTCTTCTGATTCTCTCACTCAGTTCATCGATTTTGGCTGTTGTGCTGCTTTTTATCTTAGCGCAGTCTGGACTGGAAACATGGGATACTTATTTATTCTGGCCCAGGCAGAGAAATGTGCCTACCTAATTAAGCTTCAGATCTTAGTTCTGGAGCTCCAAAAAGCAAACTTTGTTTGGTTCAAAATTTGGGTTTACATACCTGCGTTCTCCCACCGGTGCTTTCCTGAACAAGACTCCGAGACATTGAGCAAGTGACTGAAAAGGTTTGGAAAAATGACCCCACAGAGTTGCATATTCCCAAGGCAATAAGTTCCTGTGTTAAACAGAGAAAAACCCCCCAAAGGCAGTTACACGTAGCAGCTGTACAAAGCTGGAGCTATCCACATGTATCAACAACCACATCTCATTTACAGTGCTTTCTAGCAACTTCATTGTAGAGAACAAGCAATCTAATTGTAGCTTATACTTGTGGTTCTCACACATGCACAGGATGATGCATGTTAAATCATCTGTTAAATGAAGTCTCTGATGAAATGCTGGAGACATTTCCCATTCCTAAATGTTATAGGAATGAATGAATCAGATCGAAAAATAAAACGAATGAGAGCATTGCTTGTTTTAAAGATTTCTTCCGCTTGAGGAGAATTTGAATTTTAACCCTGAATATACACAGAAAATGGTTTCTCATGCAAACTCTCTTTGCTTTTCATGCTAAACTATGTGTTTAAAACCAAGAGCAGCCTTGCCTATGTTTCCATGGATGGTAATCCATTGCTGTATGTGAAAAAACCAATGTGTGTCCACTGCTTCATCAGGAAGATCCCATGTGAGAGCTGCTGCCATGAGTGAGATCAGAGCTCCATTTACCTCAGTCCTGTGTTTCTGATACCTAAGAAATTATTTGCTTGCAATGAAGCCTCCCCAGATTACTCTGCATCTTGCTATTTGTGACAGATTTGAGTCATACATTTGTACAATCCTTTTTAGGTTTATTTAAATACTTGGCATGCACTGCATACTGTGACAAGGAGTTCTACAGTTTAACACCCAGGTGGAGCAGCATCCGGCTCCTCCTGAGGAAAATATCTGGATGCTTAACTCAGGTCAGTGACAATTACTTTCCATTCATGCAGCTACAGATTTGTCTTCTCTTTGGGTAACAGAGAACAAGGTCACGAAGGATGAGATCCATCTGACCAGATGTAAAACTCTGCAGGTAAAAGTAATTCAAACTCCATTTACTCTCAGAGGAGGACAGTCATTTTGAGAAGGGGGAAGAGCTGATCTGTGCTGTGTCAGACGTGTGCTCTAGGAAATGTGTTACAGCTTAGGAACTCTTTGTCTCCCTTGACACAACAATGATATTGACCAATAATCCAATTGCAATATTGATTCTAAATTGCACAGGAAGGACAGAGTAAGTAAGGATGACACATCACTTTAGATTTAGGGAGTCTCTAAACACAGTCCTTGTCACTCAAACCATGATCAGAATGCAAAGTAACAGATAGGGCCAATTGCTGCCCCAGAAAATGACAATTTGCTATTTGCAATGGCTGGGAATAAAAGGAACTATAAAACATAGTTGGAATTTCTAACCCCTAAGCATAAGTCACTGTATTTATCACATGGGAATTCTATGCTTTGGTCTGTTACAGAAAGCAGATAAAATGTATCTGCCCATCAGGACAGTGAGGTCAAGTAATGTCTGTCCCAGCAAATATTCATGCATATGTCCAAGTCCAACAGAAGCAAATTTCCCAAAGGGAAGCTAAAAGTGACACTGGTTATTTAAACACAGCCAGAAGAAGAACTTGAAATAATTTCTGGCCTTTGAATGTGTAGGCTGTCAGAAACCTGACCTGATTCCATTATTAAAAAAATCCTCATTTTTACCAGTATCCCAGTCTACTTTAACTACATCACAAAGGTAGCATTGAGAATTTTCCACAAAGCAACTTCACTACTTTTACCTGATTCCCATCGATGGTGTAACCATGTTTAAGGGCAAAGATCTTGGCCATTGATACAGCCATTGAAAATCCAACTATTGCTATTGCTACTGCATCCACAAATACTGCTGGGATGAGCTGAAACTCGGGAACTGCTGGGGCACGTAACCTTGGAGATGAAATAAATATTTACAAATTAATATAATAAAAATACATGCAAAACAGAAAATGTATAGTTTTGATAAGAATGTATCATCCCTACCCTTGAGGAATATTCCCAACAATATCGACTTTGTATGACTTATTCAGATTCATTCCAGCTGAAACTCCTGTGCCAATAATGACCTAAAAATCCACAAACACATGTAAACATTGTCCAAAAAGAAAAAAAGCCACCTGAAGAAATATAAAGGTTAGCTGATTATGAGTAATACACACAAGGGATTATATTTATTTGTCAATCAATTTTCTAAGAATTAGGGACTAAAACTGCAGATAAAAAGAAAGAATCATCATGATTTTCCCTCCATCATGTCCAACTCATCCCGATTTTATAAAGTTTTTTTTGGAAACAGTTAAATGGAACACACTATGGTATGATCTGAATCATCCAAATTCCCTTTGTCAAGCCAAGCTCAGGCAAATGAGGTAAAAACCAAATGCAAGGACATTCAAGCCTGTGTGCACTGCCTCATTTTCATGTGCAGAGCTTGCTATCTGTAAAGAGAACTGACGCAACAGCAGAGAAAGAACAGGTGTAACATCACTTTGCTGCTGCCTTACTATCAAACAGTACCCGACTACCTCACCTCCCTATTGTCTCACCAGCATCCCTTTTCTTTGTTCCTTCCATCTAGATTGTGCCCATCCTTTCAGTTATTCCCTTTCTTGACTCCATTTTGTACAGGTTGTTTGAGAGCTCTCATTATCCAACAACTCATTTTTAAATCCAATCCTTTTTAAAGGTGAAAGGTTGTCTGAGATGTAGGCTTTGTGTATTGTGATAGTCTGCTTTATCCATGTATTTTAGAACAAGGTGCTCGAAACAGAATCAGTGCTGCAGTTAGTTACCAGTCTCAGAAACAAGGAAAGGAAGGCTAAGTAGGAAGTCCTGCTGGTTCCTGCTCTTCTTTCTATGACTGCATTTCAAAAAGTGAGCAAGCCCCGCAGAACCTCTGAACAGCCATCTGTAAGCACCTTCCTTCCAGAGGAGGTTCTGAGCTCTTGGACTCCAAGAGGGAAATGCCACTCAGAGGCCTGTCTGTCCTGCAGAGAATCATTCAGGTGCCCAAACTCCTGGAGAGAGAGTGCTTTACAACAAACATATACCTACCCACTGCCACAGGGGACTGTGGGTGTTTAAACTGCTTTTCAATTCTTCTCGGGACTTTATGCCTACCATATTGCACGCCAGTCCTTAATTTTAAGAGCATCCAAACCTTCAAGTGGATCAAGGCTCAAATGAATTATGTTGAATGGAAGTTACTCTCAACCTCAGTAAGATACAAGAGAAAATAAGAGTTTCCACAGCTTTAGAAAAGTCATATAATTTAGCCATAGAATTTCACAACTGGCTTACCACAATGATCTCCATAGGAATAGGAACTGGGAGTTTCTTCTTAAAGCGGAGATTGATTTCCTTGCCAATCAGCAACAGAACAATGCACGTTAATCCAACAATCAGTGCAGCAATATTGGTTGTTGTTATATTTGAAAGCACGGCAGCTATGCTCTGCAACACAACAGAAGCATCATAATTACTCCTAAGAAAATATCATATTCATAGAGATTTGCTACAAATGAGCAAATTACACACTGCTTTTCAGCTGTGGTTTTATTCTGCATTTATAACCACAGTGAACCAGTGCTTCACCAAAAGCCCCATTGTTGCCAGAAAACACAGACCAGAGTATCTCAGTGAGAGAGATGCACTTGCAATCATTTACAATATTAGTCTTCCTCAAAGGGGGAAAAAATTTGGAGAAAAAATTATAAGGGGGGAAAAGTCTAAACTAAATCATGTTTTTTATCCTCAGTATATTCACACATATTTCACAGTGCCAACTACCTGAAAGCAAAAAATGCAAAATCCTTCTAATACCTTAAAATATTCTTTGGCAAGTCGTATCTACTTAGAGATGCACAAACTGTTCCAAAACTATAAAGCTGCTGATACAACCACTGAGGTTACCATAACAATATGATTAAATAGCAGTGATTCTGCAATGCTGCTGTACTGACCATTATTCCAGATATATTTTAATTAAAAACACTATTAAAAGGGTGTTAGAGAAGAAAGCTTGCTGCTACCCCTTGCTAGAGGATAAATGATTCCCCATACCAATTACTCCTCCTTCTTTTCCTGCATTAAAACAAACAAAAAACCAAACTAATAAATAACTTCTGGAGAGGTCTTTGAAAGAAGATGAACATACCCTTCTTTAAGCAAAAGGAAAATTACAGCAGCTGTCAGGATATTATACATTCAAGATGTCCTGGCAGTATGCATCTCGGATGTACACCTTCCCTCCTATTTGTTTGGCAATTAGTATGTCTGGTTCTCAGACTAGTGAACTGAACAGCACATTTTGGAATTAATCATTAATGCAGACTTGTTTCCAAAAGGTTTCTTATATCTGCATAAATATACAAAAATATTCCCAAAAAGTATTTTCTACAGCCTACACATAGTTAAAATCCCGAAGCTTCATTATTGCTGAGCCATCAGTCTGCTCAAAGACTTAGGTTTTCACAAACATCTGAGATCTTCTCTTTTCTTCCACTCAGGAGTGGAAAGGTTCAGGAGTGGAAAGGTTCAGGAGTGGAAAGGTTCTGAGAACATCTCCTAGCTTTGCAAAACATGTCTGCTCTCCAGTGAAGCACTTCAGTAGCACATTTTCTCCCAATGTGCAAGAGACTTGGTTAAATGAACAATATCTGTTCGTATTATAAAACTGCATTCAGCCGAATCCTAAAATGTGCCCATCTCAGACCGTGCTGATCTACTCAGTAACACTTGAGCTGCACTTTCAGATATTCATACATTCATATATTGGTATGGCACTTGAAGACCTCATACCCAGTTCTCAATACTGAAGCATTATTCTATTTAGTGCCAAAATAATAATAAAAAAAAAAAGGAAAAAGCTTAAGTACTCAATCCAGACAAAGCAGGATTTGTACGTTTAGTAAATGTAGATACTCACATATACAACTGAGAGGGGTCCACTGTATCTGCTAGTCTTGATGCCGAGGAAATATTTCAATTGAGAGGTAAAGACATGAACTGCAGCTGCAGTAGTAAATCCTCGCACCAGAGGCTCCGTCAGATAGATGGCCACAAATCCAAATCGAAGGAAACCTAAACACAACTAATGAAGAAGAGAATTATTTAACCATTTGACTTCCACTGCAGCCTGAATATCAGCCTGAATACAGCACACAGGCCACAGAATCACAGACTATTCCAAGTTGGAAAGGACCCACAAGGATCACCTCTCTTTCCTCAATGCTCAAGCCACATCAGGCAAACCTGAACTTGGCTTTTCTAAAGCCACAGTTCAGTAAGCAGCCATCAATGCACCGAATCTTCCATGCCACTGGCAGGTGCAGTGTGGGATATGGGTAAACATATGTGTTTGTTTATGGCAAAACATACGGGCATTTACAGACAGATTAGAGAACATCAGGGTAAGTTTTCTTCACAGGACAGTTAAAAATGAAAGGAAGGGTCCCATTTTTCCCCAGTCCAGCTAAGATGCCAAACACCTGCCTCCAATGTATCCCTCCCCATTCCTGTTATGAGGTTGCCATAAAGCAGCCTGTGCCCCGCATAGTGCAGTGCAGAAGCGCCAGACTATTGACAGGGGATCCACCGTGACGCCGCAGCAGCAGCAGCTGAACCTGCCCTTACAGCAAACTGTGAGCACGTACCTGCATAACTCCTGAAAGAAAGGCGAGAGTCACGGCTACCTGCACCCTCTTGGTATCCCTAGCATCAAGGAAATCTGTAACATTAGTAGCATTATAGTCCAGAGAAATCATTTCATCAGGCACTTCTCTCACAGCAACACCACCAACCATCATACTAACCACAGCAAAGGTGCCTGAAACAAGACGGAAAGGAAAATAATTGGTTACAATCCCGGCAATTTTTTTTTTAAAGGAGTGGTTCTTATTAAGAGGTATGTGGAATTAAACTAAAACAGATTTTGCTACCTATAGAATGTATTTTTCAGTCCCCAAATCTGCTCCAGTACTCAGCACCATTAAGGCTAGTTAGATGGTGTAAGTATATACCATCTTTTTTTCATCTCAGTTTCTGTTATGCAAATTAAAGATTTGTCCTGGCCATACATACAGTTGACTGCAGCAATGAATTTATCCTTCAGAAGTACATGGCACACATTTCTAGATTTAATCTGATAAAAGACGCCCTTATGTTCCTTCCCAAGTGGAATGGATAAATTAGCAATAAAAAGTACTGCTTACGTTAGACACGTGCATTTTCCCTATTTGCTTAAATTTAAATCTATGGAAAATAACTACACTTTTTATTTCTCCAATTTTATTTTTTACAACTTTATTAAAGACACACACACACACACACACACACTAACTCCAGTTAGCCATACAGGTATACCTATTGATATGTGCTTGGATGTTCCAAAAAAAGTATATAGAAAAACAGGATAAAATGAAGAATATAGGCCAAATACCGGGGGAACAGCTGCCAGCAAAGCATAGGCTAAACCTAGAAAAGAGACACAAATATGTATGTCAAGTAAACATAAAGAAACCATGTGAAGCAAAGGGATTTACGCCTACTAAAACTGAACTCACCTAATAGGAAATCCAGTGATTTGTCACAGGTTTAAAAAAACCTGGAGGTCTTGCTGGGAATACTCTTTAAAGTGTATAATTCTCTAGGGCAGTGTCTAGAAATGTGACAGGTTGAGTCAGGAAACCAAAGTCTCTAATTACAGGCACTGCAGGTGTGTGTGAGTGTTTGTGTGTACATCTGCGCATCTGGGCACTCAATGTTTTGCCTTTGTGGGTAGAAGTACTTCTTAATAGCCAACAAACAATTTTTGTTGCTTTTGTTTTCATCTGTCAAAGACTGCAATTAGAAACATCCCAGAACCAGTTTGATTTTTTCCTCCTTTTCTGATCAGATGTGATCTTCATGGTAACCTATAACTGATTAAATATGCCCCTGTTCCCTAAACCCAGAATGACTGGGATGACATAACAGTTAGTTTCCAAAAAACATGCTGCAAAATCTAAAATAATTTCTGACAATGTGTAATGTCTCAGAGCTTATAGAGCCTGGTACTCTTCCCAAAAATTAAGTCCTCTTTGCCACTAAGCCCTGTCCAGTTCCATATAGTGGGAGTTCAATCCACACTGTTTCTATTTGCAGGGGGCACTGGCAAGCACAGCAATGGAGCTGTGGAGCAACAGCTCTAAGAGATGCCAAGGAGGGACACCTGCCATTGGTTTGCTCTCTCTGTGTGACTCATGGGACCTTGTCACGGGACCAGGGTCACAAGCAAAAGGTGTGCACCATGTGTTATGCCATGTCCCAAGCAGTTCCAGCAAAATCCATAGTTCTACAAGGCATATGTTAATGACAATCAGACACGACAATGGAACAAATGGGCCTCAAAGAGGAAACACTGTAGCCTGGCTTGGCTTGGTTCTTCTGCACCTTCACAAGTGCAGGCTGGTAACATCTGAGGAAGTTGTGTGCCCTTACCACACCCAGACAGCCTAATCCAAGTTAGCATCAAAAACCTCAATGGCCCAGTGCAAACTACAAAAGGAAGCAATGGTACAGCCACCATGGAGAGCCAGTGATACTTAAAAACACTTCTCATTAAACTGGGAGACAGAGGATGAGGTTATAACAAAAGAATAAACTAGGAAAGGATCTTCTGTCAAGATCCCTTGTGCAGGGACCGAAGTGCTCTTGTGCAGTGTCATAACTCATAGACAGGGCCTTGCCCATGCCCTAAGAAATGTCTGAGTCCCAACCAGGAATTCATACTCCCATCAGAACTGGAGTGACGGTACCATTTATTTTCTTGCAGCAATGGGCTTTCCATTACGTACTTCTAAAACTCATCCCACATATATTCTCTGACCCAAGGGCTACCTCTCATGAGAGCAGTATCAGCAAAGTACCCTGTATTGTAACAGCTGGCCTTTAACATGATGATGAACTTGTCAGTACAAGTGAGCAGTGGTTTCAAAACAGGGAGGGTGGGTCTCTGTGAAGTTCCTGATCTGAATATCCTTTTATTCCTTTTCATTTGTACTGGCATTTTTGAAGGCTGTCAGTGCCAGGAAACTGAAGAGATATTGACTTGATAGGAGGTCATGGCTTAAACACTGTGGTCATTTTAGTTCTGCCTGGAATGATTCCCAGGATTCTTTGAACTCATGCTTGCTATAATTACACCCATTCTAGAAAAATAAAAGTTCAACTTTTGTCTTTTTAGAAAAGGAAAGATCAGGGGTAGTTTAAGGGCATGTTTGCAGTCACCAAATGAATAATGTTTACTTTAAAACAGTCACAAAATTAAGTATAAAGTTCACTGCTGACCACTTAAATTTTAGTGTCCTTATCAGGTCATGACCTACATTATGTTTCAGTATTCAACTGGTAGTGTCTGTGTCTACCATATGACAGATTTCCCCATCAGTTAACCAGTCAGCAGTTTAAGATGAGTTGATGCATACATGCATGTGAAAAAAATAACCTGAATTACAAAATTTACACAAAACCAGGAAGCTACAGCAATTAACTACACAGACTAAGTTATTTCATTGTTTTAATGAGTCACCACAGATTTGCAGTCTTGTTACAGAAGATACTGTTGATCTATTTCCACCACATACATCACTACCCACTATTATAGTTCCAGCTTAAACTGGTGACTTCCAGTCTTAAGAGAAAAAGAGGGATCAGTCTTTGAGTTCTCTCGCTGAACTTGGTTTGGCTATTTTGCAGCAGTTGCTCTCCTGAGACATTTGTCTATATGTCTTTTAGATACTGGTCCCCTCTGTAGGAAATTTGCTATGACTTTCAGAAGGATGAGATCAGTACCTAACTGGGTGCATTCAGCAAAACTTCAGACATACACCTGAAGTGTGAAAAGTTGTCATTGAGAGCTGTGTGTATTGACTAGAGAGGAAGCTTCTTTCAGAGTTTGCTGCAGATCACTGACTTGCAGTTTTAAGGGAACCATCATTATGGGCTGGTCTGCAGAATGCCACACTGATCTCCTCAGACACCTGAGAAACACATCCTGTTCTCAGGAGCACCTGGTTCAGGAAGCCAAGCACTACCATAAGGGCACACACAGAAAAAGCAAAGAAGGGATAATTAAATCCAGAGGTACACTTACCTTGAGGAAGCTGCATAACCCCAGTGCTTATACCTGAGATAATGTCTCCTAATAAGTATTCCTTCACTGGGTAACAAGGAAGCCATTTTAAAATAGGTAAGAAACTGTAAAGATGAGACTTGGCTTTCTTAGAAGAACAACTGAAAATACAAAGCAGAAAGAAAGACACTAGTAAGGAACAAACAGGTTGAAAAAAAGTTGTCTTTTCTCTAAGCAGGAAAACAGCTTCATTAAAGGCAGGCTCAGACTCCTGATGACATTAATTTCTGGACAAACTTAAGGACAAACAGCTATGCCTCCAGTTAATTTAGCCCTTAATCACATGTTGGTGCTGTTCACAAACTTTAATAGAGCTGGAGAAGAGAATGACAGTCTTGAGAGGCTGGAGGCCAGTGGGAAGTGAAACTGTTCCAGTCCACACACGACTGAGCAGTCACACAACACATTTTGATGATATCATTCCTAGTAAAAATCCCCTGAGGATAACTTGCTCTCTGAGAGTCATTTTCACTCATCAGAGTACTTTGCAGTGCTTTTTCCCATTTACTACATGCATGCTTTATGCTTTTTTGATTGTAACACTTTATATCACTATGTTTTAAAAACCCAAATCTATTAATTTAACTAGTACTTGTTACTGTCACTACTAGTCCTGCTGGGCTACCTTTAAGGCTATTTGAGAACACAATCCTTCTTCACCCAGAAAGGAAAGGGGCTGCAGCCAGCAGCACTGATCCTTGTGGCTCTTAGCAGAGCTAGTAACCTTTTGAAACCCTGACTCGTGACAAATGAACAGAGCCAGGAAACAAATATCTCTATCAAGTGCTGCCATGCATCATACTTTGTATTGCGGTAAGTAAGTTTAAACTTGGGTAAAAATCTAACACTGGGTCGTATAAATGCTCTTCTGTGTAGGGGAATTGTAAGAGACTTGCAGAGATTTGTTAACATTTCTGAATTCTCGTGGGACTAAACTGCATAGTGAAGAAGCTTCTTGCTACAAGTGAGAGAGGAACTAGGGTCATCCACACTTCCCCACGTGTAAGCAGACTGTATCACAAGAAGTCATGGGTCAGGAGGATTGTGATCCACATATTTTTTACTTAGGACAGATAAGCTTTCTGAGGTGTCAGAACCAGGTGTCTTTATCATTAAAGGTCATTCCATAAATCAAACCTAATCTCCAAATGTCAAATCATGTGAGCAGGAATATTTTATAGAATAGCAATCAGGCAGAAATCATTTGTTGCCCTGCAGAACAAGGTTTGAGCAAGAAATTGAACAAACTCTGCAAATGAAGCACAGATAAACAAAAAACTAACAAGAACTTAACTACAGTAAATTTCTTTTCACTTTCCTCTGGCACCATGGAGCAAGAGAAGCACAATTAAAGACATTTCAGGTCTAACCAGATGATACTTAGGATTGCAAGGCAGTTTATTAAAAGCTACAGAATGCCTTTAGTACATCCTTATTAGACTTATAATTTAGATTTCTACACACGTCATACATCTCCATTCTTCTGTGAAAGGATTATGTGAAGGAGAAATTTGGCTCTAAGTATTTCCATGTAAAAAAGGACAGATACTTCTCTGGGTCTTATGAGCTCACGTCACATGATTTGACCAATACTTCACATTCCTATGCTGTATATTTTCCCTCTGCACTTTGATGAAGGCAATTCAATTAATTTATACAACATTTTCTAATATAGTTATACATTAACATTAAAAGCACATATACAACTTCATCACAGCCTTGCTGAATAATCAAAGTAGAATTAGTGTTTTTATCTTTTAGGTTTCTTTGAAGAGATTACCAGTATGTGCACTTGAATCAATTCAGAATTACAATATTTCTTAACAGTAGAACAAAGACAAAAGCCCTACCGACAAGAATGTGCAATCTTCTGCCTTAAAGTCTGAGGTGTCCTTTGCCGCCTGTGCAGCTGTCCTTGCAAGAGCTCTTGGTTATATATTGGTCTCTCCACACAATACCTCTGGGTTTGCTCAGGACATGCTTCATGTTCTTCAGCATGTTCCATAGTTGATCTCATGCAGCAGGAGTCAAGGAAGAACAGTTCCACAGTCTCCACTGAGAAACCTGGTTGCAGACAAAATAAATGGGGTTGCCTTTTTAACAGTCAGATTTGGCATTTGGTTGCAAATGAAGGATTTTGACCAGCACTGTGACTGCAGTCTAAACGAATAGTCTGTAACAGCAGTAAGAAAATAAACCACACTCAGTCTTCACGGAAATTGATGGAAGCCAATAATTTACACTTTTCTTGGGTAAAGAAAGCTTTTGTATTAATTACACTGTAAACAGTAGCTGAAACAAAGTTGGAAGGTTGCATTCATGCCTACCTGGATTTTCCCTCAGTTTTTAAAGAATATGTCACTGTTGGAGGGAGGTCACTTTATTGCCAAATTACTTCCTGCTTACTCACAAACAGGCACATCCATCTCCAAAAGACAGAACTCCAATTCTAACACTGAGAAACCCACTTCTTTCTTCCAGATAGCCAGTTGCTTCCTGCATGCATCCATCTGTATTCTCCTCTTTTTCAGAGGCTTCTTTTTCCAGACAGCATCTCAAGGACGCACAATTCACTACTTTCAAACAGTTATTATTTCAATGGATAAACCATTTACTGCTATTTTCAATCTACACCCACTAAAACAGGAATGAGGAGATGTGCACAATTTTAAAACGAGCCAGAAGGTTTGTAAAGACCTATTTGTTTGTCTCATTCAGTACCATACACATCTTAACGTATTTAGGAGACACTCTGCTAATTCCTTTGCCCTGTGTTGGCTGCCTCCAGAAACATTGGGCAAGAAACATAACTCCAAATTCTGAGCTAAATGACAGGGCTGCTGTATCGTTAGGCAGAGATGCTGGCTAGTGCTACATCTGATGACAGAATGTGAGTGCAATGGGAAACAGAGCCATAATCATGAACAAGGCCCTTGGGCTCAAGTCCAGCAAGTCACTTTAGCATGTGTTTGCCTTCAACCAAGGGAGCTAACCCAGGGGTGTTCAGTTTTCAGCTGTACATCAATACTTCCCTAGGAAAGGGTTGCCACACAGAAATTAAACAAATTGCTATCTAAACACTCAGACAAAGCTAACCATGATTGGCCCAATGTTCTGATTCAGCAAATACAGGCTGAGCAGCAGCAAAATACCGATATTGCTATCTGAGCCCTCAGTCTGATGAAGGTGCTGGAATTTTCCACTCAGGTCTTGCTGGTCTCTATCTCCTAGAACAGACAGAAACTAGCATCTCTTCAGTTCTCAGTATTTTGTAAGCAAGCAACATTTTTCCTACATTGTCAGTCACAAGAGGATGTTTTTAATAAAATTATAATTTTTTAATTTACATTACACTCTAGATTGACTGCAGCTTCATTATGTTAAACATCTAAAACTTCTTTTAGATATTTTAAGAACAGTATTGTATCAAGGGTACTATCACAGCTTGTTTTTGTACTCCTGAGACTTCTTTTACATATTTCCATAGTTTGAGCTTATCAAGAAGCCTAAATGATTTTTTGTAAATTATAGAATCACAGCATATGCTGAGGTGGAAGGGATCCACACGGATCATCGAGTCCAACTCTTAGCCCTGCACAGGACCATCCCCAAGAGTCACACCATGTGCCTGAGGGTATTGTCCAAACGATCCCTGAACTCTGTCAGGCTTGGTGCTGTAACCATTTCCCTGGGAAGCCTGTTCCACGAACATACACAGCACTTTTCTTTTACATCAGTGTCTACCTACCCACAAATCCCACTTCCTGCTTCACATCCTGCCCTGTCACAGACAGCAAGCTAACCATGAATCCCTGTGTATTAACTTCTGCACAGTGAAGCCAAAACATTAACCATCCTCATGTCTGCTTGAAGGGCAACACGGCAGTGTGGGGCACAATCAATCCAGGAGCCTTCTGAGGTGCAGTGATGGCAGCTTCCTGCCAGAGGGGATGGAGGAGCTGACATGGAGACATGCTCTGCTGGACCTGATGCTTTTAAACAGGGAAGAACTGGTCAGGAATATGAAGTCTGGGAGCAGCCTTGGCTGCAGTGACCATGAGATGGTGGAGTTCAGAATCCCGAGAGAAACAAGACATGCAGCATGGTTATAACCCCAGATTTCAGGAGAGTTTGGCCTGTTCAGGGACCTGCTTTAGAAGAATGCCATGGGATATGGTCCTGAAGAGAAGCGTCCTGAAGGGCTGGCTGATTTTCAGGGATTTCCTGCTCCACACTCAAGAATGGACCATCCCAAGTAACAGCAATGCAAGCACAACAAACAATTCAAGCTGGGACTGTTCATCTTGGAGAGGGGAAGAGGGGACAGGGAAATCATACCAATGGATATAAATATGTGGTACAGCAATGGGCACAAACTGAGATAAAAAAAATTCGGTTTAAACTTGAGAAAAAAAAATGACTGCAAGCATGACCAAACACTGCAACAGGTGTCCCACAGAGGTTGTGGAGTTTCCAACCCCAGAGATGTTCATAACATGACTGGATATGGTTTTGGGTGACCTGGACTAAGTGACTGCTTAAGCAGGGAGGTTGTAATCAATGATCTCCAGAGGTCCCTTTAAGCCTCAACCACTCTGGGATTCCATAATGGTCCCTTATGTCATTATTCACATGGAGTCTATCTTTTCTGGTAATTAATTGGTATGTTCTGGCAACACTGGCCTTATTTACAAATTAAGAAGCAATTTTAATCAGTCAGAAAACCAACTCCAACTAATCAGAACAAATTAAAACTACAGCTACATGAAAAAGACACAAACCCAGTCAGTTCAGAGCCTTGTTTTTGGCCAAACTTCTCCAGTGAAATGAGAATATAATATTAAAACACTTCTAGCCAAGGTTTTAAAAACATACACTCTGCCTTCCTTCTGCTCCAAAAGGCACAGCAACACAAGACAGTGCCCTGCTAATCCCAGGCAATTCAGGTCCTGAACTTCCACATTTGAGTTTATTAAGCTTCAAGTAGATTGGTTAATATTTGGAAGAGCCACACAAATTTGTCATGTAAATGTAGAAACAGAGAGGTCTTCAGATCTCCCATTCTGTATACATGCTCCAACTCTTCCGGGTATTATGAGCATATACAGAACAAGAGAAGTCCTGTCCTGCCTCTGTTTTTCATGGTAAAATAAATGATACAGGTGTATTTGACTAACTGAACAAAACTCAACTCCAAAGCAGTTATCCAGATGGTGGTGTTTGAAACACTACCCGAAGTCACAACCCAAGTTTCATCACTAGGTCTGAAGGTTTTAACTGTAGATTGAACAATTCTGTTCTTGTTTGAAAGAGAAGCTACACTGCACTGAATCATGAGAACCAGCTAACACAAAAGTAAACCTGAGGGAGCATACAACAGGATCTTGTCTTTAGCTATAGTTCACAGTGGATACCAGAACACAGAGAACAAAATCATACACCATTAAAAGAGGTCCTAAATCTACCCCAAAACTATCGCTGGATATATCATGTTCTGTATTCCATGTCACATCACTAACTTCATCTTACAGCTGTGCATAAGCATGTTGTCTAATGGCAATATTAAATGCTAAGCTGCAGGTAATACAGTAAAGATTAAAGTCTTTAATATCATCCATCTCTTTTGCAAAAGCACACATAGATCAAGGATTGAGATGTTTGTGTTTACAACATGATACATACTGTCCATAGAGTAGCAAAAAAGCAGCATTTTGTGACTGGTTCAAGTATCTCTTCAAGTGTTTGCTGCGTGACAAACTGCCAACAGAGATACCCAAGGCTCAGAAATTCAGCCTTGCCCTCCACTCCCAGAATGCTCGAGGAAGAGCAAAAGCAGGTGCTGTCACTTCCATGAAGACAAAGCTTACCACTATGATTTCTGAAAACTCACAGACCTTTGTCCAAAGGAAGAGGTAGGCACTGGTGGATAGTGGAATACTGCTCTCAGATGACCTTTGAACTTCATGGCAAGAATAAAGTTAAAAAACTGTAAGAAACACTGCCATTAATCTTATCAGCTAGATAAGAATTGAGCTGAAGCAGTTAAAAGCTGCATGTGAAAGACTTAGGAGCTGGCAATTCTTTATCTCACTGATAAAGGCCTGTCATGCCTTTACTACTATTATCAAATTGAAGGTGTTAAAGAAAATAAAAGGTGAAGCAAATATGAATTTACAACACTATCACTAATAATTTAGTACTTTCTCTTCCCAATCTTAGCTGATAAAGGAGAGCTGTCAAGCCACATGCACTAATTCCTATAGGGGACAGTACCTTTTGATCCAATTCTCATGAATCTGAGTGCAGCTGTAAGATTTACAGGGACAATGATTTGGCTGCTGTTCCTTAGATTCAAAATACAGCTATAAGGAGAAAAAAAGAAGCTGAGGACATGAAGAATGTTGTACTGTGTGACTACTGCAAGTTTAATAGGCCCTTTAACTTTTAACCTCCTGTATTTAACCTGAATGTATCTGAACTACCTAATGCAACAGGGGGGGGATCAGTGACAGATTCATTGTCTGCCCTGTTTTAAAAAGAGAAAAAAACTCCATTCTTCTGGTAGTTAATCACAGAGTTGCTTTAAGTAGCAGAAAAGCATAGGTGGACAGTACTAGTGTTGTGTTACAGTGTGTCCTGTGCCAGGGAATTTGACGTTTGATCATGAACTGCAAAGTTCATGAAGTATTTTGTGTCTTTAATCTTACAAATACAGGTGACTGCCATCATCCAAGGGGCTGGTAGAAATACTGCCACTCTATGTAAAATATGCTCTCCCAAGTGTATTCTGCAAAGCAGAGTCATTGCAAGCTCTGTTCCTACTGTCTGAAGAGGTGAGACACAAACCCAGGTGATTTTAGGAACCTCATGTTCCCTCCTTTCTTTCTTTCCTCTCTGGTCTCATTCCCCAGCGCCCTTTGCCCTTCCACTTTTCACCTGGAGTGACACGTATGAAGTTCTGCTTTTTAAAACCAGCACAAGGGTGTAAAATGACTGGGTGGGGTCATAAGGAATGTGTTCTCCTAGTTTTCTTGGACTGTGCTTATCATTCTCATTCCTCCTCCACTACTCCCACTAAATCCACTAACAACTGGATTGTTTAGACCTGAGGTCTTTGTGTAGAACTTTACAAATTTAGAGGAACAACAACAGCAGAATGGAGAACCTGGAAAAACCCTGCTGGGCTTCTGCCAGGTCCACCAGTTGAACCATCAGCCTACCAAAAGCTCACCCCACCAGCCTGGAGCAGCACATGAGGGTCACCAGTGTGACCATGGCAGTCTCTGCCAGCTCTGGCTGTGAAAGCATCTGCCTTGTCTCTAACAGTAAGAGCCTGGGGGAGAAGCTCTGGGGACATAGGAAGTGGTGGCCAGCCCCATGTGTGCCATGTGATGGTCTGCACCAACAACTACAGTGGGGCTACATGGGCCCCTTGAGGGCTCACAGTGATTCCAGCTGCCAGCAGCTGGAGAGAAAGGATGAAGCAGCTATTTAGCAGAGTGAGTGTCTGAGCCAAGCTGTTGGAGGGATCCACCTGGTACATGTCTGTGTGTGTTATTTCTACGTAAGTTCATATATTCTTAATATTGGACCTCTACACTGCTGAGCCAGAGAGGGGAGGGGATTGAAGCTGCCAGAATTGCCTGTCTCATCTGCGAGACTTGCCATGTATGTATGTAAATATGTTGTGTACATGTGTTCTCTGTGTGCGTGTTACAGGGAACACATCCTCAGCCTTGGTACTGGTTGGACCTGGGGATATGGAACAGCAGCAGAAATGTCACTTTCCTCAGGCTGTTGGATTCAGCATGATATATTTTCCCCCAATAAACTGATCTTATCCACTGAAAAAAGCATATTAATGACACGTGATGCACAGAGATCCTTCTCTCAAATGGTAACAAATTAGACATACATAGTTATAAATATATATATATATATTAAAAGGTTATGTAACTGATAAGAGGTAATTTATATTTTATATTCCTTGCAAAAAAATACTTTAGCCTCCAAAAATTTACTTCATGGACTAATGAATTCATTAGTATCTTAATGGTATCTCTTATCAACCAGCAATCTTATGTTTGTTTTCAACAAGAGAATGTTTTAGGAACCTATTATGATGATTGAGCTGTTTAACCAATTCCACATAAGACAAACACCTGGAGCACTTGGAGCAGCAGAACACTGGCCTCGGTTGCTCTGAGATAAAGATAAGAGATGGCTTCTGTTTCCAGTACAAACACATTGATAACCATGAGAAGCCAAGGTAATAGGAACATTCCTATTCCTGCTTTTTGTGACTTCAGTGACCTTGGGTCTGAATCTGCCATCCTCACTCCCTTTGCCAAAAGCAGTAGCTACTGATGGTGGAATCAGATAAGTTAATCAAAACGGTATCATGGCTGATGACCCTTCTGTTGTGCTTAAGGCAACTGATAAGGATGTACACCACCTCAGGGACAGGTAATCATTAGCCAGTTTCATTTTTCTAGAGGCAATCCACTGCCAAAAACTTTGTTGGAGCAATCTTCATCACAAAGCTGCAGTTAATCAAAGGACAGAACATAAAGCAAGATCATGCTCACACACCAATCTAAGCCAGAAAGATTTCCACATTTCACGTGATCTCAGTGCACCACTGACCTCCAGCAGCTGGTTCAACTTTTCAGGCAAAGTGGAACAAACATACAGCAAACAAGTGTCTGTGCAGAGGAGAGAAGTTACATGATTCTATGATACACTCCCTTCTTCAGAGAAGCCACCAAAAGATATCCCCCTTCTGTATCTGCTTCATCAACTGCCTACACACATCACTGGCCTCTCAAGTGCTGCATCAAGCTAAAAATGAACAACAAAAAATAGAAGGTTGTTATTTATAACCAAAATTATTTCAGTCACCATGTTCAGAGTGCAAACTTCTCAAGTCAAAGAAGTTGAAGGATAATAAAACACAGTGTGGTCACAGGAAGAAACAACTGGGTTGAGGAGAGGGAAAAAGAGAGGGTTTATAATGGGATTGTATTCCAGTTTCACTGCTGAAAACATGGCATAAAGTTACAAGGCAATACCTTACTTAATTAACATGAGGTTTTGAAAAGTCTCCATGGATCCTCTACAAGGCCCTCTTCTTAACACTTTCTGAAAGGATCTGTCCCCCTACAGAACAGACTACAGCCACTGCCATGCCTGAAGAAATTGCTGAAGAACTGATGCTTCTGGAAGGCAACAAAGAACTTCAGCATAGGGCAGCCACTCCCTGGGGAAGTAGTAGCACTATTTATCAAAGTTGCAACTCTCCTCATGATAGTTTTGAGAGAGAAGTTCAACTTCCCTGTCCATGTTAGGATGTGCATTTGGAAGAAATATTTCATTCTTGGAAGCTACTTTATAACATATGTTTTCTGTGTATATCTTTTGTGCATTAGATATGAAACCAAATCCTACATGAGCAGTGAGTAGGATGTGACTTATGACAGATCTTGTCCCCTGTTGCTTGGTTAAAGATAACATTATCCAAGTGGTAACATTCTGGTTCCTTAGAAAACACTTAAGAGTGTTGCTTCATGTTCTGAAGGTGAATGCCAGACAGTGGGAATAACCCTCCTCAACATCTTGATGCCAAGGTTACATACAAAAGTCACAAGTGCACAACAAACACAGGCCAATACTGTTTTTCCTTGAAATATTTTAAAATTCACAGTAAGCAAAATGAACATGTAGAGAAGTTTCTCTAGTAAATATTTCACAGCAAAACTCTGCTTTATTTGCAGCTCACCTTATGACTTCATGTTTCTTTTGTGTCTGATGCCACAGCTCACATTTTAATGTGAGACAGCCCCATGTTCTTAACTGCACAAGCAAAAAGACCCACTCTCATACAGCCCAAGATTTCTTCAACTGACTCTTCCAGTGAGTTTGGCAGAATAACCCTGTATGAATGCACTCCTGCAACAGCTAACACCGAAACAAGGATGAAGGAACTGGAAGAGCAACAAGGGCATCCGGGCTGAGGATCATCAGATGAAATGAAGAAAGGTTCATGGAGTAATTTTTTGATGACTCCTTCTCAGGAACACATACACAAAAGAAACAAATGATACCAGAAAGGAGGGAAAAAGAAAAATCAGACTCACTACATCTGCAGTTTAGTTAAGGACTCAGGTCACCTGTTCAGCTATAGGGACATAAATGAAACACCATCTGCAAGGTCACAGTGAAAAAAAAAGATTGTGAGTATTTATTTTAAACGTGAAACTGGCAAAGAAACATCTAATATAGAACTGAAAACAAGAAAAGAAGCAGTATAGTGCCAAATTCCAAAATGAGAAATGCAATGGACCAAAGACAGAAGGTATAGAAACATTAAACCTGAAAGAAATAGTGAGGGCTTAGAAAACAACATTATGTTAAAACTACAAAGCTATGATAGGATTCTGGTAAAGCAGGAGACTCAGAGTTAGATGCCAACATGCTAAACTGGCAAATTAAGTCAGGTCTAGCTTCCTCTGGGAAAGGACTTGGACCATGTTATGCCATAAAGCTGTTTTTAAAGAAGATATTACAGATGCCTGTATTCATGAAAGATCTGTAGCTTTGTTTCTGACATGACTCTTCAGATATGCCTGAGCTTAGCAGAGCTCTGAGAACAGGAATAGGCAGCTCCCAGTGGGCACCTCTGAGTAGCAATCAAAGTTTTCTCTCCTGGATGGTATATGGAATTTTGAATTCTGCTTCATGAAAACCAGGTGTTTCAAACTGAAATTTTGTAATGCCTAATCAGCTCAATCCTTAATTGAGCTTAATTGATCTGCCCCTATTAGACTGAACTACCACAAGGATATTTCAAAAAGACACTGCAATCTTTTAATTGTATTGGAAAATTCTGTGTGTGCATCAGAATCACAGAATGATTTGGGTTGGAAGGCACCTTAAAGATCACCCAGTTCCAACCCCTCTGGGCAGGGAGACCTTCCACTAGACCAGGTTGCTCAAAGCCTCATCCAGCCTGTAATGAGAGGTTAGTTACAAGGCGCTTCCTGATGAGTTCTCAAAAGTACCAGCCTGGCCTCAAAACCTGATTTTCATAAAATAAATGAAAAATGTGCAATTTGACCTTAGCTCTAGCCCAGCCAGGTTTTCAATTAATAGATTAAAATCTATCTATTAGCTAAACCCTGCCCATAGCTCACAACAACACAACACAAACAGAATTGGACATAGGAAATGATAAGCAGGTCAAAACAGAGCAGTAAAACTTGGTCCACCACTTGTGCAAAACTTGTAAGGTTTCAGTGAAGGCTGGAGAAAAAAAAAAAGATTCCACCCAGGCAGTAAAAATACAGATTCATTGTAAAAAAACTTCCAAGAAGGCAATCACACTATGGTTTGTCACAGAGGTCTTCCACAAAATAATATAAACAGTTAATGCAAGTCTTTGAGAATAGTAGTCCAAGCTCCTGTATAGGCCAGTGATTCATGTATGTACTCTTATAAATAAAATCTAAGTCCCATCAAAGCGACTGACTTGCAAAACTCATTCAACTGCCTTCACAAACTTACAGATATATCTTCAGACCCATGGAAATACTTGACATCATCTCTTTGTCTATAACTTTCTTCTTACCTGGACACATGGAAAATAACTACAAGACCTGTGTTTCACTGCTGCTTATACCTCTGAGCAGCAAAAAGCTACAGACAACTAGTTATAAAGTAACAGCAATGGCAGGTCTTATAGTCATATCAGAAATATTATCAAGAAGGACTGTTACAAAATACGATCTAGCAGAACAACATTCAGCTGGCTAAGAGATTGAGGCAAAGAAACACATCAGAATAAGGCAGGTGTTTAATTCACTAAACTTAACTAGGAAATCAGTAGGTTAATTAGAACTTAAGGGTTTTGGCTTCAACATGGTCTTATTGTGCTAAAAGCTGCAAATCTACCAAATGATCAAGAAAGGAAAACACATGCTTTAGAAAACAGGTTTGTATGGAAAAAATGTATCAGTGATAAACCAGAAAAAAACAGCCATCAGTAGTTCATCAGATACAGACCAAGCGAGGCAGTAGAGCTCAAAGGACTCTGTGCTTCTCTAGGCAACTCAATGGCTGCACAAAAGTCTTGGTCACATTTACACAAGCTACAGCAACAGTCTAAATAAACAGTAGTTCAAGACAATAATGCTCTGTCTATATTATAATAATAGAGCAGATAAACACATGTTCAGTTCTTTCTCAAGTTGTTAGGAAAAGAGCAACAGTTCTGCAGCCATGTGCTAGATGGGTGTCTCAATATTGCATAATTTTAGCATCACATGAAGTAATAACCAACTTTCCACGTGGTTTTGGACTATTTAAGTCCTACAATCATTGCATTTGGGGGGACAAACTATCATACCTATGAAGAACTGATTTGAACCACAGTAATGGACTAGAAATTCCAAAGAAAAGGCAAGATTCAGGGGCTGTTTAGTGCTCTAAACATTAAGATCTGATGGCTGAACCCAACAGAGCATTTCAGTAAGAACTCAGCTTAGAAAACAGGGCTCAGTTTGTGGCAGAGGTTAAAAATGTCACCATTTCCTAGGCCTTTCACCTGGATCATGCTTAGTCATCTTCACTTTTTTGAATTATATCAACCTTTAAGAAACCTGTTACCCTGCACAAAGTTTCTACAGTATAAGCCAAAAACCCACACTAGCCCTGTACAGATTACTTAGGCAGAGGAAATACAGTTTAGGGATCAGAATCCAAGTATGGAAGTAGCAGCAGGTTTTTTTCTTATTGGACTCAGAGCTTTCCTTCACTGAAATCTGATTCTGGCTACAAACCAGCTCCCTCCACAAACATACTTTTAAATGTGATGAAGCTTTTAGCATGAGACTGCTGAGTTAAATACCCTTAAGCCTATACAAGGGGGGAAATGGTATTGCAAATTAATATGCTTTATCAGCTAGCAACAGCAGCTTTGCATGTGTGAAACTCCATTCTCTCCCTGTACCTTTTCCACATTCTATTTCAGAGATGTTTCACAATACAGTGCAAGACAACTAGTAAAACATTTCACTTTGGAAATACTGCTAAACGCAGAACTGGAACATTGACTGTGTCCTACAAGGACTTGCAGTCATAAACCAAGTATTTTGAAGTGTGATTACTACCCCTCGAGGAAGGCAAGAGCTGACCCCACAGAGTTAATTCAGTGCAAGTCACCTGCACGTGCTTGCTTCTGAAACTACGGGTAATTACCTTAGTTTGTCTATTTCTACCGTGGCTAGTAAAGTAGCATCTTATGAAAATTCCACAATATAAATCAGACACCTGCTAACCCAAAATACCTTTTACTGCACATGTAAGTCAAAGTAACATTTTAAAATTCTGGTCTTAACACTTTAAAAGTCTGTTTGCAGATTTTAGCTATCCTTTGTGAGAACTTCTGCCAAAAATATTCCAGTGCCCAGACCCTCACTGTCAGTCATCCACATCCAAACTAATGCTGTGTACAACTGTGTTACTGGAATAGATCTGAAGAATTATGAACGTATATTCTGCTGAATCATCAGCAGAAATAATTGCAGTAATTTAATGTTCTTTTCTTTTCCTTACTACTGGACTATCCTTAAATGCTTGCTGCAACAGCATCTTGGCTTATCCAAAGTTTCGAACCATCCTGAAATAGCTTTCAACCATATTTCAGTGTTCAGATAATTAAAACTTTTGCAATAGCAGCATGGGCACGAGCACAGCAGATTTAAGCCTACTTACTTTTCTGGCTGGTTTTCCCTAGTAGTGTTCACTGATCCCTTGTAACAGGTTCAAAATGTTCCCACAATTCATGAACCAGAAGCTGAAAGACATTGACATGGGGAAAGGCAAAATCTTGTTCTGTGCCTGAAAATTGCAGGGGCGGGAGGCCGGGGGAGAGGGCCGGGAATAGTTCAGTAGAGGTTTTGGAAAGGTTTTGCAGATCTTTGGGTCGAAGCTGGTAATAGAGTGCAAAGCAGTTATTTCTTCTAGTTACAAGACTTAGGAGAGTCTCTCCGACCTAAACTGACAGCCCCGTAGCCCAAAGCCGGAGAGCTGCGGCCACTACACGAGGAAATGACTGATCTCTCAACCTCCCTCTGGTTTCCCCTTCGGTGCTCCGCGTGTTTTACAGTTACAGCAGCGCGGGCGCTGCCCGGGAGCCCCCGCGCCCAGTGAGGCTGCCCCTGCCCCTGCCCNGCCCCTGCCGCTGCTCCCTCTACCACCGCTGCCCCTGCCATCGCTGCCCCTGCCACCGTAGGCTCAGGGGCTGAGGGGAGCGGGGGACCCTCAGCGAGACCCCCAGGCCACCCCCGGCCCGGGGTCACCGAGCTGGAGCGCAGGCACCGCGACAGCGCGACTCGAGCGACGCTCCGCACGGTCCCTCAGGAGAGATCCGCTCAGCGAGAGAGATTCGATCAGGGGAGAGAGATCCCCTCATGGGGAGAGAGATTCGATCAGGGGAGAGAGATCCCCTCTTAGGGAGAGAGATCGGATCAGGGCGAGACAGAGATCCCCGCGCGGGGAGACAGACCTGATCAGGGCTAGAGAGATCCGACCACGGCGAGAGAGATCCCCTCACGGGCAGAGAGAGCCGCTCAGGAGGGCAGCGATTCCCCCGCAGGGCCCCCTGCGATGCCGTGCCCGCACGCCGCGCTCAGCCCCGGCTGCGCACCGCTCACCTCCCGGCGCCTCCTGCCCCAGCCCCGCTCCTGCCGCCGCCGCTCGGCTCCAAGGTGAGCGGCCCCGGGCTGCGGGCGCGCCCCCGCCTGCCC